>LR812541.1:8484794-9084794 GCA_903798195.1 Danio kyathit
TATAATGAAAGCATTTGATTTTGATTGAAAACCCAACAAGATCGACATGTGTAGATGTTATTATTATTATTATTATTATTATTATTTATTCATTCATTCATTCATTTTCTTTTCAGCTTAGTCCCTTTATTAATCTGGGGTCCCCACAGCGGAATGAACCGCCATTATTATTATTATTATTATGATGATGTGTATATGTCTGTTCAAACACGCACCAAAAACCCAGTGTCCACTTAAGCTCCTCATCAAATCGTGTACGTACAGAATCCGCTTAGGAAACAGCATCTATTTATCACTATGTAGCGCATCAGCTGACAGTCAAGCATCGTTACATGAGCTGACTGTTTTGAGGACTGCATAAGGGCAATGGCGCCTGTAATGAAAAGGAAATGAATCTCGCCATTTCTTTGTTTATTTCAAAGTGTTTTCATGATAAATAAAATGAAAGCGAGGAACAGATTCACATTTAAGAGCAAGGTGGATCCCCTGGTGGTTCGACGGTATGGGATGCATGTAGTCTCTTCGCAGAAAGATAAAAATACGGGAGGAATACGGGAAAATACCTTTACGAGATGACAGCGGGATAGAACTGTAAAATAGGGGAGAATCCCGGGAAAAACGGGAGGGTTGACAGGTATGTTTTAATCCCATAGGGGGGCACTAGACACTAGATTTTGGTCTCTCTTGTTCCTTTCATTTAGGCTATTTATTCACTTATTTTTACTTTGCATTACTGCCTAAGTTACTGACTCATTTTATTTTCTGCAGGGCTGGATTTCCATTAAAATAAAATGAAATATTAGAATAAATAACTTAAAGCTCTTTGTTGTACTTGACATAAATTGCTAAAAATAAAAGAAATAGAAATATGCTTAAAAACTACTAATGCTAAGTAAAACTACAGGGAGTGCAGAATTATTAGGCATGTTGTATTTTTGAGGATTAATTTTATTATTGAACAACAACCATGTTCTCAATGAACCCAAAAAAACTCATTAATATCAAAGCTGAATATTTTTGGAAGTAGTTTTAGTTTGTTTTTAGTTTGAGCTATTTTAGGAGGATATTTGTGTGTGCAGGTGACTATTACTGTGCAGAATTATTAGGCAACTTAACAAAAAACAAATATATACCCATTTCAATGATTTATTTTCACCAGTGAAACCAATATAACATCTCAACATTCACAAATATACAATTCTGACATTCAAATACAAAACGAAAACAAATCAGTGACCAATATAGCCACCTTTCTTTGCAAGGACACTCAAAAGCCTGTTATCCATGGTGAACGGATCAAAACACTGACAGAATCCATCAACATTGCGTGCAGCAGCAACCACAGCCTCCCAGACACTGTTCAGAGAGGTGTACTGTTTTCCCTCCTTGTAAATCTCACATTTGATGATGGACCACAGGTTCTCTATGGGGTTCAGCTCAGGTGAACAAGGAGGCCATGTCATTAGTTTTTCTTCTTTTAGACCCTTTCTTGCCAGCCATGCTGTGGGGTACTTGGACGCATGTGATGGAGCATTGTCCTGCATGAAAGTCATGTTTTTCTTGAAGGATGCAGACTTCTTCCTGTACCACTGCTTGAAGAAGGTGTCTTCCAGAAACTGGTAGTAGGACTCGGATTGAGCTTGACTCCATCCTCAACCCGAAAAGGCCCCACAAGCTCATCTTTGATGATACCAGCCCAAACCAGTACTCCACCTCCACCTTGCTGGCGTCTGAGTCGGACTGGAGCTCTCTGCCCTTTACCGATCCAGCCACGGGCCCATCAAGACTCGCTCTCATTTCATCAGTCCATAAAACCTTAGAAAAATCAGTCTTGAGATATTTCTTGGTCCAGTATTGACGTTTCAGCTTGTGTGTCTTGTTCAGTGGTGGTCATTTTTCAGCCTTTCTTACCTTGGCCATGTCTCTGAGTATTGCACACCTTGTGCTTTTGGGCACTCCAGTGATGTTGCAGCTCTGAAATATGGCAAAACTGGTGGCAAGTGGCATCTTGGCAGCTGCACGCTTGACTTTTCTCAGTTCAATGGGAGTTATTTTGCGCCTTGGTTTTTCCACATGCTTCTTGCGACCCTGTTGACTATTTTGAATGAAACGCTTGATTGTTTGATGATCATGCTTCAGAAGCTTGGCAATTTTAAGAGTGCTGCATCCCTCTGCAAGATATCTCACTATTTTTGACTTTTCGGAGCCTGTCAAGTCCTTCTTTTGATCCAATTTGGCAAAGGAAAGGAAGTTGCCTAATAATTATGCACACCTGATATAGGGTGTTGATGTCATTAGACCACACCCCTTCTCATTACAGAGATGCACATCACCTAATATGCTTAATTGGTAGTAGGCTTTCGAGCCTATATAGCTTGGAGTAAGACAACATGCATAAAGAGGATGATGTGGTCAAAATACTCATTTGCCTAATAATTCTGCACTCCCTGTACTAATATGCTGAGAAAATGCTAATGGCAAAACCACCCAACAAAACGTCTAAACTGTAAATGTATGTGTATAAACAATACTAAATGAACATCGCTAAGAAATGTCACATTAATTTGCACCCCTTAAAATGCATTTACTAAATATTCTCTCAGTATTCATCTTTTAAAGTGGAAGAGCTGTATTGATATTCACCAAACATACAGTACTTTTTTCTCTACAAAACCAATTCCTTCGGTTAATTCAGCCCAATCCCATTAGCATACAGACAGCTTTCAAACATTGTTTTGTAGCCTGAGGAGTGTCGTCTTTTATTTGGTCTTTTATAAGCTTTATGCTTAAAAAAATACATACAACTAATTTAAAAACGTATAATGTTGTTAAAATAATCTAAACAAGAGATGTTGTGGTGAAATTTGCACATTGAAGCCTGATGGATTTACACACTCAAAAAATAGTTCTGCTGCTTGTTTAAACTACGTAGTTAAAATGAGCTGAAACAACACAATTCTTGAGATTTTTGCAGTATAACTTAATTGTTTTATGTGTGTGTTTGTGCGTGCGTGCGTGCATTTGTATAAATACACTTACTATGTTTACTATGAGGCGACGCAGTGGCACAGTAGGTAGTGCTGTCGCCTCACAGCAAGAAGGTCGCTGGTTCGAGCCTCGGCTGGGTCAGTTGGCGTTTCTGTGTGGAGTTTGCATGTTCTCCCTGCGTTCGCGTGGGTTTCCCCAGTTTCCCCCACAGTCCAAAGACAGGTGAATTGGGTAGGCTAAATTGTCCGTAATGTATGAGTGTGAATGAGTGTGTATGGATGTTTCCCAGAGATGGGTTGCGGCTGGAAGGGCATCCCCTGCGTAAAACATGTGCTGGATAAGTTGGCGGTTCATTCCGCTGTGGCGACCCCAGATTAATAAAGGGACTAAGCTAAAAAGAAAATGAATGAATGAAATTATGTAGTTTGAACCAAGTGTGCCACACGCCTACTTGACCTTGCTCTCTTACACTCTCACATACGCTATACTCTCCATATAAAAGACAGAAAGTAAGCTTTTTTTGCACTGCAAGTGATGATCAACAGTACAAATGACAAATTGTACCTCTTCCCAAAAGGGAAAACCATCAACAATCAAGAAGGAATGATAATTCGGTGTCATGGATTTGCATTCAAAAAATGTCATTATACTAGAAGTCAATGGGACAAAAACAGCCACAAACATAACAAACGGGTAGTAAATTTGCCCAGAGTGTATTGTTGAGTTTTTGAAAGTTGTCAAAGCATTTTCCTAAAATATGTCTTAAATAAGATTTGTCACCAAAAATCATTCCATTTGCTGAAACACAGTGAAAGTTGTGGCCAAATTAAGACTTAAAATCACCACAGAGTGGATGAAAACATCCCCAACAGCACACAAGGGTTTAACGTTCACACTATTGTCCTGTAGCTTCCCCGACGTGTCTTTATTACCTGTAAACTGTGTTTGTCTGTTGCAGAACTCCGTGAAGGTGATGTTTAAGTGTCTGTGGAAGAACTGTGAAAAAGTCCTCAGCACCTCCTCAGGGATCCAGCGCCACATCCGCACCGTCCACCTGGGGTAAGAGACACTCACAGCTGGGACAGGTGAACCCGTCTGTCCTGCCGTCACCAGTGACATTAATCCAATGGCTGTCTTTCAAATCTATATAACAGATTTTCCCAGAAAATATCTCAAAATGTTACTAAAATGTGTTGTTTACATTTAGCAGGATGTCTGCAGGAACAAGTCTTAAATTCCCTGAAATATTGTGTTGTAGGTCCTAGTCAGTTTAATTATACTTATATATTTATTAATTATACTTCTATATTTAATTTAACAGGCCTTAATTTTCACATTTCAAATGTACAGTTGAATTCAGAATTATTAGACCCTCTTTAAATTTTTTTTCTTTTTTAAATATTTCCCAAATTATGTTTAACGGAGCAAGAACATTTTCACAGTATGTCTGATAATATTTTTTCTTCTGGAGAAAGTCTTATTTGTTTTATTTCGGCTAGAATAAAAGCAGTTTTTAATTTTTTAAAAACGATTTTAAGGTCAATATTATTAACCCCTTTAAGCTGTATATGTTTTCGATAGTCTACAGAACAAACCACTGTTATACAATAACTTGCCTAATTACCCTAACCTGCCTAGTTAACCTAATTAACCTAGTTAAGCCTTTAAATGTCACTTTAAGCTGTATAGAAGTGTCTTCAAAAATATCTAGTTAAATATTATTTACTGGCATCAGGGCAAAGATAAAATAAATCAGTTATTAGAAATGAGTTATTAAAACTATTATGTTTAGAAATGTGTTGAAAAAATCTTCTCTCCGTTAAACAGAAATTGGGGAAAAAAATAAACAGGGGGGGTGAATAATTCAGGGGGCTTCAACTGTACATCACAGATTTTTAAATTAATTATTTTTTTAATTTTGATGAAGCAAGTAATAATCTTTTTCATTAAAAATCTTTTCAACTAAATTAGGATTTAAACTGAAGCTAAGCAGGGCTGCGCCCGGTCAGTACCTGGATGGGAGACCACATGGGAAAGCTAGGTTGCTGCCAGAAGTGGTGTTAGTGAGGCCAGCAGGGGGCGCCCAACCTGCAGTCTGTGTGGGTCCTAATGCCCCAGTGTGGTGATGGGGACGCTATACTGCTCAGTGAGCGCCGTCTTTCGGATGAGACGTTAAACCGAAGTCTCGACTCTCTGTGAGGATGTCCTTCGAAAAAGAGTAGGGGTTTAACCCTGGCATCCTGGCCAAATTTGCCCACTGGCCTCTGTCCATCATGGCCTCCTAACCATCCCCATATAATAATTGGCTTCATCACTCTGTCTCCTCTCCACCAATCAGCTGGTGTGCGGTCCGGCGCAATATGGCTGCCGTCGCATCATCCAGGTGGATGCTACACACTGGTGGTGGATGAGGAGATCCCCCCAATGTGTAAAGCGCTTTGAGTGTCTAGAAAAGTGCTATATAAATGTAAGGAATTATTATTATTTAGGGTAGTGACTTCATTAAATATGATGACAGACATTCAAAGCCTAATTTTAATATTTCAATAGAAGCTTTGAATGTAAATATGACGTGACAATATGACTTCTTATATGAAAACTGCCAGAATGACTGCTAGTAGTTATAGAGTCCTGGTTCCAGTGTTAACCCTTTATGAGTTTCTTTCTTCTGTTAAACACAAAATAACATATTTTGAAGAAAAAAAATATATTAGAAACCTGTAAGCATTGATATAGATTTAACAGGGACCATGGAATTCGCTGTTTTCTTCAAAGTATCTTTTTGTATTTAACAGTAGAAAGGAACAGAATTTAGATTTGTGGGTGAACTATACCTTCAATTAAATTCAGCATTTCTTTTTGAATATCAAAGCAGCTGTATATAACTTGCATTTTAAGAATGCCCAATAATAACAATCTCTAATGTTCTACTGAAGATAAAAGTGGCCTATATTTGGGATGGCCTGAACATGAGTTGTCATTTTTTGGAGAATTGACTTTTATGAACACCACTTAAGAAAATGACTCCTGTAGAAAAATGGCAAACATGACCAAGCATCATATAGTCCGCTAAACTCTGTTGTGAAGATGATTTGGAGCCATCAGGACTGTCTGTCATGGGACAGCTCAGGGTGCTCTTCTCCTTTAGAGCACCATAACAGGAGCTCCAGAGGGAAACACATTCTGATGTTGGTAGTAAGAGTGTTTTTATAGCCTCATGTTGCTACCTGACCATCCCATGTAAACAGTCAGAGCTGCCAGTAAAGATGTTGGCACTGCTGCCACCTGCTGGTGGGTACATATGAGAAGAGCTGCACGGTTTTGGGGAAAAACTTTGCAAAACTTAGTGTTTCTGCGGCAGACAGACAGACAGACAGATTGTATAAATAACGAACCCCTTCAGACCTGAATTATGATCTAAGTTTCAGAGAAAGAGTCAGTGGGGGACAGTGTTAAAAATAAAGATAAAATAAAGATATAAATGTTTCAATTTCTTGTGCGTGAATGTTTTAAAATAACCTGAAACGTGTACAAAATCACTTAAACTCACATGTAAATGATAACATTTCAATATATTGTGTCTAATTTTTGCAGCGTCTCCACAAAGCATGAGTTCTGAACTGTGGTGCTGCTCAGCTATAATCCCCAATTCATTCATTCATTCATTTTCATAAAATTTCAGCTTTTGCCATCAAAAAGATGTTTTAGGCATCCTCAAGTAAAGAAAAATGTGTATAAAATGTCCAACTGCCATTAGAATATTAAATACTGGCTTGTAAGTATGATTTTAATGTGATTTACTGTTGAAGTCAGAATTATTAATTTTTAAATATTTCCCAAATGATGTTTAACAGAGCCATGAAATTTTCACAGTATGTCTGATAATATTTTTTCTTCTGGAGAAATTCTTATTTGTTTTATTTCGGCTAGAATAAAAGCAGTTTTTAATTTTTTATTAAACATTTTAAGGTCACTATTTTTAGCCCCTTTAAGCTATTTTTTTTTCAATAGTCCACAGAACAAACCATCATTATACAATAACTTGCCTAATTACCCTAACCTGCCTAGTTAACCTAGTTAAGCCTTTAAATGTCACTTTAAGCTGTATAGAAGTGTCTTGAAAAATATCTAGTCAAAAATTATTTACTGTCATCATGGCAAAGATAAAATAAATCAGTTATTAGAAATGAGTTATTAAAACTATTATGTTTAGAAATGTGCTGAAAAAATCTTCTCTGCGTTAAACAAAAATTGGGGAAAAAAATAAACAGGGGGCTAATAATTCAGGGAGGCTAATAAATCTAACTTCAACTGTATGTCTATGTAATCTATGATATGTGTGATGTGAACGCTGATGTGGTTGTGTGGTGAAGCCAAATATAAATTTCCACTTGTGGACAATAAAGAAAGTAAAGTTTACCTTCAGTTTATTCCCTTAATTCCAAATTATGTGACTTTTGTGTGCGCACATTATGATGTTTATGCTGAATCCATAAATTGTGCATCCTAACACTTACTTACTTTCTCCCAGGGCCATTTATATCGAAGTGGATATTTAGCCGCACCATATTGGTGTTTAGTAACATCTAGTTTAACATCAACCTCATAGTTGTAATTGCGGAAATTTTTACTCAAGTAAAAGTAAAAGTAACAATCTTACTTAAAGTTACTCGAGTCAGAGTAAAAAAGTATCTGATGTAAAAATTACTCAAGTAAGTAGTTACTAGTTATATATATATATATATATATATATATATATATATATATATATATATATATATATATATATATATATATATATAATGAAAAGTAACTAGTAACTTACTTGAGTATTTTTATATATATATATATATATATATATATATATATATATATATATATATATATATATATATATATATATATATATATATATATACTTAGATATATATAAAACAACATTTTTATGTCAGGGCTAATCAGTTATTCCATTAACCAGCAGTTTCTTTAGTTATCCCATAGTTATCATTAATAAGGATCAAATTAGGATAATTTTGACACTTACCACTATGTGTTTTTTTCAGGCTTGGAGCTGTAATTCATGTGTTGCAATGTCAGTTCGATGTACAGCGTTGATCGCATTATCAAACTATTCTTTTTGACATCTTGGAGTGAAAACAGACTGAACTTGAGGCCGCATGGCCATGGCGTGACCGCAGTATATTGCACGTCTTTCTCGACTTCAGCCATCACTCCAACACAGGTGCCCGCGCTCTAACCGAAAGCGGGAGACGCGTCTCTAGAGCAACCTCTTGCGACACAACCTCTTCAATGCGGCGCCTTGCGATATTTGCAAACAAGTCATATGAATCATATTTATTATCATTTGACAGTAACGAAGGAACGTCGCCAGATGTAGCGAAGTAAGAGTAATGATTTTTCTCTAAAAATTTACTCAAGTAAGAGTAAAAGTACACATTTTTAATTGTACTCAAAAAGTACACGTTACCCAACAATTTTACTCAAGTACATGTAACGAAGTAAATGTAATTCGTTACTACCCACCTCTGCCTATAGCGCATGTCTTTGGACTGTGGGGGAAACCGGAACACCCGGAGCACCGAAATGCCAACTGACCCAGCCGGGGCTCGAACCAGCGACCTTCTTGCTGTGAGGCAACAGCGCTACCGTGTCACCCTGTGCATCCTAACACAAGTCTGTTAAATCTGACATTCATATCTGTGTGTTTTCAGGCGAAATGGAGATTCGGACTACAGCGATGGCGAGGAGGATTTCTACTACTCTGAAATCGAGGCGAACATGGACACTCTTTCGGAGGGTCTGTCCAACCTCACGCCCACCTCTCCGACCACGTCCGGGCCGCCACCTGTGTTCCCCGTCCTGACCTGTGACGTGTCCCGAACTGAACCCGCCAACGTGATCCACACCCCGCTCAGCCAATCAGCACCCTCGGCACTGTGCCACATCCGCACTGATCATGCTTACCAGGTGACAGCACTGTTTCTGTGTGTAGGTGTGTCATAGAAAGAAAAAGATCAGTGTGTTCACAACTAGGGAACTCTTAAAGGCAGCTGCTTGATCAAACCAAACACAATAAATAAATGTTTTTTAAAAATCAGCACACTGCCACTTTAGCTCCCAAAAGACAAATTTAACTGGACGTTTTAACCTACAAGGTCTCTACAAGTGTACAAGTCTCTGCAAGTGACCTGATGAAGATCTTGTAGGTTGAAACGTTCTCCAGTTAAATTTGACTTTTGAGAGCTAATATGGCAGTGTGCTGATTTTTTTTTACTTTTTTTATTGTGTGTGTGTGTGTCATAGCCACTTTTTGTCAACATGTGATGATTGTGTTTCAAATTAGGGCTTGCACTTACAATTTTGGGGAACTTCTATTTGAAAAAACTGAAATAAATCATTCTCAATAATGAGAATGTGCTAGAAATAATCCATAAGCATAGTGAAAACTGAGTGAGAGGTACGTTTGGCTTTGTGCTTTATATTTATCTGTTTCATTTAACTTATCTGAAAATAACTTTGGTATTTTAATGTGACATTAATATCACAAGCATATATCTGGCCAAAGTTCAGTCAAGTTGATTGTGTTTTGTTTCTCCGGTCTTCCCTACAGTTCAGTAATGTTCACTATCGCTGCATCCGAAACCGCATACTTCCATACTATACAGTACGCTAAATCAGTATGCGAGTCGAGTAGTATGTCAGAATTCATAGAATTCGAAAATCAGTATGCGAGACTTACTACTTCCGGCGAGATTCTGAAGTGCACATCCTATGGATGCTGTGCTATCCCATGATGCCCTGCGAGAAAATTCATGAATGGGGGTGAAGCGACGCAACTGACGCAGGTAGCTCACGTGACCATGACAAAATGGCGGATGTAGTACATCCGAATTCCATTCATACTTCTCCCATTCTTACTGTATAGAACGTACTTTTCTAATGGCCGAGTAGTACATTTAAATTCAAATGCAGTACCTACTGAGTAGTAGGTGGTTTCAGACGCAGCCTATAAGTCTGATATATTGCTGTAGAAAGACTCGTTTTTAGGTTTTTGTGGTAATTTGTAGTTATTTGTGGTTTCTGAAAGTAGTTTGGGGCAAAGCAGTGGCGCAGTATGTAGTGCTGTCGCCTCACAGCAAGAAGGTCGCTGGATCGAGTCTCGGCTGGGTCAGTTGGCGTTTCTGTGTGGAGTTTGCATGTTCTCCCTGCGTTCGCGTGGGTTTGCTCCGGGTGCTCCGGTTTCCCCCACAGTCCAAAAACATGCGGTACAGGTGAATTGGGTTAGCTAAATTGTCCATGTGCTGGATAAGTTGGCGGTTCATTCCGCTGTGGCGACCCCGGATTAATAAAGGGACTAAGACGAAAAGAAAATGAATGAATAAATGAAGTAACTAAGTATGTACAGTTGAAGTCTGAATTATTAGCCCTCCTATGATTTTTTAAATATTTCTCAAATGATGTTTAACAGAGCTGATGTTTTTTCTTCTGGAGAAAGTCTTATTTGTTTTATTTCGGCTAGAATAAAATCAGTTTTAAATTTTTTAAAACCATTTTATGGTCAATATTATTAGCCCCCTTAAGCTATTTTTCCATCTGTCTACAAAACAAACCATCATTATAAAATGACTTTCCTAATTAACCTAGTTACGCCTTTAAATGTGACTTTAAGCTGAATTCTAGTATCTTGAAAAATGTCTAGTAAAATATTATGTAAACATTAGTAAAAAGTTATTAGAAATGAGTTATTAAAACTATTATGTTTAGAAATGTGTTGAAAAAATCTTCTCTCCGTTAAACAGAAATTGGGGAGAATAAAATACAGGGGGCTAATAATACAGGGGGGCTAATAATTCTGACTTCAACAGTATGTATGTGGAATACATATACACACACATATATAAATATACTTATCTTAAAAATTGGATTTTTAATAAAATAAATACAGCATATGTCTTTCTTTTTTTCAGGTTTATAGTCATACTAATAAATCTTTGCTGACTCTGTCCTTGATGGAGAGAGATTAGAGTCGCATTAATGACTAAAACAGAGTCTTGTGTGGAAGATCTGAAAGAACACCATGTCTATAAAGTAAAACCACAAACACACCCCCACACACACACACAGACATAAAGTGTCCGTGAAGACTCCTCTTTAACACACTATCTACTCTTTTCCCAAACCCCATGGTGATGCACACACTATGGGAGTAACTTCTTTAATGGAACACCCCACTTTTTAAACCAAGCGTTTTTCCATTTTATAATCCATTCAGCTGATCTCTGGGTCTGGCAGGAGCATTTTTAGCTTAGCTTAGCATAAATCATTGAATCAGATTAGATCATTTGCATACACTCAAAAACCATGGCTGCAGCAGGCACAATAGTCACGTTTCCACAATCGTGCCTAAAGCGAGCATGCCAGGGCGAACCAGGGCCAGTCGCGTTTCCACTGTCACTTCAGGGGCCTGATCGGGCCAAAGCGGGGCTTCCTCTGGCCAGTGGCCTGCCTTTTTCGGTCTGCAGATTTTCTTGGGCCAAAGAGGGCCAGCTGGGGGTCCGGGTGGAGTGAAAGGAGAGGCGGAGTTTGCCCGAGTCTGGATGAAGTGTTGCCAGATGTAGCTGACTGAATCCAGCCCAAAAACTATCCAAAACCCTCCGTAATGCAAAAAAACCCGGCCAACAACCTCGATTTCACGAAAAAAAAAAAAAAGGTGGGGGGGGGGGGGGTCGTTTGATATGCTGTGACACGCAGTCAAATATTTCACCGAACAGATCAGCCACTTTTTACGCTCATAAATAATCATAAAGTCCTCGTGCTGCAGGAATTAGATGGTTTGCTGAAGGTGCAGCTGTCGTGCAGTGAGGGGTTTGCGTCTTTAATAATCTACGACAGTTTGCGTTCATTGAACAGTACGAATGTTTAATTAATCCATACCAAACAGTCCCTTAAAAGTCACGTCTCGCTTTCAGTTTCGGGCTCAGGCACGCTTGCACTCACACTGCAAACGTACCTGAGCCCAAGTGAACCGCGCTCAGGCCCACCTCTTCCAACTGGACCAGGGCCGGCCAAGTGAACCGTGCCTGAGCCCAATTCAGAGCACTCACACTTCTCAAACGATCTGGGAAATGGGCCTTGGCACGGTTTGGATAGCATAGTGTGAGTACGCCCTCATACTACATCCTATACTTAGACACATAATGGTTCATTAATGAGGAAGTAGTATGTCCCAAAGCTTGCATACTCTTCTGTTACATACTCAAAAGTATGTACTTTTTCTTCACAAAAGAACATACTTTTGAGTGTGTAACAGAAGAGTATGCAAGCTTTGGGACATACTACTTCCTCATCAATGAACCGTTACGTTGCTTAGTAACATGCCCTGTCAATCATCTACATTTCTCTCTCATTTAATTACCTTCCTTATTGGAAATTCAGCAGCAGGTTAATCTGCCATTCGCGAGTCTTTTATGCAAAGAAATCTCCTCAGGTTTTTAGATAATTATGCATTCAGAAGTTAACCCTTGTGTATTGTTGAAATAGACTCCCCTTTGGTCATGTTCATGGCTGTTTTTGCCTGTTACATCTTAACTAAAGAATGCTGCGTGTATGCCATGTCTATCACGTGACAGAGCTTACCTATTCCCTCTCCTTCATCCAGAATAATACACAGGTACAACGTTCACACTCCAGTTCACAAAGGAGTTTAAATGTTTCAAAAGGTACATGGTAAACAAAGCACACTCACAAAAGTTAAACGAACATTGGCAGAACAAAGCAAAAAGGGAAGAAACACACATACACACAAAACAAATATCAAACACAGCTCAAGTTTACACGAAATGCCAACTATCTCGAAACTGATGCAGCGTTTCCCTTATATAGTATCCCACCATCCTGCAGCACAACAATTGGAGCTCCTCTCAACTACGCCATCAAATGTCAGTCCATGTCCCGAACGATTGACGTCCAACACAGCCAACCTGCGTATCCTATAAAGGCAAAACAAAACAAGCAAAACTGAAACAACAGTCCCCAAACTGTATAACGTTATATGGACATAATATTGCCCCATCGACCTCCATTATAATTACATTTTTTAAATTTGCAAAGCCTTGACGCCATATAATCATGCATTCTTGGTGTTTTTCCCTGTTGGGAAGGGGCAAAATTTGTCATTTTTACTGTTGATCATCAGTTGGTACCATTTACCCTTTAGATAGGCCTGTGCAAAAAAGTTTCTGGCTTTTATATGGAGTTCTATGGAGCATAACAACAAATAGTGTGTACGCATGAATACACCTACTATGTTCTGAGAACTGAGCTGCTTATTTTGATTTTCTCAGATATATCTAGGTAAGTGTGCACAGGTCTCTCTCCCTCTCTCTCTCATGCACACACACACTTTTTTGATTTGCAATTGATGATCAGCAGCAAAAATGGCAAATTGGACCTCTTCCCAACAGGGAAAACCAGCAACAATCAAGAATGCATAATACATAATAATATGGTGTCATGACTTTACAATCAAAAAGTGTCATTATAATGGAAATCAACGGGACAAAAACAGTTGCTAACATAACGAAGGGATATTAAATTTGAAATTTACTTGTATGCGATTTACTATTTACTATTTATTACTATTTAGTATGCGATTTACTGTTTGCGATTTACTATTTGCAATTTAGTAGTATGCGATGTGCTATTTACTATTTATTACTGTTTAATATAAGATTTACTATTTGCGATTTACTAATATGTCATTTACTATTTATTACTATTTAGTATGCAATTTACTATTTGCGATTTACTGTTTGTGCTTTACTATTTGCATTTTACTAGTATGTGATTTACTAGTATGCGGTTTGCTATTTACTATTTATTACTAATTAGTATGCGATTTACTATTTGCGATTTACTATTTGCATTTTACTAGTATGGGATTTACTAGTATGCGATTTACTATTTAGTATGCGATTTACTATTTGCTATTTACTGTTTGTGCTTTACTATTTGCATTTTACTAGTATGTGATTTACTAGTATGCGGTTTGCTATTTACTATTTATTACTAATTAGTATGCGATTTACTATTTGCGATTTACTATTTGCATTTTACTAGTATGGGATTTACTAGTATGCGATTTACTATTTAGTATGCGATTTACTATTTGCTATTTACTGTTTGCGATTTACTATTTGTGATTTAGTAGTATGCGATTTACTATTGGTGATTTAGTAGTACGCGATTTATTGTTTACAATTTTTTACTGTTTAATATGCAATTTACTATTTGCGATTTACTGTTTGCGATTTACCATTTGCGATTTAGTAGTATGCGATTTGCTATTTACTATTTATTACTGTTTAATATGCGATTTACTATTTGCGATTTGCTAGTAATGTAATGTAATGTGTATTTATATAGCGTATTTATTGTGTATGGTCATACACCCAAAGCACTTCACAATCATGGGATGGGGGTGGGGGTTGTCTCTCCACACCACCACTAGTGTGTAGCATCCACTTGGATGATGCGACGGCAGCCACAGGACAACGGCGCCAGTGCGCTCACCACACACCAGCTACTGGTGGAGTGGAGAGACAGTGATAGAGCCAGTTTGGTGGATGGGGATGATTGGGAGGCCATAATCGTAAGGGCCGATTGAGGGACTTTGGCCAGGACACCGGGGTTATATCCCTACTCTTTACGAGAAGTGCCATGGGATTTTTAATGACCACAGAGAGTCAGGACCTCGGTTTAATGTCTCATCCTATTTAGTATGCGATTTACTATTTATTACTGTTTAATATGCAATTTACTATTTTCGATTTACTAGTATGCGATTTACTATTTACTATTTAGTATGCGATTTACTGTTTGCGATTTACAGTTTGCGATTTACTATTTGCGATTTAGTAGTATGCGATTTACTATTTATCACTGTTTAATATGCAATTTACTACTTATTACTGTTTAGTACGCGATTTACTATTTGCGATTTACTGTTTGCAATTTACTATTTGCGATTTAGTAGAATACGATTTGCTATTCACTATTTATTACTGTTTAATATGAGATTTACTATTTGTGATTTACTAGTATGTGATTTACTATTTATTACTATTTAGTATGTGATTTACTATTTGCATTTTACAAGTATGTGATTTAATAGTATGCCATTTACTATCTACTATTTATTACGATTTAGTATGCAATTTACTGTTTGCGATTTACTATTTGCGATTTAGTAGTATGCGATTTACTATTTATTGCTGTTTAATATGCAATTTACTATTTGCGATTTACTATTTGCATTTTAGTAGTATGTGATTTTCTAGAATGCAATTTACTATTTATTACTAACTAGTTTGTGATTTACTATTTGCATTTTATAAGTATGTGATTTAATAGTATGCGATTTACTCTCTACTATTTATTACTATTTAGTATGCGATTTACTGTTTGCGATTTACTATTTGCGTTTTAGTAGTATGCAATTTACTATTTATTACTAACTAGTTTGTGATTTACTATTTGCATTTTATAAGTATGTGATTTAATAGTATGCGATTTACTATCTACTATTTATTACTATTTAGTATGCAATTTACTGTTTGCGATTTACTATTTGCATTTTAGTAGTATGTGATTTACTATTTATTACTAACGAGTATGTGATTTACTATTTGCATTTGACTAGTGTGTGATTTACTATTACTATTTAGCAAGTGATTTACTATTTGCGATTTACTATTTGTGATTTACTAGTATGCAATTTACTATTTATTACTTTTTAGTATGCGATTTACTATTTGCATTTTACTAGTATGTGATTTACTATTTACTATTACTACTTAGTATGCAATTTACTATTTGCGATTTACTATTTACTATTACATACAAATTCTATTTAGTATGCGAGTACTATATAGTATGCGAATTGGGACGCAGCAATAGTTACAGGTTTTCAGCTTTCTCCAAAGTATCGTCTTTAGTGTTCAATAGAGGAAATAAACGTAACCGCATACGGGAGAGTAAATAGTGAGTAAATGTTCATTTTTGGATGAACTATCCCTTTAACAGTTTATTCTCTTTCTCCCTCTGCTGGCTTTGCTAATACCGCTTCTTACACACACCTACTGTGTTTTTCAGGCTACAACCCCTGTCAGCATTCCCAGCATGCCCTCATGCCCGCCTCACAGTGAGGATAGGATTAGTGTATCCTGGCAGTCACCCCCTGTCATATATAAAGGTCCACCGGTGAGATGCTACTCTCTTTCCTTCCTTGTTTTCTTATACTTCCTCCTTTTTTTTCAGCTGGTAACTCATGAAGCGCTGAAAAGAGTTCAGTTTTTCTCTGTCTCTCGGGGTCTTTCAGAAGTTGCACTTGCATGACTTTTGGTTTCCTGTCTCAGACGCTTTTGCAAAAGCGCAGGAAAGCAGACTTTAAACCTCTGTTACAAGCTGACAACAAAAACATCCGGTCAACACAGTTTAATATGAACTAATTAGGAGCATGATGGGTAAGTGACTTCAAAAAAGTAACTCCATTACTAGGCCCAAAATTCCGACTACAAAATTCATTACTAGGCCCACATTGAATTTCTGCAGATTTTAAACCCTTCATTCAATCCATTTATTGTAACACTTCACTTGAAAGGGTGTTCATAACACTGCCATTAAACCTTTATAATCATGACATGTCATTATGCATGCTTATGACAACTGTTATGACATTTTCAACACAAACATGACTTTGTGCTATGACAACTTGACATAAACAAATACATCACAACCTGTTTTTGTCTTTGTCATGACAGCTTGAGATTACCAAGACAACAAAACTCGTCATAAATCTGTCATAAACATGATGAAGCCATTATAAATGTGTTATGAATTTTATAACAGCATTATTAATATTTTTCTGACCTCCACTACAGTGGCACAAGCTGAATTTATCATTAAAATGTCATTAAATATTAATGTCGCTCTTAAAAATGATTTGACAAAAACATTGTAATGACAAAAACAGTTTTTACACTGAAAAGGTGATCAGAAAAATATCCTGTTTGTCATGTTTATGACAGGTTTATGACAAGTTATGTTATCTTGGTAATGTCAAGATCATGACAAAGATGAAGACTAGTTATGATGGATTTGTTTATGTCAAATTGTCAGAAACAATGCCATCTTTGCATTAACTAAGCAAATGACACTTCATAACAGATGTCATAAGCATGCATAAAATCACATTTTATGATTCTAATAGTTTCATGGCAGTCTTATGAACACCCCTACAAGTAAAGTGTTAATCCTATTTATTTACTATTATGTAGATGTGTAAATTTTATTATGTAAATTATGTAAATTTTATTAAATTTACTTTCTTTATGACTGAAAAGTAAGTTACTCAAGAGTAATTTCATTAATTGATTCAATAGTAAAAATCCACATAGTAAGAAACCACAAGGTAAGAAAGGCTGAAAAACGACCACCACTGAACAAGACACACAAGCTGAAACGTCAAGACTGGGCCAAGAAATATCTCAAGACTGATTTTTCTAAGGATTTATGGACTGATGAAATGAGAGTGAGTCTTGATGGGCCCGTGGCTGGATCGGTAAAGGGCAGAGAGCTCCAGTCTGACTCAGACGCCAGCAAGGTGGAGGTGGAGTACTGGTTTGGGCTGGTATCATCAAAGATGAGCTTGTGGGGCCTTTACGGGTTGAGGATGGAGTCAAGCTCAATCCCAGTCCTACTCCCAGTTTCTGGAAGACACCTTCAAGCAGTGGTACAGGAAGAAGTCTGCATCCTTCAAGAAAAACATGATTTTCATGCAGGACAATGCTCCATCACACGCGTCCACAGCGTGGCTGGCAAGAAAGGGTCTAAAGAAGAAAAAATAATGACATGGCGTCCTTGTTCACCTGAGCTGAACCCCATAGAGAACCTGTGGTCCATCATCAAATGTGAGATTTACAAGGAGGGAAAACAGTACACCTCTCTGAACAGTGTCTGTGAGGCTGTGGTTGCTGCTGCACGCAATGTTGATGGTGAACAGATCAAAACACTGACAGAATCTATGGATGGCAGGCTTTTGAGTGTCCTTGCAAAGAAAGGTGGCTATATTGGTCACTGATTTGTTTTTGTTTTGTTTTTGAATGTCAGAAATGTATATTTGTGAATGTTGAGATGTTATATTGGTTTCACTGGTGAAAATAAATCATTGAAATGGGTATATTTGTTTTTTGTTAAGTTGCCTAATAATTCTGCACAGTAATAGTCACCTGCACACACAGATATCCTCCTAAAATAGCTCAAACTAAAAACAAACTAAAAACTACTTCCAAAAATATTCAGCTTTGATATTAATGAGTTTTTTGGGTTCATTGAGAACATGGTTGTTGTTCAATAATAAAATTAATCCTCAAAAATACAACTTGCCTAATAATTCTGCACTCCCTGTAATAATCCTAAGAACCAACTTTAAACATATTTAAATCATCTCAAATGTATTCACATAAAAAACAACTTAAATTGTAAAACAAAATTACTGTTTGTTTTGTTGTAAAATTGTACTGAATTGAACTGTAAAATTGTAAAAATCATAATGATTACAAACTTTTTAATGCCAATGTATATAATAATAACAATACTGTAGAATGCAAAATAAATGTTCATCAGTATACCAATAGTCTCATCAATAAATGTCCCTCTCTTACAGTATCACAGGTGTCAGCATATTGGACTGTGTTTGTTGAGTTTGATCACCTTTAACATGATTTGTATTGTTTTTTTCAGGGCCCGATGACTCAAATCCGCACTGTCAGCATCGGTGAGAAGAGACAACCTGTTAACCACACCACTGTCAGCAAAACACACACCAACACCACCTCCACTTCCAAACCCACCACTGGAACCAGGTAACCCGTGTGAAAATCCATGTGAAATCAAAAGTCACATTGTTTATTTCGCTAGTGCACATTGTTATTAGGGTGAACAATTAATCTGTGCTGTGTGTTTTAACACCAAAAAGGACACCCCTGCCAAATTAACCTTCCTGTCGTGTTCGGGTCAAATCTGACCGATTTACAACTTAAAACACTCATAATTATTGTGTTTTACATCTGATTGTCTTAAGATCGTATGATATCCTCCACACTATGCACTTGAACATATAAAAGTGATGATCACCTCTTTCATTAAATTTTGAGTTTTTTAATGAATCTTGTTACACCTGTGGTGTTCCCGGTCAAAAGTGACCGCCATGGAAAAAGAATGGGTATCCAGGCTATATTCATTCATCAGACAGAAAACATCCCCATACACACCACCCCAACTCACTCACTCACTCACTCACTCACTCACTCACTCACTCACACACATTTCAGACTGAACAATGTTTTTTGCAGTTACACATCTCTTTTCCGCACTTATGTGCCAATCCTACAGCTGGATCTCACAAGGAAACATAACTATTTTTTTTACGTTTTGTCACTTTAGTGGCTAATTCGTACACGTTCAGTCATATAAAAATGTTAAATTTTTAAAAGGAGGTGTGGCCCCCAACCCCACCCCTAAACCCAACGGTCATTGGGGATAAGCAAATTGTACTAAATTGTATGAATGAGATTGTACGAATTCATACAGATTAGCCACCAAACCCATAAGTTATGAATTGCCATGAGATAGGGTTGGATTCTCCAACGTGAATTAACTTCCTGATAAAACAATTGTAATGTAATGTAATGTGTATTTATATAGCACATTTATTGTGTCTGGACATACACCCAAAGCACTTCACAATCATGAGGGGAGTCTCTCCACACCACCACCACCAGTGTGCAGCATTCATTTGGATGATGCGACAGCAGCCACAGGACAATGGCGCCAGTGGGCTCACCACCCACCAGCTATTGGTGGAGTGCAGAGACAGTAATAGAACCAATTCGGTGAACCCATCTGTGTTTGTTTGTTTGTTTGTTTGTTTGTTTTCTTTCTTTCTTTCTTTCTTTCTTTCTTTCTTTCTTTCTTTCTTTCTTTCTTTCTTTCTTTCTTTCTTTCTGTTATTCTTTGTTCAGCCTATCTCTAACAGGAGCACTTAGCATCAATTATTTTATTGGATTAGACCATTAGCATCTCACTCAAAAATGAGTATAACTAGTGCTAGTTCTGTGTCCATGCTCACTGTCTATACCCTCGGTCACTATTCCCTATATTAGTACACTAATATAGTCCAATTGAAGGACTAAATAAAATTTTGAGCACTCAAAACACAGGAAAGTATATCGTTTTGTTTGTGCTTTGCTGGTTGATAAATCATTCAGATGAATTAAAATTTCAATTTCTTTGGTTAAACCCTGTGATAGTTATTTTAACGAGCTGTCTATAAGTAACGAAACAAAGTATTTTTATTTATGTCATTTATTCTTCATTTTGTAAACATTTTCAGCGCCTATTTGTATTTACACTGCAGTTCTTTTATGTCTAATTCTATAAATTCATGTTAAACACTGCTTTAAAACATTGTTCATAGCTAAAGAATGTTAAATAAAAATTTTGTGGTGAATTTTTTTTTTTTTCTGTGCTAATATAGGAGCAGTTAAAACAGACCGGTCAATTTTGACCGGGAACACTAAAGTAAGAAGCAGGATGCGAACACGACAGGAGGGTTAAGGGTGCTTTCTCACCTAGACTTTTGTTTGGAAACCGGTCTCATTTTCCCAGTTAGCGCGGTTCGTTTGGCATATGTGAAACCAGCAATCGTGCTTGGATCAGCGCTAAATCAACCGGTCCGAGATCGCCTGAATGAGATGGTCTCAGCTCGATTGAAATGAACTCTGTCATTCCATGTATCTTTTGTTGGTCAGTTACCTATAACAAGAATAACAAATAACATTTGAGGTGATGCACTTCAAAACAAGTCCGCTACATGCACCAAATTACGAATTGCAATGAGATTGTGTTGGTTTGTTGAATAAAATAATTATCTAGCCTAAATGAAATGAAAGTGAAATATTCACAGTTTCAGAGAAGCCTATATTAAACTGTTTTCACTATTAATGACAAATTTGAATAAGCAAGACAGGCTTTTACAAGGTATTCACAGCACTGAACATGTTCCCAGAATACAAACTCTGTTGGAAGGATAAGAGAACTCAGAAACTCGTTGTGGGAATAGAGATGTCTGCATATTTTTGTCAGTCTGTCAGATAAAATTGCTTAAAACACCTTAATATTTTAGAGAAAGTAGTTAAAGTTTGCATAACCAATGATTGATCTTATCCACTCATAATACACCCATAAGTAAAGTAAATATGTAGCCTATTTTTTGATTACCTGACTGGCGCATTAACAACAGCACCTGCTGATATAACCGAGAAATTATGTGCTCCTATTGCACAGTGTCACCCACGTGACGGAACACGTTGTGAAGAACGAGAAAAAAAATTAAACATGCTAGACTTTCTGCGATGGTGTCGTGAGACGTTGCAGGCATGGTGCCGGTTGTCATGAATTTTACACGAGAAGAAACAATTGAATCTTATGTCACGACGCCCATTTGTCGTTTACGAATCCCCACGACACCCTACGTCAAGGAAGTTGTGATAAATTCCTGTGATCTAACCGGGGCTTACGTACAATTTTCATTCAGTATTTGTACTTTCATTTAAGTCCGTTTTTTAGAAGTCTTGCATTACCGCTAACCCAAATGTAATATGTTCCCAGGAAACCCCGCGGTGAAGCCAAGAAGTGCCGGAAGGTGTATGGCATGGAGAAGAGGGACCTGTGGTGCACAGCATGCCGCTGGAAGAAGGCCTGCCAGCGCTTCACTGACTGAGTTCCTCTTTAACCCCACACTTCTGCTCTTTATATGCGGTTGTTCCAAAGGAATGAGCACTGAAGGCTCCGGCTACTCTCACTGTGGACTAGAGCTGAGATGATGTTCATCTGACGCATGTGGCTTTTTGATTCCTCCAGGCCACAAGGGGGTGCTCTTTTCCTAACGCTTCCATAGTGGAACACTGAGACTTTATTTAGAAAACAAAAAACACGGATAAAAAGCTGAAAAGAGAAAACAATTTTCGAAAAAAAAAAGGCTTTTGCTGCTTTGCATATTAAAGCGGAACGAAGTATTTTTCTAAAGTAATCCAGAAACGAAAACGGCGTATTTTCATGTTTCACGTGGAATACAGCTAACGAATTTCTGTCGTTTTAAGTGTGGCAGACTTTATACAAGGTTTTTACTGTTCTCTAAGCTATTTTTATTGAGTGTTTTCAACAGTTAACCCTCGCTCAAATTCAAATCGGCTCACATTTCTGAACTTACCGCTTTATTTTGCCTACAAGCACTTTTAATGCTCATTAGAATCATTGGAATAAAGCAGAGTACAGTCGACGCGTTCCTTGTGAGCGTTTCTGACAACTGGTCAAGAACTCACATGTGGCTAAAGTGATACCTCCAAACGAGATTGAGCCTTTGAGAAAGAGAGAGGCGTCTGTGCACTTGTAGTGCAGGAATGTAAAATGGCGTCTCTCTTTCTCTGCACCGGAAATACTCTGTCCCTCACAGATCAACTGCCTCTCTATAAGCTATGAGGTTTATTCCTGTCAGTCCGCAGTATTAATTCACACTTCACATTTAAACCGACCACCTGCTGTCCCAGTCTAATGTGATCCATAAATCCAAGTGTTTTCCTCCAGTCTTTTTGTGCTTCCCAAGGAATCATTTTGCTTCTCATTCGGCGTCTGGATGTTATTCTTTTCATTTGGAGGATGATGATTTGGGGCTGGTGTCCACTGTGCGCTCTCATATTCTCAATATAAGCGGAGCAGATCTGAGCTGTTTAAACTGATCGATTTTTGTCCTGTTTTCCAAGACGAATATCTAAAAATACTGAAATCAAGAACAATTTACTTGAGAACAAAAATGAGATGTAGCGGCCAATTATTAGACACTATTTTCAACTAAAATCAGAGATATTCTTAAGGAATTTTGATCACATTCGGGAAAAAATTAAAACTTTTAAAATATGTTTTAGTGCTCAATTTTGAAAACGATAACAATTAAGTCTGTGTAACTTGATTTTGTGAAGGCCTGAGAGTTTTTTAAGCTAGACTGCCATCGTCTTTGTGAAAAACTGAAAGCGTGTAAACCGTAAATATGAAAATTGAACACGTGAACAATGTATTACATGGTCCGTCTGTAAGATGTGCAACAGGCAGAATGATTAGATTCTCTGTAAAATTTTTCCCCAATTTCTGTTTAAAGGAGAGAAGATTTCCACATTTCTAAACATAATAGTTTTAATAACTCATTTCTAAGGACTGATTTATTTTATCTTTGCCATGATGAGAGTAAATAATATTTGACTAGATATTTTTCAAGCTACTAGTATTCAGCTTAAAGTCACATTTAAAGGTTTAACTAGGTTAATTAGGCAATTTAGGGTAATTAGGCAAGTCATTATATAACTGAGGTTTGTTTTGTTGACTAGTGAAAAAAATATTGCATAAGGAGGCTAATAAGACTTTCTCTAAAAGTAAAAAAAAAAATATTATCAGGCATACTGTGGAAATTTCTTTGCTCTGTTAAAATTAAAATTAATTTGGAAAATATTTGATAAAGAAAAAAAAAAAGACTTTTTTGACAGGATTTTGACTAACTGCACAACAATTAAGTGCGTTTGTTTGTGGTTAAAACATTTTAAAACTATGATTTTTCTCTTTGTCATCAGTTTTTCTTGTGCTGCATTTTTCATGAACTTAAAGGCACAGTTCACGTAAAAATGCAAATTCTGCCATCCTTTACTCATACTTTACTATTTGAGTAACTTTCCTCTGTTGAACACAAGAGACAAAATTAAGGTAGTATAAGGCAGCAACCAACATTCTTTAAAATATCTTCTTTTGGTTTAAAACCACTGGTGGGGGAATAAATTATGAGGTAGTTTACATTTTTGGGTGAACATTCTCTTTAAGAGACTTCACACCAATGAGAATTCTGGTAATTCAAATTAAAATGATTTGACATAATCTGTTCAAAGTTGATTTTGCTAGGGGTTATTCACATAAAATAAGTTTCAAATAAGTTGAAATAGTTATAAAAAAGTTGAAATAATTCAATTTCGTGAAAAAGTTTTCCTTAATTTAATTTAAGTTTTGTTTAACACCTTTTTTTGAGCGTATAACAATAAAGATTTTATTTTTTGCTTTTTGTTCAAACTACTTATTTAAAGTGAGCTGAAACAACACAACTCTTGAGTTTTTTGGGGGGACAACTTAAATGTTTTATGTTCAATCCACTTAAATTTATAACTAATCAGCTAACTTAATTACTTCATGTTGTCCCAACACAAATCGAACCCCAACATTTTTTTTACAGTGTAGCTTTGTGGTAAAACCTTTACTCAAAAAAATGACTTTTGCTGCTTGTTCAATTTACTTATTTAAATTAATACAACACAAATTTTAGGATTTTTTAGGACAACTTAATTGTTTTATGTTCAACCCACCTAAATATGTAAAAACGATTAAGTTAAATCCATATCTATTGTGACAACATGAAGGAATTGTGTGGAACCCAGCATTTTGTAGTGTTGTCAGCCAATCAGAATCCATCCTGCTATAAACAGCTGAGCATTTAAAGCCACAAACAGCAAAACTTCCCCGCTTGCACTTATAATAAACCCAATGCTATCATCATTTGCTGTGGATATACTGATTATGATATACAGTTGAAACCAGAAGTTTACATACAAGTTTACATTTTTTTTAAATGTCTGATGGTAAATCATACTAAACGTTTACTATTTTAGGTCCATTAGGATTACCTAATCATTTACATTTGCTAAATGGCAGAATAATGAGAGAATTTTTTTTTTTTTTTTTTGAGAATTATTTATTAATTTCTAGACAGTCAAAAGTTTACACACATTTCCTTGGTATTTTTTTAGCTTTGCTTTTAAACTGTATATCTTTGGTCAAATGTTTTGGGTCTCCTTCCACAAGCTTCTCACAATAGTTTGAAGGAATTTTGGCCCATTCCTCATGACAGAATTGGTGTAACTGAGTCAGATTTGTAGGCTGTCTTGCTCACACAAGCTTTTTCAACTCTGCCCACAAATTTTCTATAGGATTGAGCTCAGGGCTTTGTGATGGCCACTCCAAAACATTCACTCTGTTGTCCTTAAAGCACATTTTAACTAATTTGGCAGTATGCTTAGGGTCATGGTCTGTTTGGAAGACCCATTTGTGGCCAAGTTTTAATTTCCTGGCTGATGTCTTGAGATGTTGCTTCAGTATTTCTACATACTGTTCATTCTTCATGATGCCATCTATGCTGTGAAGTGGACCAGTCCCTCCTGCAGCAAAACAGCCCCACAACATGATGCTGCCGCCCCCATACTTCAGAGTTGGGATGGTGTTCCTAAGCTTGTAAGCTTTCCCCTTTGTCCTCCAAATTTAACACTGGTCATTAGGGCCAAACAGTTCAATCTTAGTTCCATCAGACCACAGGACATGTCTCCAAAAATTATTCTTTTTCCCAGTGTAATTTTGCAAATTGTAATCTGGCTTTTTTGTTGATTCTGGCTTGTTGATTTTCCCATGTTGTCACACAAGAAATCAGTGTGTTTGAGGTTTTCCTTAAATACTATTCTACAGTTGTGTGAGCTTTTTCAGAGGCATAATAATGTTATTGTATGTAAACTTGACCTTCAAGAAAAGTTATAACAATTTCTCCAAAAATCTCTCTCTCATTATTCTGCTATTAAACATAACAGAAACACATTTGATAATCCTAACTTACCTAAAAGAGAAAAAGTTCAGTCACATTAACATCTGACTTTTTTTTAATGGTTATGTGCCTTTTAATACAATGTATGTAAACTTCTGGTTTCAACTGTATGTGCCTTAATATATTGAGTTATTGTTTGTTCTCAAGTAAATGTCTCTCAATTTAAGAATGTTTTGGTATTCTTAATAATATCAAATACTGTAAAACAAACAACAAAAAACACTGAGGAAGAAATAGTGAACCCATCAAACACTGACATATGAATGTGACCTGCATTATTAAAAAGACAGTTCATCCCAAAATGGCCATTCTGTCATCACTGACAAATGTTGGATGAACTGTAGCTTTAAGGTCGGAGGTTATTATAGGAGTAGTTCACTCAAAAATTCAATCATTAATTTTAGAAATACATTAAAAGAAACTCTGAACTTCAGCAGAATGCTAAAACATTTTGCGCCAGCAATGCATTTGATATTATTCACTTTCCAGGGAAGAAGATTCAGGGTATCTTTACACAACAACGTTTCATGCGTCTTTGACAACGCCAGTTTGAGGGCTTGAAAACACAAATCTGAAACGATACTGTCACCATCTCCATGTAAACTGTAAAAACGTGATATCCTGAAAATTTATGATGTTATACATGTTTGTATGCGTTCAGCCTGTGGTGACGTGAGCATTCATCAATGCTGAACTACAGGACTCCAGTATCAGCGGGTTCCATTCAGAAGGGCTTATCATCCTTATACCCTGACATCCCTTCAAAGGGATTAGGGCACTGGTGTCAAACTCAGTTCCTGCACAGTTTAGCCTTAATTCTAATTAAACACACCTGATCAAACTAATTGAGTCCTTCAGGCTTGTTTTAAACCTTCAGATTAGTGTATTGAAGCAAGGTTAGAAGTAAACTGTGGAGGGCTGCGGCCCTCCAGGAACTGAGTTTAACACCCCTGTATTAGGGCATAGGCATGATCCTTTTAGATTGGCATGTGCTTTTTGACACCAGGCAACTTTCCTGCACAAATGATCATGGGGTCCCAAATATGCAACAGTTGTACACTTTAAAATCCTTCATTTCAAAGGGCCCTTCGAAGTGGCTAGTTTGGAACGACACTTCAATATGTTGGCCATGATTGTTTTCACTTCAAACTACCCTACGGAGGGCGATAGATCATGTTTGGAACACGCCATATAAGATGCGTAGTGTTTGTTTGCATACAAACATCGCCACCTACTGGCCTGGCATACAGAAAATAGCATATTTAGCTATTCATTTTGTGTAAAACGAATAATTTTCGAACTTTTTAAAAGCGCAACTGATAAACATTAGCACTTTTGTTGTGTAAATGTACCCTTAAAGGGATAGTTCACCTAAAAATAAAATTCTCTCATCATTTACACACCCTCCACTCCTTCAAAAATGTTTTGATTTTCTTTATTCGGTTGAACGCAGTTTTTTTTTTAATCATACAGTTTTTTTTGTCCCTACTATAGATGTTGTTTTGGTTTATGTTGTTTTTGATGTTTACTGGTTTTCACCATTTTTCGAAATATCTTCTTATGTGCTCGATTAAAAACTCATAAAAGTTTGGAAACCCTTCAGTAAATTTTCAGTTTTGGGTGAACTGTCCCTTTTAATCTTGTTTTAGCTTTTAAAGAACCAAACAAAGCCGGCACTCAAACGTAGCAGTTCGGATTCGAAACACATTGCCAAATGTCCGAACCTATCAAATCATGTAGTCCAATCACAGCTTAGAGCAGGTTTGGCTTCTCTTTCCCAGCGGTCAGAAAGGAAAGAGCGTCCCTCTCATAATCACAACCTTCACTAAGTGCCAATGAGAAGAACAAGAGGGAAAAAATGTAATTGCACTAACTTGTACTGCACAAAGCGTATATTTTTTATGTGCTGTTTTTATACGCAGAAATTGAAGTTTTAAAAACGCGAAGCTTAATGGTTGACCGCCGTGGTTCTCTTCATCGGGTCAGGGATGGGGTCTTTTCGCTGACCTCGCAACTATAAGCTTACATGGCAGTACTTTACGGCGACGTTGTTCCTGTTTAAGCCTCGCAGTACATGACTCTCACAAAAATTAACCATGGTTTTATTATATAATAAGTGTGTTAGCCATGTTTTGTTTGGCATATTGATTATCATTTGTATAACCACAACAGTTTTACTACCAATACAATTGTTTAACTACTTTAATCATGGTTAAGTTGTGGTTACCTTGGTTTAATTATGTTTTATTTGTAGTAAAACCATTGTTAATTTTCCGTAAAAGGAATGGCGAGCTTCTCGCCATCGGTCATGCGACTGCAGGCTTTGTTGACTATCATTCAGGCTTGTTTCTAGGGAACTTTACTGTCTTGATTTATGATAAACATCGTTTCTGAATTATATTTGGGGGTTGTTTCTTTCTTTACAGGAACGATGATTTTGGATTATAAGCATCAAAAATCAGTCAGATAGTGACGCTTTGAAGGAACATCACTATATTTGGAAATAGGCTCATATTAAGTGCCCTTAAGTCTATTTAGACGATCTCCAGGTCTGGCGGGAGCACTTTTAGCTTAGCTTAGCATAAATCATTGAATCGAATTAGACCATTAGCATCTTATTTTATTTAATGTTTGTCTCTTCTGTAGTTGCATTATGTAAGACTGACAGAAAATGAAAAGTTGCTATTTTCTAGGCCGCTGCATAATATTATTTTGCCTGATGCAGCCATGGTACGGAGGCAAAATTCCTTGATTATTATGCCAGAATATAATTAGCGATATGGGCTTAGAAATATAGCTAATTTTTATTCTTTGTTTGTCTTAGTACACAGTGTAACTACAGAAGTGTCAAGCTTTAAATAGGGAAATTAACAACACTCTTTTTACTTTTTTTTTGTTTTTGATTGAGTGAGATGCTAATGGTCTAATCCGTTTCAATGATCTATGCTAAGCTAAGCTAAAAGTGCTCCACCACACCCACTGATCAGCTGAATGGATTCAAAAGTGGTAAAAACTCAAGTTTAACTCTAGGGGACTTATAAAATGAGTCGATTTCCTAAAGAAAAGTGGAGCGTTCCTTTATATGCTCATCAGACTTTGATAAGATGATATAAAACCTTAAGAGCAAGAATGGATTTTTTGTTTTAAAAGTGGAGTGTAACGTGTATATATTCATTGCATATTTGGGGAAACGGGGGAGGGGAAACGAAGCATCAACGAATGTAAAATCTACAAAATAAAAAGCCTGTAATCAGAGTTTGTTTTTATCGGCTGTCTTGCGCAAATTTCTTTCGGTCTTTTCTTTCATATCATGTTAGTTAGAACCACTCAGTGTTTATTTTCCTTTCCTTTTCTCTTCAGTTTCCCGCTTGCATTGATGCGTTTTCATTGTTTTGTGGAGAAGCGAGTGTGTTTGTACTATTGTGAGGCAGGAGAGACGATGTGGATCATTGCGTCGTCCTGCGCTGCACATTCCTATCGACGACTTTACGCGAGTTCGTTTTGGTCTATCCGTTCCCTGTTTTTCTAACTTCACTGACTGCCTGTTGCTTCGAAGCCAGAATATTAAGCTAAACACCCAAGAAAATGTGTAAAAAATAAAAAATAAACACTTGCTTTGTAACGTTTCAGTGTTAGAAAAGCATCATTACAATAATCTCATTATTCAGTACGGCTTTGACGATCACGCGATTTACCTTTCAGAACAACCCTTTCTGCCTTGTTATGGTCTGAATTGTGTTTCCCTTATTTTTCCTCCATGTCACTTCATTGGTTGAGATTTGATGCATGTCTTGTATCATCTTCGTACTATCTTGCTTTATTGGAACCATTATTGTTTGTTGAGAAGTTGACAGTGATGTGTCCAGAGTTGAGTGAATGATCGAGAGGATGGAGGTGTTTGTGCTGTTGACTTTCGGTTGGTTGGAGATGAGTGTGATTTCTGTGGCTGTAATGTGGAGATTGAAATAAACATGGATTTCAGAATATTTCTTTGGAACTTGATTTCTTTTTTATTGTGTGATTTATGTTAGTACAAGTCTAAGAATAATCTCTAAAAATAATGTCCTAATGTTTTAGTTTTCAATGACTATATATAACTCAAATTAATATAAACTACCATTGAACAGGTTTTGGGGCTGGTATGTATTTTTTAAGTCGCTCACCAAAGAATATAACCCACCGGTCCTACTTTATCCAACCCGCTCTGAGTTGGGATCAAACTGGCGATTCTTTTTATGGGAGTCAGTTGCTCTAACAAAGAGGATAAAGACCATGGCTACTAACGTCTGTTGCTAGAGCACTTTTAGAGGTCAGAGGAGTGAGGTTTACCTGCATAGCACTTCGCTTGCTGGCCTCCATTACACTCACGCCCCTAAATCTCACTCCCATCCCGGACGAGCCCCCATGTGTAACCCACCAGTCCTACTGCACCCAACCCACGCTGAGCTGGGATCGAACGGGCAATTCTGTTCATGGGAGTCAGTTGCTCTATCAAGGAGACTAAAGACCATGGCCTCTAGCGTCTGTTGCTAGAGCCCCTTTAGAGGTCAGAGGAGTGAGGTTTACCTGCATAGCACTTTGCTAGCTGGCCTCTATTGCACTCACGGCCCTAAATCTCACTCCCATCCCGGACGAGCCCCCACGTGTAATCCACTGGTCCTACTGCACCAAACCCGCTCTGAGTGGAGATCAAACGGGTGATTCTTTGTATGGGAGTCAGTTGCTCTAACAAGAATTCTAATGACCATGGCCTCTAGTGTCGGTGGCTAGAGCACCTTTAGAGGTCAGAGGAGTGAGGTTTACCTGCATAGCACTTCGCTTGCTGGCCTCCATTACACTCACGCCCCTAAACCTCACCCCCATTCCGGACGAGCCCCCACGTGTAACCCACCAGTCCTACTGCACCCAACCCACTCTGAGTGGGGATCAAACGGGTGATTCCTTGTATGGGAGTCAGTTACTCTAACAAGAATTCTAAAAACCATGGCCTCTAGTGTCGGCTGCTAGAGCACCTTTAGAGGTCAGAGGAGTGAGGTTTACCTGCATACCATTTTGCTAACTGGCCTCTGTATAAGAAATGTATAAATAATATAGGTGGGCATAGACTAATTTTTCAATCTAGATTAATCTTGGAATTAATCTAGATTAAAATGGCTCATTTGAATTTTGCCGAAGGCATTCAGAATATGTGTAAGTCTTTGAGAACGGGTTTCTCAAGCCAGGTGGCACATTAGACCAGGGGCTCATCTGCTGTTTCCAAAATGCATAAGAAACTGCTTGAGAAACTGTTCTATTATGATAATTGGTGATGAAAATAAATGATGTTCAAGAAGATGTACTTGTGTTTACTAACTGTTTATTTAGCTAAACATGAATTTTGAACTGTAGGCCTACATAAGCTCCAAACAGAGATTTTTGATTACCTTAATCCAACTAAAGTCATAACTGAAATAAACAGAAATGAAATTAAGATGTGGAGTATGCATATATTAGTGGCATTATTGAAGTAAACACCGCGGTCTTTAGGACCTTTCGCCATATTTTCCGACAAGATCCACACGCGGCTGTCAGTAAAGGACCACACACACACACACACACACACACACACACACACACACACACACACACACACACACACACACACACACAGACATAGTGAAATCTTTCCATTTTCTTTTCATTTGCCATGCGTTTTTAAATTCCATAACACTCTCACCAGTCCTTACTCATTATTTGCATCTAATACCCCAGTTTGTCACGAGGGCATGAATGAAATGTTCGCGAGTTAAAGTGAAACTGCGGAACTGCAGTTAAAGGCAGGCATCCTGCTGATTTGATTCAGAAGGGCACTGTTTTGTCAGACAGCTCACCGGTCATGTATACATCCGCGCTAATACATCAAGGTGAAAGTCATCATAGCTTGCGTAGAATAGACCCAGCTTCCAACCCAACTTTGAGATTAGATTAACGGCGATATTTTTTTATCGCGTTAACGACCCACCACTAATAAATATATATACTTTTGTTTTTCTTTTCTTTTTTTAATAATAAACTGCATGTATTTATTATTATTTATGTTCTCATTAGGCAACCCAGTGGCGCAGTAGGTAGTGCTGTTGCCTCACAGCAAGAACGTCGCTGGGTCGCAGGTTCGAACCTCGGCTGGGCTGGGTCAGTTGGCGTTTCTGTGTGGAGTTTGCATGTTCTCCCTGGGTTCGCGTGGGTTTCCTCCGGGTGCTCCGGTTTCCCCCACAGTCCAAAGACATGCAGTACAGGTGAATTGGGTAAGCTAAATTGTCCATAGTGTGTGAGTGTGAATGTGTGTGTGGAAGTTCCCAGAGATGGGTTGCGGCTGGAAGGGCATCCGCTGCGTAGAATCGTGCTGGATAAGTTGGCGGTTCATTCCGCTGTGGCGACCCCGCAAGGGACAAAGCCGACAAGAAAATGAATGAATGAATGAATGTTCTCATTATTATCATTATTCCAGTCTTCACGTTCACTTTAGAAATGACTTCATTATGCTTTTTTTCAGGGTTAATTAATAAGAACAGAAAAAGAAGCGCAGTAATTTGAAACCAACGTTTTTAACTAAATTATTGTAGCCACTTTTGATAAATGTGTCCTTGATGAGTAAAAGTTGTCAAAAAATTAACAACAATTAAAAAAAAACATACTAACCCCAAATATTTGAATGGTAGTGTATATTAAACATACGTACGCTTTATTCAAGGCTAATCATTCTGGTTATGTTTGGCAATGGATGTTTGTTACCACGGAAATGTTATCAGTGTAATTTAACTCTCCGGTGTTGTTCAGTCGTTTTAGAAAAGATAAACAAAAAACATTTTTTTAAATATCAACTTTAAAATAGTACAAGCGGTTTTGTGAATATTCTAAATAAAAGAAAAGGGGAAACAATCTACAAATCAACAAAGATACACAAAAAAAGCCTACCAAAGTGAAGGGGTGAACCTCAAAAACATCCAAAAAGTAATCCAAAGTAGACACACAAACATTAAATTACACAACGAAGAGCAACATTTTAAAGGTTTGTGAAATAAGCTCAGAAACTCAAATATGGATATAAATGGTCTATAATTTGGTCCAGTATTTGTTGTAAAGAAACGCAAACATAGTAATGAAAGCCAAAATGTGTGTCATGGATGCATTTTTACAGAGTATTCAGGGTTGTCAAGCGCATGTTTTTCACGTGAAATTAGGGTACTTTTAACCACTTGACATTTTTTTTGTTCATATTAATTCTGAAGGGAACTTATGTGTTTGACATATTGCACCAGTTGTATTTATAGGGTGGCATTAAAATAATTTATTCTATCAAATACATATCCAAGTGATAAAATCTGTACTGGGATGTTTAAACTGGGTAAGCAAGCACAGTTTTGCGCGTACAGGTGCTTTCGTTTCAAAGGTACCTGTGGCAAGTTTGTTTATGAAAACAAAGCATTTGTAAATACAGTGATTTTTAATAAAGAAACTACGTATAATGCAAAATATCTAATTTAAATATGTGCGGTGGCATATTTTGACATTTGGTATTACTGCGATGGTTCGATTGGTCACCAGTTTTGTTGTGAAAACCTGGCAACCCTGAGAGGAATCCACTATTTGTTCATTATATTAACATTACATATTCATTTTCAACTGAGATTTGGAGCCAAGTTACAAGAGTTTAAAAATGACTTTAAAAGTTGGTTGTTCTTATTGAGATATATATATACATACTACACTTGGCAGTTGGGAAAACATTGTATTTAGCAAATGGGGACATTATAATACATTTTAAAACAATTTCTTGTGTTTTTTTTCTCTCTGTTTTCATGCCTGTAACTTAAAATTACATCTATATCCTTTGATATTTTGGGTGTTAACAGTCTTTGACTATTGATACCTTAAGTTTTCAAGCCCCATAATGTTCATTTCCAGAGATATATTTAGATGGAAATTTAACTTTAGATGGAAATTTCAGTGACAAAACACCAAGGTTGTGAGTTTTACTTACAGGAAAATCAACAACCGATAGAGTTTCTAGTTTAAATGCCATTTGTTATTCAGATATAGCGGCTGGAAGGGCATCCGCTGTGTAAAACATGTGCTGGATAACTTGGCTGTTCATTCTGCTGTGGCGACCCCAGATTAATAAAGGGACCAAGCCAAAAAAAGAAAATGAATGAATGAATATAAATATAAATAAATACATTATATATATATATATATATATATATATATATATATATATATATATATATATATATATATATATATATATATATATATAATATTATAACTTTATATTATAACTTTAACTAAAAATATAACTTCTGATTTCAACAGTTTTTATATACATATATATATCAGCTGTATGCAAAGTAAACTTCATTCGGTTTTTAACCACTAAAAATGAATACAATTTCCAAAAAAATGTTTGTTAGAAAGTCATTTTTATAAAGCATATAATGATATATTTTATATTTTTGAGTTATGGGTATGCCAAATTTTGATAAAAAAAAAAACCTTCACATCTTCACAAAAAATCTGTGAACTGATTTCACTAATAGATCTACCAATTTCTCTGTAAATATAATATATTATGATGCTCCCATCTTTCTTAAATAACTATTACCTCTTTTCAATACTGAATAAAGGCCTTTGCACACTGAAGTCTGAAAATCTATGCAATTTTTTTTTTTTTGTATTACTATCTGAAAAATTTGTCAAGCATAGAAACCTTGCACATAGAGTCTAATGAGTATTAATTTATTCATTGCGAGGAGGAAAAAAACTGAAAAAAGTTTAGAGTCAATTCAAGCAGTAATGTTTGTTCCCCTCTGTCATTTAGGATTTTGGCTTTCGCTTGTGTGGTGGCTCTGAATTGTCAAAACACCGCTCAAAAAGCTTATTACTGATGCGAAAAATTAAAAAAAATAAATAAATAATATTAATCAAACTCGATCCTATTTTTTTATGACAGAGGAATGTTTAGGAGGCAGTCAAGTTGAATTAACTTTTTTTTATATGAGAAAAGTTTGAATGAAAATTTCTAATTCTGTGTGCAATGACGTTTACAATAGCTTATATGTCTGTATTATTCATTCATTCATTTTCTTTTCGGCTTAGTCCCTTTATTAATCCGGGGTCGCCACAGCGGAATGAACCGCCAACTTATCCAGCACGTTTTTACGCAGCGGATGCCCTTCCAGCCGCAACCCATCTCTGGGAAACAACCACACACACTCATTCACACTCATACACTACAGACAATTTAGCCTACCCAATTTTCCTATACCGCATGTCTTTGGACTGTGGGAGAAACCGAAGCACACGGAGGAAACCCACGCGAACGCAGGGAGAACATGCAAACCACACAGAAAAGCCAACTGACCCAGCCGAGGCTCAAACCAGCGACCTTCTTGCTGTGAGGCGACAGCACTACCTACTGCTCCACTGTGTTGCCTGACTGTATTATGTCAGATTATATTAAATATACGTCCATTACTTGTAATGTTATGGCTTTCATCACTATTTATGTTTGCCTTTTTTCAAAGAATAAAATAAACAATAATAATTGGGTAAATTTCGGACTCTCTATGACTATGATCTCCAGTCTGTTTTGACAGTGAACTACACAAGTGTGACAGCTAAATGAACAACACCAGAGGGTTAATAACATCTGTTAAGCGTTACTAAAATTCTCTTTTATAAAACATTAACGGCTAAACTCCAACAGATCAACCCTTGAATGAGATATAAAATATTGATGAAATGAATAGTTCAGTCATGACTGATTGATTACTTCATCGATAGAGGATATTCAACTCTAAATATTTGATCAAACGGATCTCAGGTAGAAATGCACTGATTTGGGCTGAATCCCATGATGTCAGTCATATGTGTTTCTCCTCCAGTCCAGCATGTGACGCTGTGGTTCAGACCAGCAGTGGATTGTCCAGCACTGCTACTCCTGCAGCGACGCCGCCATCTGCATGCTCCGAGCTCTTGGTCCTCAGAAGATGACCAACGCACTCATTCAACACCAATTCACTGCCTTTCCTGCGTGGGAAAATATTCATTTGTGATTTGCTGACAATGTTTGTACATTCCACCTTTTTCCTGATGTTAGCGTAAATTATGAGAGTAGCTTCCATTTCACTGTAAACAATCAGACATTCTGTTTTTTTCTTATTTCATTGTCTCAGCTTAAAGGTGCAGTATGTAAGTTTGACACCCAGTGGCTGAACTAGGTATTGCACTCTGGGTTCAAAACACAGCAAGCGCAGATTGAGGACATCAACAGGAGTGTGCCTGACTACCTAAATAAAATAAGCGACATGTGATAGAGGGAATATTTCCCATATTAAAAGGAGTTTTTGTCCTAACCAACACCAGAAGTTCATTTTTTAGTGACGGCTTCTATTTCTCACAGATGAAGAACAGAAAACTGACAATGATCACCTTAGGTACACCTCATGTGCTTTATTCAGAGTTAAATACTAATAATGTGAGCTTGGATGCCATTTTACATGACATACAACTGAAAGCAGCAGCAGATAGTTCACCTCAGATCCTGAAAATAAAATAAAATTAAATAAACTGTTTGAAATTGAACTTTAGAACTGTGACTCAGTGCAAGCCAACACATATCAGTGATTCAGCATATACAGTTGAAGTCAGAATTATTAGCTCAATTGAATTATTAGCACCCCTGTTAATTTTTTTCGCCAATTTCTGTTTAACGGAGAGCAGATTTTTTCAGCACATTTCTAAACATAATAGTTTTAATAACTCATTTCTAATAACTGATTTATTTTACCTTTGCCATGATGACAGTAAATAATATTTGACTAGATATTTTTCAAGACATTTCTATACAGCTTAAAGTGACATCTAAAGGCTTAACTAGGTTAATTTGGGTAACTATGCAGGATAGGGTAATTAGGCAAGTTATTGTATAACGATGGTTTGTTCTGTAGACTATCGAAAAAAAATATAGCTTAAAGGGGCTAATAATTTTGTCCTTAAAATGGCTTTTAAAAAATTAAAAACTGCTTTTTTTCTAGCTGAAATAAAACAAATAAGACTTTCTCCAGAAGAAAAAACATTATCAGACATACTGTAAAAATTTCCTTGCTCTGTTAAATATCATTTGGGAAATATTTAAAAAAGAAAAACTAATTCAAAGGGGGGGCTAATAATTCTGACTTCAACTATACATTTAATAATGTTAAAGAGGTTTAATATGCATTCATTAGATTATAAACCTTACCATTTGGTTGGAGTGCAGCGAGTGCACTATTCTGTGCTTCTGAATGGCTAGATTTAAATTTCTGTTGTGTTTCGTCTGGCGCAAACAGCCCAATTGCTTATCACTGCAAATCTCATCACATAGCGTGTTGTTAGGACACGGGGTTACAAGGTAACCTGTCACCTAATATTTACACTCTAATATTTATATTATTTGCTGATTAAGAACCACCTCATGTGGAACTCTGAATCTGTGTCTCATTTCCGATTCTGCTACTGTCCACCGGAGCCTGCATTTCGGTCCCGGACACACATTTTGAAAGCCTTTCTGACACTAAGTGTAATATTACAATGTAACTCAGGGTTCCCACTGACTCCCTGACTTTGCCCGACTAAAAAACTGAATCTTTATGACCTATAAGGAATATAAAAACAAGCAGCTGTTGTGTTGAGCACTCCCTGCAGAATTTTGCAGCTCTGTGCTTGCTAAATTTAACCTAATATCAAGCAAATGCTACAAAATTTAGAGCATAAAGATTTGGAAGATTTAGAGCTTGCCATTTTTTGGCCACCAAGGACACCGATTAAGCTCTTTGCCATTTGCATTGTCTTATATTAAAGTCACCATGAAACAGAAGTTAAGATTGTCCTTTTTTCCTCTATCGTGACGTACATCTGCTTATGGTAAAAATGTAAACGGTAAAAAAGTAGGGCAGTGCATCGACTGGATTGTTGGAGGATGGGTGTTGCTAACAAATGGGAAAAGATGGACGGAAAAACGAAGGCTCCTGATGAAACACTGAGCTTATGTGAAGTGAAACGATGGTTTAATGTAAGAAATTAAAGCTAATAACATTGTAAATAATGTTCAATCCATAAACTGGTCAAACAGTTCTCAGAATATGAGCATGACTGTTGTTCGATTGTAAAAAGCGTAAAGAGAGCTGATCACCAATATCTGTTGATAGACTGTGTGGCTTGTTTCATATCCAGACAAGTATCTGCATCTGAAAAGGTGTGAACCTAATGGCCTACAGCAACTCAAATGACGAGAATGTCGCCCTCAAACCGAAAGTTATGCTGCCTTCAATCCGAAAAAGCCGGCGGAGCTGGGTGTTGAGATGATGCAGGGTTTGTCGTGGACAAAAACGAAGACCAAGGGGCGCTGAGATGATGCAGGGTTTGTTGCGGACGAAAGCGGGGGACGCCGTCCTGACTGCCGCCTAGGTCGCCTCTATGGATGCGCCGGCCCTGGACCCAACCAAATCATTTGGGTAATCTCCAGGGTGGTCATATCCTTTGGTGTAACTATTATAAAGTAGTGTCTCATAGACAGTCCTTTGGGTTTAGTTACTTGAAGACCGACGGGTTAACATAGATACTGAAGAACCGTACTATTGTCTTACTATTGTAGTAGTTTTCAATAAAGTAAGACCTTTGGTTAGCTTACTCATTTTATGTATTGGCATAATCTAAAAGATTGGTGAGCCACCAAAGAATGATTAAGCCAAATACAGCAAAATTGAACACGATCAACAAACTGCGTCACCGCCTGACCTCCCGTCCAAGCATGCTCTCGCGATTTCATTATCAAAAGCGACCGCACTACAATCACACTGTACAATCGAGAACTGTTAAACCAGGCTGTGGATTATAGCTAATAACATTGTAAATAATGTTCAATTTCTTACACAGACCGATCGTTTTGTCTCATAAGACCTTAGTGTCGTCAGGAGCCATGGCTATTGATTTCGACTAATTTGCATGTTGATTTTTAATCTAAAAAACCTAAATCACCGTTCACTGCCATTACATGAATCATCAAGGACCACGGATTCAGCTCGAAATTCACGGATTCAGCTTTAATCTTCTACTAAAGATACAAAATCGCCTCTTGGATGACCTGTGGGTGAGTAAATTAACAGGAAATTCTCTTTTTTGGGTGACCCCTTCCCTTTAAACGTCAAGTCAAAACACCAAGCAATACATTATTTTCATGACTGATTAAAGCATAAAGCCAAACATTCCTCTCACTAAGTTTTCACCATGAATATGAAATATTTGTAGTGCAACATTATTTGTAGTAATTAGTTTCAGTTCTTTTGAATAAATGTTTCTCAAAATCAGAATTGCAACCCATGATTTCATAATCTGTCATCACATGTGTGGGAAAAAGGTGGACAGAAGTAACCTCACCTGACGGTGGACAGAAGTAAGAAAAAGGTGGACAGATGTAACCTCACCTGACGTAAGCCCCGAATGCGCCCAGTTCACTGAGACAGGAGCTGATTTTCAGAGGAGCTCCAGGTCTGAGCAAGATGTTCTGGACCGGGACCGGCTGGATCTTGTCCATCAGGATGTAGGCTGTTCTCTCACTGGAGTTCTTCAGCTTCTCCAACACCTCGCAGATCTCACTGCCGTAGATGTTGTTACCTGTTATGTAAAGTAGAAAATTTTTGTGAAATACTTTTTTTTAATATTTAAAAAGCACATTTAAACCTGATCCACAAATCCAGCCTCAAGTTGCACAGGTATATTTGTGGAAGTAGTCAAAAATACACTGTACATTGTTAAAAAAAGTGCTGGGTTCCACACAATGCCTTCATGTTGTCCCAACACAAATCGATAAAGTTGATAAAGTTAACTTAATGGTTTTCTTTTTTTTTTTTTACAATTTTAAGTTGATTGAACATTGCTGCATTCATCTTTCCCTCTATCTTGACTAGTCTTCCAGTTCATGCTGCTGAAAAACATCCCCACAGCAATTTTAGTCTCATCAGACCAGAGAATTTTGTTTCTTATGGTTTGAGAATCCTTTAGATGCCTTTTGGCAAATTCCAGTCGGGAGTGGCTTCTATCTGGCCACTCTACCATGCAGGCCTGATTGGTGGATTGCTGCACAGATGGTTGTCCTTCTGTAATGTTCACCTATCTCCACAGAAGAACACTGGAGCTCAGACAGAGTGACCATCGGGCTATTGATCACCTCCCTGGTTAAGGCCCTTATCCCCCGGTCACTCAGCTTAGATGGCCGGTCAGCTCTAGGAAGAGTCCTGGTGGTTCCAAACATCTTCCACTTACGGATGATGGAGGCCACTGTGCTCATTGAAACTTTCAGAGCAGAATTTTTTCTGTAACCTTCCCCAGCCTTGTCTCGGAGGTCTACAGACAATTCCTTTGTCTTCATGCTTGGTTTGTGCTTTGACATGCACTGTCAACCCTGTGACCTTGTATAGACAGGTGTATGCCTTTTCAAATCATGTCCAATCAACTGAATTTACCACAGGTGAACTCCAATTAAGCTGCTGATACATCTCAAGAATGATAAGTGGAAACAGAATGTAGCTGAGCTCAATTTAGAGTTTCACGGTAAAGGTTGTGAATACTGATGTACATGTGATTTTTCAGGTTTTTTATTTTTAATAAATTTGCAACAATTTCAAAAACTCTTTTTTCACATTGTCATTATGGGGTATTGTGTGTAGAATGTTGAGGAAATAAATGAATTTTATCCATTTTGGAATAAAGCTGTAACAAAAAAAATGTGGATAACGTGAAGCGCTATGAATACTTTCTGGATGCACTGTATAAAAACCTATTTTTGGTTTAGAAAAAGGCACTACTAAGAACTTCTTCTGGAAAACTGTAAAGGTGATTTTGTTAATGTTTAGATTCCAGATTTTCAACTAGTTGTATCTCCTCCAAATATTATGTCCAAAATAGATGCCCAAGCCACCTCAGCTGACTTCCCTCGATGTGGTGGAGCAGCGGCTCTACTCTGAGCTCCTCACCCTATCTATGAGGGTGCGTCCTGCCACCCTGCAAGGGAAACTCAGTTCAGCCGCTTGTATCCAAGATCTTGTCCTTTCGGTCATGACCCAAAGCTCATGACCATAAGTATAGGTAGAAACGTAGATTGACCGGTAAATCGAGAGCTTTGCCTTTCGGCTCAATTCCTTCTTTACCACAACAGACCGCTACACCTACCGCATTACTGCTGCCGCTGCACCAATCTACCCGTCAATCTCCGGGGCCCCGGCTGCGCCATACCGGCGACGTCACGGTCCTTGTTGTTATCGTGCTCATAAGGGGTTGTATAACATATAACTGTGGTTATATGTTTTACATGTCATATATGCATTTAAGTGTATTTCAAATTTTACATATATGTTGCATATGCTCAAAAACCCCTTATGCATACGCAACATTTATGTAAAATTTTAAATACATAAATATCATATGTAAAACATATAACCATTTAGATGATTGTATTTCATTAATTCATTTTCATTCAGCTTAGTCCCTTTTTCTTCAGGGGTCGCCACAGCGTAATGAACCGCCAACTATTCTGGTCACAGTGATTGTATTTTAAATGATTAAAAACTTCTTGATGACACATCAGTTAAACCTTGTGAATTGAAGTGTAATGACAGATTTTAAATGGTAATTCATTTATATTATGGGGCTGCAGTCAAAATAACCGGTAGGCTATTATTTAGCTACTATCATTTATTTATTTAATTATTTTTCATTTATTGAAATGTGAATGATGCGCTTTCTCTCTGTCTTTATAAACAATTATGATTGACTTGTAACATAATTTTTTATTTGTGCTTTTACTAGACATGTTTACAAAAAAAAAATTCGTAAAAATAAAAAAATGACTTTACATAACCATTAAAATCTTGCTCAGCTTTGTTAATAAAAATGGGGTATATGCCAAAGTATCCTAAAGGACTTTTAATTAGCCAGTAACCTGGGTTAAGCACTTCCAGTGAACTGTATGCCATTGCAAAATTGGCGCATTTAAGGTCTGTTTTCTTTAAAAATCAGCAATATCCGATTTAAAGTGGGTCTCAGAATGCACAAGAAGCACTGCATTAAATTACATTTTTTCCCTTCATGTCTTTAAAATATGAACATTTATTTTACCCCAGTATATTTAACAGAGCTTCTGCGCTAGCCTGCTAATTCTGACAGGCACGTGCGAGTAAACAGCTTTTTGTCTCGTTTTACGCTTGAGCAACTAAATGAATGCCAAAGTCTATTTAACTGATTGTATTGTAATTACATTACAACAAGGGTCACCAAACTTGTTCCTGGAGGGCCAGTGTCCTGAAGATTTTAGCTCCAATCCTAATCAAACACACCTGAACAAGCTAATCAAGGTCTTACTAGGTGTACTTGAAACACCCAGGCAGGTGTGTTGAGGCAAGTTGGAGCTAAACTCCGCAGGGACAACGGCCCTCCAGGACCGAGATTGGTGACCCCTGCATTACAACATCGATGCTGTAAAAGGAACCGTATAAAATGGAAAAAAAGTCACATTAACGGTTCACCGGAAGTTTATCAGTATGGGAAGAAACACTAGCTCCGCATATACCCTATACCCTATATACCCTTGTTTAATTGGTATGTTTTGTTTTATTTTATTTTGATACAGAAATTGGTACAGAGAACTGTGTATTGTCACTGGAATTGGTATCGAATACTGAAATTTTGGTACCATGACAACTTTAGGCTGCACTGTAATCCATATATAAGGCAAAATATGTGTATAATATATAAAGTAAACAGAGTTTAATATGTCATCAATTGATTCATCAAAACATTTTTTGGCATAAATCATTTTTACTAAATTAAATATGAATGAGTGTTCAGTAAATCATGTTAAAAATGTATGAAAATACTTTTATATGTACGAAAATGAAGCTGTAGAACCCCTATTCATCCCTGACCCACTTTTCAGACATCTTTGCTTTTTATTTCAAATCCTGACTCTTACAAAAGATTTCTCATTTTGTGCTACTACTACTAAATGGGCAACAGACCCATCATAACACATTGGCTAATGCAGGATGATTGTACACATGCTTGACGTTTTCCCCCATGGGTGTACAGTAGAGACGCATGACAGAACTTGTGATTCTCACCTCCTCCCTCCCTCTGAGGCTTCAGCACATACTGATCTGGGTTGGCCAAAGCCATCGCTACAGTTTTATCACCTTCCTCCCCCTGTGGAAAGACAGGACATCCATTTAAATGTTTTTACAATAGCAACAAGAGAAATGCTGTAAAGTAGTTTATACAGTGGCACTCAATACTGTTTCCAGTGGTGGAAAGAGTACTGAAAATTATAGTCAAGTAAAAGTACCATTACTTGCCCAAAAATATAGTGCAAGTAGAGTAAAAGTATCTTTTGTGAATAAGTAGGAGTAAAAAGTAGCCTTTTTAAAAGTACTCAAGAGTAGTGAGTAGTGAGTATTACACTAAATGTTGATTTTATGGAGAGTTTATGTAGGATGTTACATTCTGTGGTGCATTTAGTAATCTTCCTATATTTGTTCGTTCATTCGTTCGTTCGTACGTTCCTTCCATCCTTTGTTTGTTGGTTCGTTCCTTCATTTGTTCCTTCCTTCGTTTCAGCCTTCCTTACTTCGTTTCTTCCTTCCTTCTTTCATTCCTTCATTTGTTCCTTCCTTCGTTCCTTCCATCATTCACTCCTTTGTTCGTTCCTTCCTTCATTCCTTCCTTTCTTCCTTCGTATGTTCGTTCCTTCCATCTTTCGTTCCTTCCTGTTTGTTTGCTTGTTCGTTCCTTCCTTCTTTTGTTTGCTCCTTCCTTCGTTCCTTCTTTTGTTTGTTTGTTCGCTTGTTCGTTCCTTCATTTGTTCGTTCCTTCCTTCTTTTGTTTGTTCTTTCCTTCGTTTCTTCCTTTGTTTGTTTGTTTGCATGTTCGTTCCTTCATTTGTTCGTTCCTTCCTTCTTTTGTTTGTTTCTTCCTTCGTTTGTTTGTTCGCTTGTTCGTTCCTTCATTTGTTTGTTCCTTCCTTCCTTTGGTTTGTTTCTTCCTTCTTTCGTTCCTTCCTTCCTTTGTTTGTTCGGTTGTTCATTCCTTCATTTGTTCGTTCCTTCCTTTGTTTGTTTGTTCCTTCCATTGTTTGTTTGTTCGCTTGTTCATTCCTTCATTTGTTCGTTCCTTCCTTCCTTCGTTTGTTCGCTTGTTCATTCCTTCATTTGTTTGTTCCTTTCTTTCTTTGTTCCTTCCTTCCATCCTTCCTCCGCGCCTTCCTTCCTTCCATTGTTTGTTTGTTCGCTTGTTCGTTCGTTCCTTCATTTGTTCGTTTGTTCCTTCCTTCCTTTGTTCCTTCGTTCATTCCTTCCACTGTTTGTTTGTTTGCTTGTTCATTCCTTCATTTGTTTGTTCTTTCCTTTCTTCCTTTGTTCCTTCATTCGTTTGTTCCCTCCTTCGTTCGCTCCTTCCTTCCACTATTTGTTTGTTCGCTTGTTCATTCCTTCATTTGCTTGTTCCTTCCTTCCTTCCTTCCTTCGTTTGTTCCTTCCTTCCTTCCACTATTTGTTTGTTCGCTTGTTCATTCCTTCATTTGCTTGTTCCTTCCTTCCTTCCTTCCTTCGTTTGTTCCTTCCTTCCTTCCTTCTTTCCACTGTTTGTTTGTTCGCTTGTTCATTCCTTCATTTGTTCGTTCCTTCCTTCGTTCATTCCTTCCTTCCTTCCATTGTTTGTTCGTTCCTTCATTTGTTTGTTCCTCCCTTCATTTGTTCCTTCCTTTGTTCCTCCCTTCATTCGTTCACTCATTCATTCGTTCTTTTGTTCCTTCCTTCATTTCGTTCTTTGTTTATTTATTCATTCTTTCATTTTTTCCTTCCTTCATTAGTTTGTTCAGTCCTACCTTGAATCTTTTGTTCATTCATTTGGTCTTTCCTTCCTTCATTAGTTCAGTTCCTCTTTCCTTCATTTGGTCCTTTTTTCTATTCCTTGTTCAGCTCTTCCTTCATTCGGCCCTTCCTTCTATTTAGTGATTGTTTAAGGCTGTTTCACGATTTCAGTCATCATACAGTCAACATCCTTCATCAGTAACAAGCAGTCTATAAAGTCTCAGGGTCAGTGCGTGTAAAGATTTTGGATATCTTCTTGGACATTTTAATGCTTCTAATAGGTTTGCTGCATTTATAAAACACCCATGTCTTGAGGTAAGTTCAGATGCAATTTACTAGACAAGAAAAAAATAATATAGTGGCTGCAGGTTGAAGGAAAGTAGTGGAGTAAAAGTACCAATAATGCAGTAAAAATGTACTCAAGGGAAAGTAAAAGTACACATTTTAAAAACTACTTAGTAAATTACAATTCCTGAGAAAAACTACCTAATTACAGTCATTTGAGTATTTGTAATTTGTTACTTTACACCACTGACTGTTTCTGACAAAGTGCGCAGCTTTTTCAAATATGTACAGTAATACAGTTGAAGTCAAAATTATAAGCCCTTACTGTGATTTTTTTTTCCAAATATTTCTCATATGATGTTTATCAGAACAAGGATTTTTTTTCTTCTGCAAAAAGTCTTATTTGTTTTATTTCGGCTATAAAAGCAGTTTTAAGTTTTATTAAAACCATTTTAAGGTTATTATTGAGCAATATTTATTTCCGACAGTCTACAGAACAAGACATCATTATACAAAGAAATACTCTAACTTGACTAGTTAACCTAATTAACCTAATTAAGCCTTTAAATTGCACTTTAAGCTGAATATTACTATCTTGAAAATATCTAGTAAAATATTATTTACCATCATGGCAGAAACTGGGGGAAAAAAATACAGGGAGCAAATAATTCTGACTTCAACTGTATTTAAACTAACATTATTATTACACACCTCTTCAGAATACTTGATTTTAATTGGTCAATCATGACATTCCAAGTTATTCTAATACCTTATTCAATGGTACATATATATTAATGTTAGTTTAAATACAGTTGAAGTCAGAATTACTCTATGTTATTCCCAGAAAACAACCCCTGAAACGAATAACAGGCTCATCCAAGTACTTTGAATCATCTTGACTGCTAGTGAATACATTCGTATGCAGTGGTCCCTCGCTATAATGCGGTTCATGTTTTGTGGCTTCGCAGTTTCACTGATTTTTTTCGTGCAATTTGACTTTTTTTTTATTTTATTTTTTGTTTTACACCGCATTGTGTGAGTAAAGTGTAAAAAGTGTGTAGTAAGGGGTTTTCCAGCCTTAAAACATCTATAATAATTGTAAAAAATAAAGCTGACTACGGATTTCTATTTTTAGAACATAATTTCTGCGATTAACGAGGGACCACTGTATACACACACACAATATTATGCAATATGCCGTTTGAGACATTTTTCTTCCAGCAAACTTGACAACTATTTGAAGTGCTGCTAAAATATTACAGCTCAGATCAATGTTTGTGTCTAATTCTTAAGGTTTTTTTTGGTAAGTAACCATTTTGAGTCAGGCTGCTGATAGACCTGTTGGGCTTTGTTATTCGAGTTCAACCGGCTGGATATAAATTTTTAAAAATGAATGATGATGAAGTTTATAACCTTCTGATTTCATTTCATTTCATTCATTTCAGTTTTTTCTAAATATATGTTGTCAGTTCTCTTAGAATCAAATCTAAATGCTATTACATTTAATGAGTTGAAAGACATGAATAAATATATCTAGCTGCAGAAAAAGCCAGATCCAATTTGTAAAGTTCTATGAGATTCAACTTTTATCAAACTTCAGCTGTTCTCTCGTTTTGTTCTAATACTTCAAATAAATGTAATGTACTGTTATAGTTACTGATGAAGCATTATCGGGTTTCATTTTAAGGTATCATGAGAGAAACGAGTGATGAAAAATGCCAAATTTTAAATCGAATTCCTCAATTCCCAAAGGTTTTTACATTCACTTGAGGTGGTTTCGGACTTTCGAGAGTACGAGGTCCGAGTTTGAGGTGGTTTCGGACAAAAAGGATTTACATTTGAATCAAAAATGACACATTAGCGGAGGAAAATCTGATGAGGCGAACATTGCACCCATGTGATTAATCACAATCATCAATCTCCATTATGCTTGTCTTGTTTACTGTTGGTTATTAGGTTACCAATACTACAGTCAGGTGTTCTAAAAACGTGATAAACACAACTACTGTAATTCGCATTTGGGATTTTTACCCTTTTTTGTAAACTTTGAAATCATTCGCTTTACGTTAAGCTATTTTTACGTTAAGCTAATCTCATGCAGTTAACAAAAACTATTTAAATTCTTTGTATTTCCTAGGTATGGGTTGGAGTAAAATATGAAGAGCTATTCACATTTCTTCCAAATTTCAACTAAAACTTTAATAATTTATTTTTTGAAAGTTATACTGGGTCATAATACCAAATGTTTTCACTTGTTGTGATTGAAAAATCAGGAATATTCCACCAAATATTGACATCTTAACTCTTCTGAAGTTAAAACATTAACTTTGTCGACTATAAATGAACATAACCATGTCTACCATGTCCAACGTGTATAGTCCAGCAAATGTGGCCCGGATCTGAGCGACCGTTTCGGGTTCATCAGGGAAGAAGTGCTCCAGAACACCTGGCCGAGCCAATTCCTGCTGGACCTTCTTAGTACCGGCGAGATGAGTGCTGATATCTGGACACTTCACCGCTACGGAGCGCTCCATCATCAGACGCACCTCCCAGCTCTCAAACACAAAACACACATCAAACCACATGCATTTCTGACAATCATCTGGCTTTACTTCAGGGAAATAAACCCTCACCTGCTCTGAGGTGTAGTTTTGAGGCATGTATCCATTTCGGAAGTAGACAATGGCTATCTCATGGCCATCTCTGCAGGATGAATTATTCAATGAATTAGAAAAACATAAAACGGTTAACCTTTGTGTATTGTTCAAATTGACTACACTTTCATTATGTTGGTGGCCGTTTTTGCCCCATTGACTTCCATTATAAATACATTTTTGATCGCAAAGCCACCATATAATCATGCATTCTTGATTGTTGGTGGTTTTGGGAAGATATACAATGTGTCACTTTTACTGTAGATTATCAGCTGACAGCATTAATCTTTTAGATAGGCCTGTGCAAAAAAGTTTTGCTGTTTTATTTGGAGTTCTATGGAGTAAAACAACTAATTATACTGTGCATAAATACACTTACTAGGTTTTGTTTACTCAAAAACAAAAGGTCTCTCTCTTTCACACACACGCACTCGCACACGCACATGCACACAATCAAGAATATATATTAATATTGTGTCATGGCTTTGCAATCAAGAAATTGTTATGATGAAAGTCAATGGGGCAAAACTAGCCACCAACACACCAACATAACGAAAAGGTAGTCAAGGTAAAGTCTAGATTGGATATGCGGCCGGCCGGAAGTGCGATATGCACATTAATATAGTACTGTGACGGTTGGGTTTAGGGTTGGGGTGGGGGGGTAGGCATTAAAAAATACAATTTATTGGGTAATTTAATAGTTAACATAAATAATACTCGGTACAACTACTGTTTTTAGGTTACTGTGACAGTTGGGTTTAGGGTTGGGGTAGACGATAATAAAATACAATAAATGGAAAATTTAATAAATAACATAAATAATTCTCTTTAACTTCCGGCCACAAACCTATCTGTTCGAGCAACAACCGGTAGTCTATTGTTGAGTTGTTGACAAGTTTCAAAGCATTTTCCCAAAATGTGTGTCAACATAAGAGTCAGAAAAGCATGTAAATATTTTTATGACTGAAAACCAATAAATTTCTATGTGTTGTATGATACAAAAAAAAAAAAAAAAAAAAAAGAAATAGGTGATTATTGCAGATTTAGGCCTGCAATGAATAATAACAAAGTGAATTAAATAAGTAATTAACACCCTATTGATTCAAATGATTTGTTCAAAATGGCTGATCCATTGTGAAGAAAACAAGATGGCTGCCTTTATGAATGTATGGCTGACATGTCATTTACACCAGTGCATTTTCCTTTTAAAATTTCATTTTAGGATAAAAACACCCCTCATTTAGACTGACGTTTTTATTATTCTTCAGAAAATAATCTCTGTTCACACATATTTTGCTGCCATCCACAATTGCTGTTCTGTAATTGTCATATGAGAGAAATTGGATCAACCGGGGAACATTGGTAAAACTTAAAACAAATAAAAAATGATTTAAAGAAAAAATAAAAAATAGTTAAAAATAAATTAATATACTATATAATCTCTTATAAAACACAAAACTCTTTCATAACTTGAATTGAAGGCTAATTTTAACAGCATTCTAATGACCTTTATCATGTATTCAGTGCTTTTGGACTCTTAAGATGCGTTTTTGTTTTATTTTATATACTTGACAACGTCAGCTGAGGTCACACATTGTTAGATCTACAATTATGATATTATTGTAGATAGTAAATATCGCACAGCTCTACAATATTGGCATTAGAGTGTTAAAGGTTCAAGACACCCTAGAGTACTTTTTTGAGACTAACAGATTTGTGTGTGTTGAACATCATTTAAGACAACGTTAGCACCTGTCAGCTTTAATTGTGGGGTAAACTGGATAATTCTGAGCTTTTGTCAGCTAATTTCATCTTCCGGGTTTAAAATAATTTTTGGGGCGCGATAAAAATTGGTGACGTAGGGCGAATCTGCTAGTGGAGTGATGACGTGCCGGTTTCTCATTATTATTCATAGCCGAGTTTTCTTATCCTATGCTTCTTAATTATTTATGAGAGCACGTGCTTTCCGAAGGCATGGCAGACCTGCAAAGCTGTGAGACCCAATGACTGGGTGAGACCGGGTCCGCGCATGGCAAGCAGTATTTAGCCGTTCATGAAGGGTCATAACGTTATGATGATGATGATGATGATGATGATATGCTGTTTATTGTCACATATACTTCCATGTATTCACATACACTGACATATAGCGAAATTGGAAATTATGTGTTTGTTTCCATGATTTACATGGTTTGTAGCATCTTTCTCCCCGCGATGCTGTCAGGGCCGATACAGCAAAGCTGTTGGTTTGCAGTCGGGAGAGCTGTACGAGAATTGGAGAATGTGGGACTTTGTCTTTTATCAGTTGAGTTTGCTACCATTCAGACACATCGTCTATCTCTGTGCTGCAGGGTTTGCCTATTTTTAAAATCATCCGGATTACCAGCAGGGCTAATGGTTGGAACAGAAAGGGAAAGAGACCTACTGCCAGGTCCTCGTTATTTATAGTGTTTACATGATTCTCTTTATAATGATATAACAAATTGTGGTTTTGTGTATATGAAATGACGAATAACAAATGTTGCAGGACATTAAATTACTGTTTATTGTTTTGCATTTTATCTTTGTAAACTATAAAATCATGGGTCTCCTCACGGTTTGTGTCTCATTTTGTGCACCAACTAACAGTTGTTCGCTCCCCTCTTTCTCCCCTGCTCTGCCGGCCACGCCCACTCCTCCCTCTGCTCGCAGCGCTCCATGCCCATCATGAAGCATTTTATTTTTTCATTCTGGAGTAGACTTGAACCGAAAGAGGGGGGTTTCATGGCCCTTTAATATTGTTAGCTCTACAATATTAGCATTAATGTGTTAATAACACAGATGAGAAATGTGTGATATTAAATCTCAAATCACTCACACGAAGAGCCTCTTGCTTTCATCCAGAGATCCCGTTCTGAAAACATCTTCAAACTGTCTTCTTATTACAGGTATATTTCTGTATATACAAAATAAAAAAAATCAACACTTCAGTACCAATAAATGTTCTTGGATGGAGAAAGAGGAGGCAGAAATGTTCTGCATGCTCAATCCCAATAAGAGCAAGATTATTTGAGTACTTCCTGTACCTTTTCCACAGCTCGTTCTCCACATATCGATGGTCATAAATATTCCTCTGCACATTCTCAACCAGAAACAAAACCAATGCTCTGAAATGGATAAAACCAGACAGGAAGAAGTTACTTCATCATTATGATTGCAAAGTAAACACTTCATAACGTGATAATAAAATAAACCATCATGACTACAACAACAATTTTCACAAACTGATGCAACTGAATATTTAAAGTGCAAGTACGTTACAATTTGGGGTCAGTACATAGTTTGAAAAATTTTATAAAATGTTATATAAAAACTCTTTTATTAAAGGAATAGCTCTCTGAAAATTCTGTAAGAAATCTGTCATCTTTTACTCATTCTTAACTTGTTCCAAACCTGCTTGAGTTTCTGAATTCTGTCAAACACAAAGAAAGATATTTTGAAGAATGTTGAAAACAAGCTAAAAAAAAAAAAAAAAAAAAAACAGCTTTTTCAAAATATCTTCCTTTGTGTTCCACAGAATAAAAAATCTCATACTTTTTTTAAACCACTTGACGTGAGTAAATTTTCATTTTTGGGTGAACTATCCTCTTTAGGTAAGAATGCAATAAAACATGTAAGTAAAGTCATATATAATGCTAAAAAAATATGTTTTGAACCTCCTATTCATCAAGAATACTATATGCCATTATTGATCCTGGGTTAAACCCAAATACAAAATGAAGTATTTGAAACGGTAGATTACATAAAATGTCAACGCAAACATAAATAAATATAGATGAACTTCAGCTGGGTGGAGCAAACGTCACATCGCTCATGTCTTCTGCAAAAGTTCAAATAATTCAACTCGAGAGAATAATTCGCTTAAGGTGAAAAACATCCTGTGAGTAAACTAGAGTGATTGACTTTCATAGTATTTTTGTTCCTACTACGCATGTTAATGGCTGCCTTTTTCCAATTTTCCATTCCGTTTTGTGTTCAACAGAAGAAAGAAATTAATTCAAGTTTGCAACCAATTTCATGTGAATAAATGGTGGGAAAAAAAGGTGGGAATCATTTTTGGGCGAACTGTCCCTTTAAAGCATAGGTCTCAAACTGGATTCCAGGAAGGCCACAGCACTACACAGGCTGTTTCTCAATTCCAAGAATGCTAAGAATGCACTCGCGTTCTTGTGGAGACCAGTCTTGCCAAGTTACCTCGGAAGAACGAACTCGGGAGACTGTGAGAACAGAGAACGTGTCCTGTGAGAAATGAGATGCTGCGTCCTTCCTAATGGTCACATGACCTTCACGCGTTTTTTACAGGAAATTATTTAAACATTACAGCATTCATACAATTTATTGTTTTTCCCCTTTTCAAAATATATACTATGTATATGTTGCACAATACAAATAAAACTAATTTTAGTATGAATTTCAGCAAATAAACACCCTTACTGCGTTTATGCCTTTATTAAGGTTTTCATGGTAATATTTACCTTCACTGTTTAATTTAGGGAAACTCCTGAGACAAGTTCTATCTCTATATTAAATGCTGCACTTCCCACCTCAGCCGCAATGACTTCTTGGACTTCTAGAGCGAGTTTGGTGCTCAAGTCTGCATCGATGCATCCTCGATATCAAGAACACATCCGGGAACTTTCACGTTTCCTCCATTCTTGCGGTCTTGAGTTTTGGAACTGAACTTTGGCAGTTGATGATGACGCTATGTCACTATATTGAAGAACGCATATTGAGAAACAGCCAGTGTTTTGATCCTACTCTAATTAAACACACCTGATCCAGCTAATTAAGGTGTTCAAGACTACAAGAAACTATTAAGCAAGCGTGAGTTGGAGCTGGTTGGAGCTAAACTGTGCAGAGCTGCGGCCCTCCAGGAATTGAGTTTGAGACCATTGCTTTAAAGCAACACAATTATTTTAACCATTGATAATAACAAGAAATGTTTCTTGAGCTCTGAATCAGCATATGAGATAAAATTCTGCTTTTCCTTCACATGAATAGACATCATTTTTTTAACACACCTCTTGGATCCGTAAAGCTCCCAGGCCTTGGCCAGACCTTTGGCCAGACCTGCTGCTGGGTTGTTGTCGAGAACAAGACTGCACTCGTCTGGCAGGTTTGCCACCTTCAGAATGTGCCTTTACACAAATGAGAAACAGTTTATCAGAGGTTAACCATCATACAACAAACATCATGCAGTCACCAGAAAACATTTGAATACAAAATCTGCTTTAATTTAAATTAGCCTTTATAGTGTTGTTGTTTTTAGCTTTAAAGGGGACCTATTATGACCATTTTTACAGTGTATGAGTGTACAGTGTGTACAGTATTTTAGAGTGTGTATGTGAAGTTTCAGCTCAAAATACCTCACAACTCTTTGAAACCAACCCGACCCTTTGATGCCTTAGACTAATTGTACAGTTTTGATGACAGTCGTTTTAAATATAAATGAGATTGTGCTCTTTTCAAAAGAGAGCGGAGCTACAAATGCCTGTGCATCAGCATATGCTTGTGAAAAACTGAAATATCAACAAAATGGTTCCGAAAAGGAAGTCTATGGAGACTAGTGTTCATAAATGCTTCCTAAAACTCCACATTTATAATGCCTCTTAGGCCCCATTTACACTAATGCGTTTTCGTTTTGAAACAAAGTGTTTAAGATCAAAAATGATCCGCATCCATACTAGCGTTTCTAAACATATCTCCGTCCACACTACTCCACCAAAAACGTATATCACGTGACTATTCGCGCACTCTGGGCATGCGCGTCCAAGTATAAACAGGAAGCATGTGTCTCGCTCGGCATTTGGTTATTGTTAGTCAACCAACGCTGGTTGAATGATGAACGCGAGCGATTAGCGAGTTCTCGAACAATAGCTTGCCTCTTGCGAATATATGCAGCTGCTGTAGTAAAAAATGCAGAGTTTAACTGCACAATGGCGCCTAAAACAGACAATAGTGCAAACAACGCTCCCATTTCTGTGTCCATGTTATTGTTTACAGTGAAGGCTGGTCTGCCGTCTTCCGGTAGCGTTATAGTCATGTGATAGGGGTTTGACAAATAAGGGAAGGATACGCAATGACCCAAAAGCCCAAATCAGGTAGCGAATCTCAGCAGCCACGCCTCCGTTTTCAGATGTCTCCGTTTTGCCCCATCCACACTGAGACTGAGCAGCAGCATTTTAGAATAAAAACGACCTCTCCAGCGTTTTCAAAACGCTCCGTTTTTGGGGCTCGAAAACTCCGGCGTAGTGTGGACGGATGGCGTAACCGTAGCAAAACTTATGCGTTTTAAAACGAAAACGCATTAGTGTAAACGGGGCCTTAGTCCCTGACATTATCTTCAGCAGGTACGGTGTGAAAACTCTAATAGCAGCGGCTGATTCTCACTCAGGGCTGTCTATCCTAATGAGGGAGAGATTATTAATAATGGGCGGGGCTTTCCCCCTCTAATGACGCGTACAAAGGGAGAATGTCAATCAAAGTCCTTCTGCAGACTGTTTCCATAAAGTGTGATTAGAAAAATATAGAATTAATACAATTTTACCATTTGATGCCAGCTTGTTGCCACACAACTGTATTTAAACCCCTTCTAAAAATGATTTTCCATAATAGATCTTAAAATGTATGGCCAGACTTACCGATGGACATCTGGTGTTCGTGAAGCAAGACCACCAAAACTCGCAGCAATAGTGTTGATTTCAATCTGCTTGAGAGACGTCCGACCGTCTGGACTGTGGTCTAACATGTAGTCCGAGCGATTCAGACCCACTACTATTTTCTTAAATAAGAGAGGAGTTAAATAAATTAATATTTACATCTAAAAAACAAATTGACTATTCATTTTATTAGATTGAAGTGTTTTTTACTTGAAATTTAAAGAGATAGTTCACACAAAACTGAAAATTCGGTAATCATTTACTCACCATTCACAAACCCGTTTGAGTTTTTTCTTCTTCAGTTGAACACAAAAGAAAAAAAATGCTGGAAACCAGTAAACATTGACTTCCATAGTATTTGTTATTCCTCCTGGATGTCAATGGTTACCAGTTTCTAATGTTAACAAAAAAAAAAGAAACTCATTAAGGTTTGGAAGCATTTGAGGATGAGTAAATAGTGGGTTTGTTCATTTTAGGCTGAACTATCCCTTTAAATATATCAGCAAATCACTGGTAAACAGTTATACCTGAGCATGGCCCTCCCGTTGAACTTGTTTGTATATGTTGAAAAGTCTGGCCGTAAAATCGTCAACTTTGATGGTACTTTTGAAGTAAAAAACAAAGAAAGAAAGAAAAAGATACTTAATACAGCAACATTATTACTAAAAGTAAAGCCTCTAGTACAGGGATGGCCAAACTTTTTCGTATAAATAACCAAAAACCAAATATCTTTGAAAGCCATGGGCAGAAGGTAAATATCAAACTATATTACATTAAAGTTGCCATGCTTCATTTTCTAATATTTTTCCTAGCATTTCAACATAAATAGAAAACATCACTTTAAGTCATATTAACTAATGCAGTATAACTTTTTAAATGATGACTTAAACTGCAATAAAAACAATCACATTTACACTCACCGGCCACTTTATTAGGTACAACTGCTCGTTAACACAAATTTTTAATCAGCCAATCACATGGCAGCAACTTAATGCATTTAGGCATGTAGACAGTCAAGACGAGCATCAAACTGGGGAGGAAAGGTGATTTAAGTAACTTGAACGTGGCATGGTTGTTGGAGCTAGACGGGCTGGTCTGAGTATTTCAGAAACTACTGATCTACTGGGATTTTCACGCACAACCATCTCTAGGGTTTACAGAGAATGATCTGAAAAAGAGAAAATATCCAGTGAGCGGCAGTTCTGTGGGTGCAAATGCCTTGTTGATGCCAGAGGTCAGAGAAGAATGGCCAGACTGATCCCAGCTGATAGAAAGCCAACAGTAACTCAAATAAGCACTCGTTACAACCGAGGTATGCAAATAAGCATCTCTGAACACACAACATGTCATACCTTGAGGCAGATGGGCTACAGCAGCAGAAGACCACACCTGGTGCCACTCCTGTCAGCTAAGAACAGGAAACTAAGGTTACAATTCGCACCAAATTTGGACAATAGAAGACTGGAAAAACGTTGCCTGGTCTGATGAATTACTGATGAGTCTCTGCTGCAACATTCGGATGACAGGGTCAGAATTTGGTATCAACACTATAAAAGCATGGATCCATCCTGCCTTGTATTAACTATTCAGGCTGGTGTAATGGTGTAGGGGATATTTTCTTGGCACACTTTGTGCCCATTAGTACCAATTGAGCATCGTGCCAATGACACAGCCTACCCAAGTACTGTTGCTGACCATGTGCATGTAAGGTATACCAATTAAAGTGGCCAGTGAGAGTATATCACAGTGGAATTCAATGCCAAATAAAGTAATAGTTTGGTTACAGTATTAAACAGGCTACTCATTGTAACCAAAGCATTACAGTGACTAACTGGCAACAGTGTTGGAAGTATTCCACTGTATAAAAGCCAGGTAAGGTCTAACAGCGCAGCCTTTGAAACCTCAGTTTGTAAAACCCTGCAGCAGAGCAATCATACCATACCTAGCCAGCGTGTCCTCTAGAAAGCTGTGATTCTGGCTGACCCGGTCCACCAAGCGGTTAAACTGTGTCTGCACTGCCAGTGCCTGATGAAAGAGTGCTGTGGGCACCGGTGTGGGAAACAACGTGAATGGTGCATAACTCACTACCTGTCAACAAATACAGATTCATGGTTTAAATATTTTTATTATTAGAAATTTTAGCAAACATTAACTTGTAAATACACTTTCTTAAAAATATAAACATAAACCTTACATTTTAACATTTAGACATAAAAAAACAACAACTAACAGTCATACAAATAATAAATAAACAAAAAAATAAACATGCATTCATCCAACCAACCACCCACCAGTGCTCTCCAATGATAAAAGTAGGTCCTAAAGGCATAGTAAACATATTAAATCACAAGTTCGTAAAAAGGAAATAAAAGGGGACCAATTTTTTTTTTTTTCAAATAACAAAACCTTGTCTATTAGGGTATATCGGATTTTTTTCCAAATATAATGTACCCCGTAAACTCTGTCAGCCAGAATTTATGAGTTGGAACTTCTTTTTTCTTTCAAAACAAAAGGATAAGTTTGTTGGCAGAGATCAACCCATATGAAACAAACTGCTGTTGTACCAGTGTAGATCTCAAAAATTCTTCGAAAACTCTAAATACAAACACAGATTTAATTGACTGAACTAGAGATATAATTAATGAAAATTTCATATCACGATTATTGACCAAAATTATCACGCTTCATAATAATCAATCATGGTTTCAATGATGATGACAATTTGAAACAGCAATAAAAATGTATCGTGTGTGCACTACATGACGCGCATCTACAGCACCACACCCATTCAGTCACTTCTGATTGTTTGAGCGAGGGGTTTTTGACAGTGTCCACTCGACGGAGCAGAACTAACACTCCATAATCCAGAAACAAAACACAGCCAGAGGACACACAGAATTCCAGACATGACTGGGACAAGATGTCGCTTAGTGCTTCAGTCAAAACACTCCCAAAATGAATGCCACCTACGAGTCTGGACTAGACATTTTAGCTCTGAAATGCCATAAGGGGTCTTTATTTTAAAGCTTATGATAAAAAGAAAACCACAAATTTAGCTCTAATTCTATGAAGATAAACAAAAAGTAGTATGCATTGCTAATCATACATGTTTTACAATATTATATATAAGATTATATTGTAAAATAGCACACATTAAACAATAATTGTCACCATTTTCATTAATATTTTGTTAGTTAACATGAAATAACAACAAACAATACTTGTACAGCATTTATTATTCATAGTTCAGCGTTTAATACTGCTTTAAAATCCAAATTCATGCTTGTTGACATTAGTTAATGCACTGTGAGTTCACAAGAACTAACAATAAACACCTTAAATACTAAAGTTGACAAAGATTAATAAATACTGTATTGCATTGTTCGTGTTAGTAAATAAACACATTAAAATAATGAAACCTTAATGTAAAGTCTTAATCAATAAATATCATAATAAATATTATGCACACATTTTTCACCAAAGCAAACATTCTCTTGGTGAGTTGTGCAGCTTGGATGAACTGTGCATTTCTTTATTAATTTTTTTCTAGGTAGATAAAGATGTTCTCTTACTTCAGGAGAGTTTGGCGTGTCTTTGGTCCGCATCAACACCCCATGTAACAGCGCTGTGTCTTTTACTATCTCCTCTAAACGTTTGATCAGGTTTTCATCTTTCAGGGTGTTCTCCAGTTTGACAGACATAGCACTAAATCTGCAGTCAGAATAAAACACATTTGAGTTATTTTATAGTCAAGATTATTACACCTGTGATTTTTGTTTTTTCTTTTTTACAAATATTTCCCAAATGAAGCAAGGAATTTTTCACAGCATTTCCTATAATATTTTTTTCTCTAGAGAAAGTCTTATTTGTCTTTTTTCATCTAGAATAAAAGCAGTTTTATATTTTTTAAACAATTTTAAGATTAATATCATTACCTCCCTTAAGCAATTTATTTTTTTGATTGTCTACACAGAACAAACCACTGTTATACAATGATTTGCCTAGTTAACTTAATTAACCTAGTTATGCCTTTAAATTGCACTTTAAGCTGAATATACTCTTGAAAAATATCTAGTCAAATATTATGTACTGTCATCATGGAAAATATAAAAACAAATCAGTTATTAAAAATTAGTTATTCAAAAATATTATGTTTACAAATGTTCTTTCCATTAAACAGAAATTGGGGAAATATACAGTGGGCTAAAAATAGCTGTACATGATTTTCTTGTAATGGAAGGACTATAGAATTAAACTGTTAAATGAAACACATATTTATGTTTTCTTTTTTACAAGCCCTGTGTTATTAAAGATATTAAGTTATTATGTGTAGTTATTATGTATTAGCAAAAACAATAAACACAAGACAGCGACATAAAACAGGCTTATCTAATTTTCTAATACACCCACATTACAAGTATATATGTCAAAAAAAGATGTATACAGTACATTGAAAGCATGAAATGCATGACTCCTCTCATTTCATGTGACTTTTGTGAAAATAAAATATTAAAATATGAATGGAAGTCGGCGCCAGTGGTGTAGTGGTTAGTGCGTCGACACATGCACTCCGGTGCTCACACCGACTCGAGTTCAATTCCTGCCTTGTGGTCCTATGCCGATCCTTCCTCTCTCTCTGTTCCCCATGCTTTCCTGTCAATTCTCTCTACTTTCCTAACAGATTAAGGTGAAAACCCCCAAAAAATTATTATTAAAAAATATATAAAGATATGGATGGAAATAGGCGATAACCGTTTTCAAGGTATACCGCAGTTTGGAAAAGTCAATGTTTTAAAATCACCAAAATTTACTGCTATACCATTCCTATGGTATCTGTAAGATTTTTTATTTACCTTTTTTTTTGGCTTTTGTTTTTTTGGATAACAGTATCTCCAGGAGAAAAGATTTCCAAAGGTGCCGTTTTAAATTCTAAAGAAATCTGTGTTTTAGAAACTAATGAAGATAGCAGAAGTCAATGATTCATTTGAATTATTTAGCTCGACATGTTTACTGTTCCAAAATATTATAAGTTTCTCAAAATAAAATATATTGTGTTAAAAAAAAGATTTAGTTTTTTACCCAGACATTTAAAAAAGAATAAATATATATTTAGAGCAGTAATCACAATACCGTGAAACTGTGATATTTTTATCCAAGGTTATCATAGCATCCGAATCTTATACCGGCCCATGCCTAGATGGAAACTGTATTCCATGATCTCTCAGTGTAAAACATATGTATATGTAAAAATGTACTAACTAGTACTTATTTAAATGTGTAAAATTATAAGTAATCATACAAAATACCATTTTAAATCATTACAAATTTCCTCATGACAAACAGATAAAGGTTTTAAAGAAAGTATGAGATTTAACATTTAAAAATAAGGAAGATTTTGGGCTGTACAGCAATTATAAATGAAAAACTTTTAATATATGAAAAAATATTCTTGTTCTATGACATTTTACATAGATAACTAGATCTATTTTTCATAGATTTCATAGAACTACACTACTGGTCAAAAGTTTGGGGTCAGTAGGATTTTTAAATGTTTTAAATAATCTTCTCCTGCTCACTAAGGCTGCATTTATTTCAACAAAAAATACAGTACAAATTGTAAAATTGTGAGATGTTATTGCACTATAAAATAACTGTTCAAAAGTAGTTTATAATTTATTTTAATAATTTATTACAGTGATTTAAAAGTTGAATTTTCAGCTTCATTACTCCAGTCTTCAGAGTCACATGATCCTTCAGAAATTACTCTAATTTTAATTTTAACATTTAATAAATGGCACCTTGATGAACAGAAAATTTTTCTTTAAAAAAAAAACTGACCCCAAACTTTTGACCAGTAGTGTATTTCTACACTGAACAATATTTTTCTTCTGTGAATCATACTAAAAATGTATAAGTAGAGCAATTCCATGCAAATGTCAACTTTGCCATGAAAAAAAAAATGGTTTTACCAAAATAGCGAATCCCTTTCTAAGTTTTTTGTGTAGGCTTGTATTTTACAGAACTGTAAAAATACTCAAAAATATCTCTGTCAATATTCTCAAACGTCCGCCACATCCATAATGAAGCTTTTTACCTCATAAATGCAAAAATAAAATTAATCATTTGTGTTCTAAAGTGAGGCGACGCAGTGGCGCAGTAGGTAGTGCTATCGCCTCACAGCAAGAAGGTCGCTGGTTCGAGCCTCGGCTGGGTCAGTTGGCGTTTCTGTGTGGAGTTTGCATGTGGGAGGGTTACCTCCAAAGACATGCGGTACAGGTGAATTGGGTATGCTAACTTGTCCATAGTGTATAAGTGTAATGTGGATGTTTCCCAGAGATGGGTTGCAGCTGGAAGGGCATCCGCTGCGTAAAACATGTGCTGGATAAGTTGGCGGTTCATTCCGCTGTGGCGACCCAAGATTAATAAAAAAATGAATGAATGTTCAAAAGTGAGCCGACTCTTATCCTTTTGATTATCATTATATCTTTCAGCTTGTGCAGTTTAATTCACAGAGTTTCTACAAAGTATGTTGTATACTGTAAACTTGCAGACATTTTTTGGCCACATCCATAATGCATGTTTAATTACTTAAAATATAAAAAATGTTTACAGATTGATATTTTTCTGATCCCATAGCTCTGGTTAGTTGTTTTGGAAAATATAAACAATATAATGTGAACATATACTTTATCTGTGAATTTGTTTTGAGTTTTTACTGCAAATGTCATATCCATAACGCTGGAGTTGCTCAGTAATATTGTATTTATATGAATATATATTAAATTCGTTTTATTTAAAGGCTGTAATAAACTTCAGTTGTTCTTTGTTCAAATAATTCCTTTTGGTTTTTGACCCACATACATCTTAATAATATAATAAATAACACATTATCATGCACGTCCTTATATTGTGTACAATATTTACTTGCTTTACTCGGACTTTGCACTGCTGGGAAAGGGGAAGTGACTTCATTATCGACTCGCAAATGAATGAGACTGTAAACTGTATAAAATGCTAAAGGTAACGTTATATGATGATGTAACGATCATAACTCTACACTCACCATGACACGGCATAACTTCACCAGATTACACTCACAAACAGCACAGTAGATGTCAACAATTAGCCCATAATATAGTTGTAGAGTTATGCCAAACCTGATGGTCGCGGGCTGTGTTTGGTCTCTCCTGCGGATCTGAAGGTCGTTGTTTACAGTGGGTCTGTATAATATATTTAATGCCTATTCACCTGCTCTGAAGAAACACTCAAATGAAGTAGCTTCGGGCGTGCTAATAGATATGTAAATGTATGTGTGTGTGCGTGTGTGTGGCGCTGGATGTATCAATGGCTGACAGCGTCCAATCAGCGAACAGGATAGTTATGATGCAATTGTCCACGTGCCCGCGCAGCATTTCCTATGTAATGAACGCAATCCAACCCATAATGAATAAAACTAAGACAAGATTGAATATCTGGCAGGTAAATAATTAAATAATTTTCACGAATGTTGGGGAAATAATAAAAAGCTAAACTGAAAATTTAGAGTTAATTCATTTTTGAACGTAATTTTGCTTTTCCTCAGCTCAACATGCTAATGAGAGGCTGTCTATCAATTTATACCAGAAGCCAGTCAAAAAAAATCAAATGCAATTTTTTTTGAAAGATCAACCAATGAAGGCATAAAGACCGCCTTCAGATGATTGACAGAGTAGAAAAAAATCTACTTTCAGTTTAGCATTTTCTTATTTCCCCAACATTTGAGTAAATTATTTTTTGTACCTGCCAGCACTATTAATTATTTATATATTTATTTATGGAGGAATTTGTGGATTTTATATATTTGTATATTTATTTATTGTTTTTGCAGGTTTCGTCCTCCATACCCACCCCCATTGATTGATCGTTACAAAAAAAATTGTTGGATTTTTTTCATTGACATGCTGACCTAATAATGAATATATTATATATATTATTTATAAACATTTGAAAGGGTAGAAAAATAAACTTTCAGTTTAGCATTTTTGGCTGCAGGTTTAGTTCATGTGGATTAGGCTTAGGTGTGGCTCACTTTTGGGCTCTCTGGTTAAAGACTGGTCTTAACATGGTTTACTTATGGCTCAGTTTTGGTTCCAAATATTATCTTGATCTGGTCCGGTTCAGGGCCAGTTATGGCCCACATAGCAAAATTTCTCTGGCCCAGCTCTGGCCCACACAATCAGCCTTTTGCTTGGCCCACATGCTGCAGTGAATTACGGTACATGACTGGACCAAGTCTGGCTTCCAGACAATGGCCATTCATGTGCCATATCTGGCCCAGTTATGGGTTACTAACTTGGCTGAGACCTGGACCAGATATGGTTCATGTTTGGCCCTTGTCTGGAATCCAGACTTGGTCCAGTCATGTACCGTAATTCACTGCGGCATGTGGGCCAGGTAAAAGCTAATTGCATGGGCCAGAGCTGGGCCAGAGAAATTTTGCTATGTGGGTTCTTATTCCCCCAACCCACATAGCAAATGGACTTGGCCCAAATGTGGCCTCATTACTGCTGGCGTGTGGACGGCACTGGCATGCATAATGTCAGCCGAACGTGGGCCATGCATGGCAATGATGGCACTGCATGCATGACGGCAAACTACATTTGGGCCAGTTGTGGATGGGAGGTGTGTGGCCCAGAGCAGTGTAGCGATTGTTCACTTTGTTTAGGTAAGATTAAGCTGGGTTATGGCTCAGTTTTTGGGGTTTCTGGTTAAAGGGTGATGTTGATATAACTTATAGCTGAAAATCGGTACCAATAATAAACCTGTTTTGGCCCAGTTCAGGGCCAGTTAAGGGTAATAAATTGGCTGAGATTCAGGCCGGTTATGGCACATGTGTGGCCCTTGTCTTTAATCCAGTTATGGGCCACTTCAGGACCATCATTCTTTGCGGTACTTGGGCCAAGGGAAAAATTATTGAGCTGGGCCAGGAAACATTTGCTATGTGGGAACATTTGTGTATTTTATTTAATTAATTACCTGCCTGCACTATTAGTTATTGAAATATTTATTTATGCAGGAATTTGTGAATTTTTAAATATTTAATTATTTATTTGCATATTTATTTATTTAATGTTTTATTTATTTACAGGCTGCAGGGTGGCGCAGTGTAGCACGATCGCCTCACAGCAAGAAGTCGCTGGTTCGAGCCTCGGCTCGTTCAGTTGGCGTTTCTGTGTGAAGTTTGCATGTTCTCCCCTTGTTTGCGTGGGTTTCCTCCAAAGACATGTGGTACAGGTGAATTGAGTAGGCCAGGGGCGTAGCAACAGGGGGGACACGTCCCCCTCACTTTTAGAGACAGACCATTTAGAAACAGGTAATTAATAATTATATGAACGTAACCGCTTTAGCTGACCCCCCCACTTTTAAAATGTTTGCTACGCCCCTGGGGTAGGCTAAATTGTCCGTAGTGTATGAGTGTTTGTGAATGAGTGTATGTAAATACACATTACATTACATTACATGAGTGTGAATGATTGTGTATGGATGTTTCCCAGAGATGGGTTGCAGCTGGAAGGGCATTCGCTGCGTAAAACATGTGCTGGATAAGTTGGCTGTTCATTCCGCTGTGGCGACCCCAGATTAATAAAGGGACTAAGCTGAAAAGAAAATGAATGAATGTTTTATTTATGCTGGAATGTATGGGCTTATTTACTCATTTATTTATATATTTGCGTATTTATTTATTGTTTTTGTTTTGAACTTGCTGTAAAAATAGCTAACTGCACGTTAAATCACCATCACTTATGTAACTTTACAGTAAATATTACTATGGACAAATTTTAATTGCACTTAGGAACATCACAAAAACAAACGCTAGTGTAAGGAAATGAGTGCATTTAACAGACTGCTTCGGGCGACATGAATTAACCTATTATAAAGGCACGCAACGTTTATTTACATTTAATTATTAGTGTGTAATTAATAAACTGCACTTTAAAGGTTTTAAGGTTTTATACACGTTTGGTCTGATGTGTCGTTGCAGTTTCGAAATTTTGACCAGCAGATGTCGCCAAGCTTATAGTGTTTTGAGCATAGACTGTAGTGTGTTCAGGGTATTCATTGTATCCTCCAGATGGCGACATCAGCTGTCGTGACCGTTCATGCACGCTTTGCCAAAGAAGAAAAAGATTTTCTCGTGCGGCTGCACTTTTGCGATTTAATGTTTTCAATATGGCGGCCTCCTCGAGCAGTGCTGCCTCGGCTAAACAGAGCGATCATTCTCCGTCAGCTGAAGAAACAGAGGCAGAAACCGAGTTTTGTCCGGGCTTTAAAGACGTCGATGCATTTGTCAAGGTTGGTGGTTTGTTTCAGTGTGTGTCAGCGCTGTCATTATCTGTAAATACATCGCAGCGTGGAGAGATTGAGAGAGACATGTGTGCGCACGGAGTGTTTTTCGATCATCAAATGCACGTATGTTGTCGTATAAAGATTGTAGTTGCTAAAGCAGGTTTGTTTTCTGTCTATTCAGCATGGTCTGGGAGCGGTGGTGTCCGCCACCAAAACCTCTGCTGCTCTTCCTTCAGCCGGAGATGAGTTTGATCTGTACCGCAGTTTCTCCTCCTTCCAGCAGTTCTGCGCCTCACAGGGAGACCGACTCTTACACTGGTAAAACACTCAACAAACAAACACTTAAACACTGGTAAAACACTCATTACAAACACTGAAGCACCGTTTACAAACACTGAAGCACTGGAGAAACACCGTTTACAAACACACTGTGGGGAAAACACAAGCACTGGAGCATCACACACTCGTGATAAAATAGAGGTGAAGTTGGTTTTATATTCGCACGTTCCTTCATTAAGAAGTCTCTATATTGTTTACCATGTTACTTTGAATATTCGATCGGAATTAGCATGCAAGTATGACTTCAAAACAACATTAGCACGATCTAATTGACTGTAAATAATGCTGTACTTTGATAACCATTGGATGCTAATATGATTTGGCTGTTTAGAATTTGCAAAGAATACTTTTCTGAAATTATATTATTAAGGAGAATGTCTGAATATCCGAATATAAAACCAACTTTACCTCTATAATTGGGAAATCATATTAGCACCCAATGTCTATCAAAGTACAACATTGTTTACAGTCAATTAGACAGTGCCAATTTAGTTTTTAAAAAAGTCATACTTGCATGCTAATTCTGACAAAATATTCAAATTAGCGTAATAAACAATATAGAGACAGTTAAATGAACAAATGTGCGAATATAAAACCAACTTTACCTCAGTAAAGCAATGCACCAATGATTTTGTTATTACACCTATTAAAAGCTCAACATCGCGATAATACCGTGTATCATGATAAAAGCTTCAACATTTAATCGCGACATAAACATTTGACATTGTCATAAGCCTATTCTTGATACACTCACTGATGTTCTTTCATTTAAACACCACGTTTAGCACAAATAAAATGTTTTTTGTCGAAGTGCATTGCTTATTTTGTAAAAGAATGTTATGCTAGCAAAGTATAGCATAGATACAGTAACGTTAATAATAAAGGTAAAGTTGGTTTTATATTCGCAAATTCGTTCATTTAGAAGTCTACATTGTTTACCATTTTACTTTTAATATTCGATCGGAATTAGCATGCAAGTATGACTTCAAAACAACATTCTAATTGACTCTAAACAATGTTGTACTTTGATAACCATTGGCTGCTAATATGATTTCGCTATTTAGAGTTTGCAAATAATACTTTTCTGAAATTATATTATTAAGGAGAACGTCTGATATCCGATTATAAAACCAACTTTACCTCTATCGTGATAAACACATGCTGCTTCGATAGAGGTAAAGTTGGTTTTATATTCGGATATTTAGACATTCTCCTTATTAATATAATTATATATCAATATGATATATTTGATATGAAATATCAAAATGAATAAAATCTTTCCAAATAGAGCTATTCGATTCGTCTGGTGAAATTATATTCATTATTAATATATATATGAATAATATATATTGCAGAAAAACGAAATGTCAGATTTTTCCAATATGGTGCAGCCCTACTACTAGGTACTCATAAATGTATATGTCACAGCATACTTCATAAGGCATATGATGTTATTAGCTATATTTCCATCCAAAAATGTGAATAAACTGATAAAAGATGAGCGAATAAAGCAGCGTTTCCATTCACCGAGTCAAGGCGAACAAAACCGTCACTTCCTGATTAACTGGCACCAAATATCAACAGTAAAAACTGAATTTGCTGCAGTAGGAGAAGCTGCGTCAATCTTTTCTTCATCTGATAAATGACTTGCGCCTCAGAAGGCAATCCTGACATGCAGTGAACTAGAGCTGCACGATTAATCGAAAAAAGATCGCGATCTCGATTCGACCCCCTAGACCCAGGGGTGTCAAACTCAATTCCTAAAGGGCCGCAGCCATGCACAGTTTAGTTCCAACTCTAATTAAACACACCTGATCAAACTAATTGAGTCCTTCAGGCTTGTTTAAAAGCTACCAGTAAGTGTGTTGAAGCAGGGTTGGAACTAAACTGTGCAGGGCTGCAGCCCTTCAGGAATTGAGTTTGACATCCCTGCCCTAGACGATCTCAATCCAGCATTTCTACGATGCTGCCAATCATATTTTCAAGTTCAGGAGAGAAGCAAAGACGGCCGCACAAGTCTTCTCATTGTTTTACATGCTTGCTCAGCGACATGGACACCTAAGAGTGACATACTGTATTTATAAGTTATAGTTCACCCAAAAATGTCATTTCTGTCTTCATGTATTGATGTATTCGCTGCCGTGAAATCACACGTGACGTGAGCTGCTGACCACAGAGGTGTTACCACAGAGAGGGCGGGCGCGCGCCCTACTTAATGATAGACGCACGCGCGTCTTCTTTAGTAGACAGAACTTGCATAGGCTGTGAATAACAGGTAATAAAGTTGTAAAAAACATTCAGTTTGTGGCACAGAGTGGTCGTTTGCGAGCCGCGCGGGAAGTATGGACAGCACTTAGCAGTGAAAATGAAACCGAAAGCGCACGCACATCATTTAAATAATCATATCGCATTTTACAGTTATGATTATGACAAGCATTTAATGTGCTTTTCTTCCATAGTGAACACAGAGAGTTGTTCATAAAAATAAATATTTAACAGCGTCAGTATACCTACTCTATCCTATATGATGTTGAATATAATGTAAGAGGGTATCTGATAATGACAAATGTCTGATTTTACCAGTAAATAAATGGTCTAATAATGTTGTCAATAACAGATTGCAAGCATATGTCTCAAACAAAATAATTCAACATCCGAATTATGAAAAGTTGTACTCTGATGTCGTCACTTTACTGTGCATTAATGACCAGGACAAATTTAAAGTCTGTTCAAGTCCATCATTTAAAGTCTATTCAAAATTTAGCATTTTAACCAACAGTAGAGCTACACATAATATTATTATTATTATTATTATTATTATAGTTGTTTTACCAAATGTTTGAGAAATAACAATAATAATAGCCGACTCATATTAACCTTTATTTTACATCTACAGAATCGTGAGAAAATCGTGATCTTGATTTTAAGCAAAAAAATCGCGATTCTCATTTTAGCCAGAATCTGCATCTCTACAGTGAACGCGCGGTGGCGTTTGAAGGTGTCAGACGCGGAGCACAGACACTTGATTCTGGAGGTCATTAATAATGTAATAACACTAATGCTTAAAGTGTAAGGCATTTTAGAATGACCAAAACAACATTTAAGATGGTTTATAATGTGCTCAGCCTGCTGGTTTGTCCATTCACACACATTTTATCATCACATGATCTCTTATAACAAAATCACATGACCTTTTTTTTAATGCGCACACTGGAATTTGTGCGGTAAAAGTGTTTTTATTGTAGTTTATGTGCATCTTTTCTTATCGAATAAAAAGTTTATCCTACTCAGTTATGCGCATATTTTTTATGCGCATTTTCAAAAATGATGCGCATCATATCGTTTCCATCAACCGTTATTTTATGCGCATATGCAGAATGCACATAAAAATAGGTGGATGAAAACATAGCTAGTGTCAGTAAAGTTCACTTCACTAGAGACTGACAAAGCGTTTTTCTTTTCTTTTTTCCTGACAGTATGAGCCAGATAATGCAGCACCATGGCTGTAGATCCCACATGAGAGACCGGAACAAACTGACTGGACTGGAGGACCGCTTTGACCTGGTGGTGGACGCAAATGATGCCATACTGGAGAAAGTGGTACGAGTCTCTCACTGACACACACACCGCTGAAGTTCTGATCTAGTGCTTCCTGTTTGCATGTCTGTTGTTAATGCTGAGAATGAAAACTAATATCAGGGTTCCCACGGCTCATAGAATTTCTGAAATATCGAAGAACTTTAGAAGGTTTATACCAGACACTGAAAGTCAGGGAGTGCTCATCAGGGATCATTGTGTTATTGCTTCAAATTTTAGTTTCCTTTTATCAAAATGTAACTTTTAGTGTGGGGCGATGTTGACCAATTTGGCATCGTACGATGTCTAATGTGAAACATCGCGATGGACGATGGCATCGTCTTCACAGGTGGAGGTGAATTAATTATTTATGAATAATTAATTCATTCATAATGAATTAATTATTTGTAGCCTACCGTTTCAACTACCTGGCCCCCATGGTCTTGTTTTACCCATAACCAAATCATAAATAAATTAAGATAAGTTACACACAAATTACCACCTGTCAATCACTTTTTCCGCGGGACTCTGGCATAAATAGGCAGAGTGATCTGTGTTATTGTAATGGCGTCGACAAACTTGGTTGGTAAAAAAGGTGCACAACCAACAGTATCTGAGGGTTTCGCTAAAATTACTAAGTACAAGCGTGAAAGCAAAAGATTGAAGCAGTGTACTGACGCTCACATGTTACCTGTTAGATTCAAAAGACCGAAGAGTCTTTAGATGGAGACAAGATTAATTAAATATCACATTTAACAACTAAAGTGAGACGCGATTCAGCGATACATCCTTGATAAACTGTCCGACGTGCACTGTTCTCTGGAGCTCAGTTGAGCGCATGACAGTGTTTGTGTGTGTGTGTGTGGCTGTGGCTGTGTGTATGTGTGGTCACGTGATGTGCGTTTTCAGTGGACGGAGGGCTGTTCAGAAATGCTAGGTGAAACGCCAGTGTGGACGTGGATCATTTTCGTTCTAAAATGTCATTTTAAAACTAAACTGTATTAGTGTAAACGGGGCCTGAGTGTGTATTTTTCACGAGCAAGTTTGCGACGGGGGCGGGGCGGAGGATCGGCGATGCCGGCTCAGCATTGTGATGTCTATCGGCCATCGGTTGATGGACGATGGCATCGTCTATCGGCCCAACCCTAATCTATAGTTGCTCTCATCAATTTCCAGTCACTTAACTAAGGCTAACATATCAGGACAATATACATTGTAAGATATTTGGTTTCAAATGACCACTTCAGAAACGTTTGTTAAGCTGTAATATATGGACATTTCGTCACCTTAGAGTTATAACGTTCTATCTGACATTTTTGTCAAAATTGAGTTATTGACATATTCTTATTAAATGACAACTTATTTACATTATGGGATGTTTTTTTGATAAGTTGTTTACATTTTTTACTTTTTATTTAAAAAACAAATGTCACACACGTACTGTTTGCTATGGAATGCAAAAACTTTGAAGCTCAATATCTCAAAATCATTCAGAATGCAGATAGAACTTTATAATTCTAAGGTGACGATTTGTTAAGCTATCCTATGTGGGAGAGAGAGAGAAAGAGAGAGCAAAATTGTTTCAAAATCTGAGGTAGATTATTGATTGTTCTCATAGTTTTTATTAAAACTGAAATGATATTCAAGTTAAATTTATTTTTACATCGTTGTCTTATTATCTATCCATCTATTTATCTATATATCTGTTTATGTGGGAACCCTGCTAATATGTTTACATTTGGTATTAAGAATGCTCTGATCAGGACTTTTGCAGCCGATACCCAGTACTGATTCCTTGTCATGGTGATCAGCAGATACTGAGTACCGATTCTGATGCTTCAAGCTTTATAATGCATAAAGCACATTTTCTCTCCAAGTATGATACTTAAGTGGAGATCTCTCCTTACCTAAGAGAATAGATAAAGGATGTTGCATATAATCCCTTAAAGGGTCACGAAACACCAAAACACTTTTTTTGAGCTGTTGACAGTCATATATGTGTCCCACGCTGCTATAAACACTATTAGGACACATATATTGCACTAAAAAGTGAAAATTGGTTGTTTTTGCGTTATTTTGAGCAAATTCGTTCTTCCGGTTTGAAACGAATTTTTGAAGCTGCGTCACCGCCATGAGATACTTAGGGTAAATCCAGCCAGGATAGTGGCTGTCTGTCTTTTTGAGGACGTTCTGACGCATCTGAGTGTGCTGCATTAATTCATGAGAAGACGTGCTTCAAACCAATCAGCGCACTCTATTGTGTATGACGCGAAACTTCATTAATATGCATGATAGCTCCGGAGACTGTTTACGCTGTACAGACGGCAGAGAGACGCCACGTTGTGTTGCTAAAACAAGTGAAAGAACAAGAATTTGGAGACATGGGTCGTCGGTGTGCAGCAACAAGGTTTTGTTTTCATTTTCCCTCTATGAGAGAGCAGCTGGACTCACGTGTGGATTACAGTGCACGCGACAGAAATGCGTTTGTAAGGAACATTTTTACCCGAGAGTTTTTCGCATCTGGAAATGGTGAAATCCGGATTTACCGCTCGTCTCCGTTTAATAAAAAGACACAGCTCCAGTTTGATTGTCTGTCTACAGATTTGGTAAGTGTGTTTGCAGTGCAGTGCCCTTTGTTTTACCCAGATTGCAAAGTTAGTTCGTGGTCAGCAGAGCTCTTTCAGTTTTTAAAGGCAGACCATAGTCAAAATGATTTAGTTACCAAGATTTAGTTACCAAGTTTACAGTATTAATATCACTGCAATATTATAGTCCAATTTTATAGACTGAAAGATCCGCTGTAAATGCTGCTCTCCAAATGTAAACATGATCAAACTTTTCCCGTCGTGCAGGATTTTCGCCGCATTTTGTGACAGGATATAGTCTATATACACACGGCTTTCTGACGCTGCCTACCGAGTCATCCAAGTTACCGAGAAATGCGGAGGACTTTTTTTTCTCCCATTCGCCGTGCGGTATCAAACATTGGATTAAAACTCCATTCTCCAGCAGTTCCTCGCTTTTAATATCTCGTTTGTCACAGGCAACATGCAGGAAATGTTCCTGAATAAAAAGTGAAAATGCCAAACTGCAGTTAAAGTCGACAAATTAATAATTTGGCAAGTAGTTCGATTACTGATGTCCATGTAAACACAGTCACTGTCTTTCTCCCCTGCGTCTGCGTGCCCAAACAGAAACTCCCATATTTGCATATCCTTCCCTCTTTCCCTCCCCCTGACACTCCCACCTAAACAGAGCTGGACACGCCCACTTTTCCTGACTTTTTTCAAACTAGAGGTGTGAAAACACCCTGCTGAGACAGGGGGTTTCATGGCCCTTTAACACATCTCTTACTACCATTTAGTTTGGACATGTCATGGTCAGATGCAGGTTTACAGAAAATAATACATAACAGATGTTGAACGAATTGGTAAGAAATGACTAACAAAGCAATTTAAAAACACTGCAAATGACGGAAGAAGAATTCAAGCACAGACCCTCTTGATTCTGGAGGTCATTAATAATATAATAACACGAACACTTAAACTGTAAGGCATTTTAGAATGACCAAAACAACATTTCAGATGTTTTACAACGTGCTCAGCCTGCTGGTTTGTCCATTCACAAACACATTTATCATCACATGATCTCTTATAACAAAATCACATGACCTTTTTTTAATGCGCACACTGGAATTTGTGCGGTAAAAGTGTTTCCATCGTAGTTTATGTGCATCTTTTCTTATCGAATAAAAAGTTTATCCTACTCCGTTATGCTCACATGTCTCAATGAAGAAAACGTTTTGAGCGTAGGCTATATTTGATGGATAAAAAGTTACAATTCACACCTATTAATACTTTACTTCTTTAATAAAAAGCCTATAAACTGCTGTTTATTGCAATAACTAGGCCTATATTAGGAAAAGTTATATTATTAAATAAGTTTAAAAAATTATTTGTTTCATTAATATTTCCAGCTAGTCTTTTTGGTGAACTTGCAACATTATCAAAAACACAGAACTTTCAGTCCTTGTAAGTAAAAGGCATAAATACCTGCAAGGCCATTAAAATATTTTGCTCATCTCCTTGATAGCAGCTCAACGATCGCAGCTCCGGACAGTCTCACAGCAGCTTGATGAGAGAGAGCACACTGCAAAAAATGTTTTTCTTACTTAGATTCTGACTTAGATATCTTCTTTAAAGTCCACATATCGAAAGGTTCTTATATCAAGAATTATTTTCTAGGCAAGCAAAACTTACTGTCTTTTTTTTTTTTAGAAATAATATGCCAATATCAAGTGAGTTTTTCCTTTAAACAAGCAAAATAATCTGCTAGTGGGGTAAGCAAAATAATCTTGTTTTTCCTTTTGACATAAGATTATTTTGTTTACCCCATTGGCAGATTATTTTGCTTGTTTTAAGGAAAAACTCACTTAATTTTGGCATATATTTTTTTTCTGAAAACAAGACAATATGTTTTGCTTGCCTAGAAAATGCTATTTGATTGAGGAATTTTTAAATATTTGGACTAGAAACAAGTTTAAAAAATCTAAGTGAGAAAAGCATTTTTTGCAGTGCAGGGATTTTCTTTACTGCACTGTTCATTTAAGCTAACAAATATAATGCTTAGAACATCACTGTGTGATGTTCACACTCTTGCGATCTGTTCATTGCTCATTCACTTTCGTCGCCGTGATTTGGATGGTATTTTATCTCATTCGTGGGTGTCACAACGCCACTATAAATATGCAGGGGAATTGCAGAGCTTCCGGGAGAGGCCAATCAGTTGAATGACACACCTATCACTCCGCTCGCAACACAGCAGCTCAAAACACTGGACATACAATGGTTGCACTTGCAACAAAGACATATCACTTGAAGAGTCGTGCCAATAGACTGTATTAACTGTATAATTTAGCTGCTGTGACGTGAGCGCAGTGACCACTCACGCCCACACGCATCATTTACCTCTTCACGTGTTGTAGCACTGCTGATTAGCGCACATGCGTCTTCCTCTATGTGTAAACTCGTTAACAAACACTTGCGATCAGTTCATAAGATCGGCCACATTGGCGAGTACCGATCGAGTCATTTAATGTGATTATCGGCCAATACCGGAGCGTCCCTATTTGATATCCTTTGAAATTGTGTAAAAAAATAGTTCACACCACATATTTGACTCTGCCTATTGCTCTGTTTGTTTGTGTGTGTGTGTGTGCAGGGGATTCTCCTGGATGAGGCATCCGGTGTGAGTCGCTCACAGCAGCCAGTGATGCCTGCAGGATATCAGCCGCCCAAAATCATTGTGTCTAGCTGGAATCGCAAGGTTAGTTTCTCTGCATTTTTCTTTCAACTTCATATACGTTTATATAAAAGATTATATTTGTGCAAGAACTTTTGTTTCATATATTTTATATTTTCATCAATAATAATTAAACTGCATTGATGAATAATTATGCAATTTCTGTAAAAAAAAAAAAAAACCCCAAAACAAACATCATATTACTCAAAAAGATTGTATTACATAGTGACTTTAACAATTGCAATATGCCACTAAACTGTTACAAATGTAATAAAAAAGCTGAATCTTCAGAAAATCAGTGGTTCAGTGCCTGGGGTTAAATAATATTCTATAATAAAATAATAGTTTATTAATATAATAATAGCTGCAGTTTGACTAGACATTGAGATTTTATTCTCCTTACAGGGAGGAGGCAGCAGAGCCCAGACCTTTCAACTTTTAGCTGCCAAAAACATACAGCGGCCACAGCTCAAGTTCAGAGATAAAGTGGACAACAGCAACACTCCGTTTCTCAGTAAAATCTTCATCAAACCCAATGCAGTCAAACCTCTGCCCTCATGTAAGTGTGTAAAGAAACCAGCACCTACAGCACCATCATTTGTATTTGTGGGCTGTTTTTTGGCCAATTTGAAGACTTGCTAACATCTGCTAGAGCTCGGTCCTGGGGGGCTGTTGTCCTGCAAAGTTTATTTCCAACCCCAATCAGACACACCTGGTCTAATCAAGCTATTACTAGTGCTGCGTCCCAATTCGCATACTCAAACTACGCCCTAAAAGTGCTTTTTTTTGGGGAAGGAAAAATATTTACTTTTGAGTGTGTAACAGAAGAGTATGCAAGCTTTGGGACGTACTACTTCCTCATTAACAGATCGTTGTGTTGCTGAGCCCTGTCAACCATACACACATCATCCACATTTCTGTCATATTTAATTTCCAACCTTATTGGGAAAGCAGCAGCAGGATAATCTGTCATTCACGAGTCTTTCATGCAGAGAAATCTCCTCAGGTTTTTGGATAATTATGCGCTCAGACGTTATTGTCCAAACACATCTTTATATAAGTTCAATATTGTTGCTGCAGATGAAATATAACACAGACAACAGAATTAATTTTTTTCCAGTTGGCTAGATATTAATTAACAGTCATACAAACATCTTTACCGAAGCCTCTTGGCGGTTGGTCTCGCGCGTCCACCATGTTTGTAGTTTATTTACACTTTTCACCCGCGTTTGTAGTTCTAATCGAATTCACATCCAATGCGCAATGTACTGTGGGCAATATCAGCAGTTAGAGTATGGACATTTCTACACTTAAAATTTTTACCGGAAATAGTAACCCATGCGGGAAACTTTGGCGTACTCTTTTTCAACATACTATAGTTTGGGACTTACTAATTCTATTTTCAAATACTATTTAGAACGGATGGCATGCGAATTGGGACGCAGCATTGGCTTTCTAGAAACATTCTTGCAGGTGTGTTGAGGCAAGTTGGAGCTTAAATCTGCAGGACACCAGCCCTCCAGGACCGAGTTTTGACACCCAAAATCCCACCGCTGCCACCAAATGTGATGAAAACGAGCCCACCAGCTCATCTTCAGGGGGAGAAATGCGAGTTCGTAAGGGATCAAAAATGATGGCTTACTCGCATAGCACTGTCTTGCAAGGTGCTGTTTATTTACAGTGCCAAAAAGTCCATCCACAGTGAAGGTATATACAAGTGCAAAACAAAGAAAAATCCAAAAAGTACCAAAGAAATAACAAACAGGAAAATAAATCCGTGAAAATATACTCCAATTATATCTACAAAAATATTAACAACAGGTATCCTACAATGTACGAGTTTGCTCGAGGCACCACAGTAGCACTCTTGGTAAACAAGCCATCATTTATTTTGATCCCCCCCCCTGAAAATGAGCTGGTGGGCTCGGTTTCTTTACATTTATTGGTATAATATGATGAATGAATGAGGTAAGTGGGCCCGTGAGTAAGTATGTGTGTGCGTGAGACTGTGTTTGTAACTACCAGTGCTGCTTTCCAAGTGGTGACAGTTAATGTGACTTTATCACAAAGTCAAGAAATGTACAATATTGAAATTATAGCTTCACATTTTTTAAGGAATTTTCTGATGTTGATCATTGAGCAATATTTAGCTATGTGAAATTTTTTTATTTTTATTTATTTATTTATTTATTTATTTTTGCTGCTACCTTGGCTAGTTCAGACTTTTCATTGGGAAATTAATATGACTGTAAAACTGCCAGTAGGTGCCAACAAGCCCCTGTTGTAATGGGTGAATAACTAAATCATTTATTCAAATGATTTGTTCAAAAGTGCCGATTTTATTTCTAAACAAAGCAAATTACTATTTTTATGTCCCAATCACTGACTGATAATTCCTTAAAAATGGATTCATTCTTAAATGAAATCTTTTAGCTGTAAAAAAATGTTTCATCTTTTTTTAGCTCACTAAATCTTTTTAGTGACTATTTTCATTATCGAAAAGAAAAGAAATAGTAACTTAATGTTAACTTGATTGTTCAATTGTTTTATAAAATCAATATTGCATTTTTGAACACTTGCATGGGTGCTGCTGGGGAGGGGGGAGGGGGGAGGGGGGATGGGTTAGCTGTTTTGGGGCTCTCGGAGTTACTATTACAACCCCTACTCCGCCCATTTCTCCCACCACCTGTTATTTACTTTCGTCTTCTACATCGCCCACCAGAATATTGTCATAGGGCCCGTACCAGTCAGCGGCACCCCTGCACACTTGCTTGCAAATCACTCATTCAGTACTTTTAATCTCTTAAGATTTGTTTTTAATATATATATATATATTTTTTTTAAAAGCAGTAAATACTCAAGCTTTCTATTTTATGCTCATGTCGAAATATTTGTAGGATACACTTTTTAAATGTGCTTAAACTAAGACGGAAATGCATTTACAAAACAAATTTAGCATTAAAGTTATGTTAATTATATTTAAATAAGTGTGGTGGGACTGCATTAATGGACAGACCAGCAGATTTGACCACATTGTAAAACATCTAAAATGTTTTGGTCATTCTAAAATCCCTCAGCCAAAGTCTGTCATCTAAGTGTATTGATATTATTACATTCAATATGTTTTTTCTTTGTCTTCTGAGGCACAATTAATTGATTCTATATGAAAAATACATTCACTCTTTGACTCGCTCAATTGAAATGGTGTTTTATTTGCAAATGTTTTTTTGCGATACTCCAATTTGCACATAAGTCTATTTCACATCTTTGGATGGAAACCTAGCTAATGTCAGCTTACACATTCTTTAAACAACCATTGCAATGTTGTTTTGGATGATAAATATCACACACCCCTAGGGAAAACTATAAAAATAAAAAGGCATGTATATTAAAATTAAAAAAGCAAATGCTAAACTCTAACCAAATGTGTGATCAGATTTTGCCGACAAGCACATTCGTAAGGAAAGGCCGGAGGATCTGGATGTTCCTGCTGCTCTGGCAGATTTTATTCATCAGCAGAGGACAAAAGAGCATGTGGACGACATGTAAGATGCGTTTAAGGGATTTATTCAATGCCTCTGTTAGTTAGCTTACATCAGTGTTTAATTTTGTTCTTCTTTGTTATAAATGAGTTGTAATGCTGTTTTCCAGGTTTTCTCACCCCTATCAGTATGAATTGGACCATCTGGTCATGCCAGAGAATCTGAAGTGTAAACCTGATGTCCAGGTCAAAGCCTTATTCAGCTCCACCCATCCCCCCCCGCATCCTTGCTCTTTTAACATTGCAAAGAAAAAAAATCAGTTTTGGTCTTGTTTTTAGTCCAAATATCTAAAAATTCTGTAATCAAGAAGCAATTTCTATACAAACAGAACATATTGTATCGTTTTAAGAAATAATATGCCAAAATTAAGTGAGTTTTTTTCCTGAAAACAAGCAAATTATCTACCAATGGTGTAAGCTAAATTTTGTTTTCGCTTTGAAATAAGATTTTTCTGCTACCCTTATAGGCAGATTATTTTGCTTGTTATACGGAACAGTTCACTTAATTTTGGCATATTATGTCTTAAAAGGGTGGTCCAGAGTGTATTTTAAGGTCGTACTCCCACTATGTACAGTTGCATTGAACCGGGCCAAAGCATGCTTGTCTCCCCAGACGGCCCGCACTCACATTACATTCGGGCCTGGACACGCTTTCGTCATTGATGACGCGCTGCTCAGTAAGCGCTCTCGCTCAGCACAGAGGGATTTCTTTAGTTATATTGTTTAAGTCGTTTGATATGCAGTGACACGCAGTCAAACATTTCGCCGAACAGATCAGCCACTTTTGACGCTCATAAACAATCATAAAGTCCTCGTGCTGCAGGAATTAGGAGGTTTGCTGAAGGCGCAGCTGTCGTGCAGTGAGGGGTTTGTGTTTTTAATAATCTACAACAGTTTGCATTCATTGAACAGTAAGAATGATTAATTAATCCATATGAAACAGTCGCTTATAAGTCACGTCTTGCTTTCAGTTTCGGGCTTGGGCGCGTTTTGTACTCGCACACAAGCGTACCGCGCCAAAACCCAAGTGAACCGCGTTCAGGCCCACCTCTTCCAACCGGGCCAGGGCCAGCCAAGTGTACCGTGCCTGAGCCTGATTCAGAGCACTCACACTTCTCAAACGATCTGGGAAACGGGCCTGGGCACGGTTTGGATAGCATAGTGCGAGTACGCCCAAGTCTTGGTTGTGTTCATAAGATGCAAAGCAATGTTTACTCATGTTTTATTTGTAGAAAATCACATACATTTTTCATATATCTTACTTTAAATCTATACTGCTAACATGAAAACGACTATCATATTTCATAGTTCCTCCTCAAGAGGCTCTGATTGATCATCTAACATAATGTGCTGTGATGTAGCTGTTAGCCGTATCAGTTTGAGCCTGAATCAGACAGAAGGAGGACACAGCTGAACCTCACGGCTGCTCTCTGAAATAAAACTTGACAAGTGTCTTTTATATATATTCAGATTATAAGCATGTGTAAGTAATATGTAACGTTCACATATCTTGAGTTTTTTATTTGAGATGTAGAATGCAGAAAAAGCGGCTGCATAGAGAGACACTGCAGTGCTGCTGAAGATTGTGGGTGTTTACAGCGGTTTGACGGATAAATATGATTTTGTAGCTAAATTGTTAGTGGTGCCAATCCGCATTTCCTGTTGTTTACATCCTTGTTTACATCCTTGCTACAACATACCGTTAACGCTAGAAACTGTGCATGTAACAGACCAATTTTAACAAATAAAACACTTACAGGTTGTGGCTCACAATCCACAGCTTCGTCTACTATGGTTGAAGCTGCTCCTTCTTAGAGGAGTTTTTAGCCATATCCAGCACTGAACTGGGAAATTTTCTGGAAGCTGTCCTTTGTCAAATGCTAGCTATATATTTTTTATAATTCTCTGGAACATAAAATTAAACTGTAAGCACTTCTGTCTTTGTGTCGTGTCCTTTGGAAGCGCAAACACAGAAACAGAAGAAGCTCTGTGGAAATAGCAGCGTTTGGACGTCATTTTAGCTTTCTCCTCTATAACATTACAGCACCTCTGGCCACGCCCCTTCACTGTGCAGGGTGTATGTGTGTAACCTGATGGGTTTATGATCTCATTTAACCAGATGTAGTTTTTGTAGTCCCCATACTTTGTTCTCTGTAGGCTTTGCTAAGCTAACTCTGTAAAAGCCATTGTCTCCCTTTGCATTGAACTTTGAGTGTATTACATTCAGAGATGTTGTTTATGTTCACACAGCAACATTACACATCAACTAAAGTTTAAAATATAATATGTCATAGTGGACCACCCTTTTCAATCTGTTTTACTTGTCTAGAAAATCCTTCTTGATTGAATAATTTTCAGATATTTGGACTAGAAACAAGGCAAAAGCATTTTTTGCAGTAAAATAATTGTTTTCTTTGTGTTTTAGATGTATAAAGCTATTGGCGAATCCACTTGTCAGTTTATCAGTACTTTAGAAGACCTCGTTGCTTTGAATGAGAAATTGGCCAAGACCACTGAGTTTGCTGTGGATCTGGAGGTATGACGGATTTCTATGATGCTGTTCAGTCTTCTGAATGACTTGTTTTTTAATTTGCCCCAATTCTCCATCCACAGCATCATTCCTACAGAAGCTTTCTGGGAATCACGTGTTTGATGCAGATTTCCACACGGGAGGAGGATTTCATCATAGACACGCTGGAGCTGCGCAGCGAGATGTACGTCTTAAATGAGACTTTCACAGATCCTGCTATTGTCAAGGTGATTGACTTATAATATTACGCTCTTTTGATAAAGTTATTTTAGGATCTGGGCATGTTGTTACTTGGGCATAGTGATGGCAGTTAAAATTAAATTAGAATTTTTTTTTTCTTCCATTAATAACTGTCAGGAGATGGCAGTTAAAGTTAGCAATGAAAAAGAATGGCCACAGTTCCATTATTTATTCACATTTTGATTGAAAGTCCAATTTTGAAAAATTTTGAGCAGAGATACTAACGTTACATCCGCAATTTTTGCAGTCAGTCAGAGCAAAACATAAAATAACAGACTCCTATTTAACTTTACTATGTAGAAGAAGATCAATCTTCTAGATGTACATAGAACATAGATGTACATTTTCCTAAGTGTTTACATCAGGGGTCACCAATCTCGGTCCTGGAGGGCCGGTGTCCCTGCAGGGTTTAGTTCCAACTTGCTTCAACACACCTGCCTGTGCGTTTCAAGTACACCTAGTAAAACCTTGATTAGCTTGTTCAGGTGTGTTTGATAAGGGTTGCAGCTAAAATCTGCAGGACACCGGCCCTCCAGGAACAAGTTTGGTGACTCCTGGTTTACATTGTCATAGGGCTGGCCGATTATTCGAAAACTAATAGAAATGGACATTCAGAACCTATAATCGATCAATTTTCCAGGTCAATTTTCATTTCAGAACAGACTTCGGCTGAGTCCCAAACCTTAAATCTCAAACACGAGGACTAAAAAAGCTTTTATATTGTCATGTAGCACAAGTATAGAGAGAGAGAGCGCGCTGCATCCGCCACGTAAACTAATATAAAACTGGCATACGTCACATGCATAAATCACACCATTGACATTACATTAAGATGCCTACTGGTTTAAAAAGGCCACTTCAAAAATAATTAAAAAATGAAACCCTGTGAACACATTAAATAGAAGAGAAAAGAGCGCCTTTTTATTATCAGCTGTCAGTCAGCGCCCGCTTTTTTTTTTTTCCCTCCTGGCCATTGCACCTTTGCCGTGTGCTGTGTAAATACAGACAATTGGATACGAGTCACTTTTAAAAGATGATTAAGCAGGTCAGCAAAAAAAATCGCATAGTCACAAAATCTGAATTGACCATCAAGATCTGCAGTGTAATTGCACCCTTTGTGACGAAGCCTATGAGAATGCAGCTAAAGTGACTCTATAATTCACATTATGAATGGGAAGAAAGTCCCTGGGTGTTTTCTTTAAATATAAAATCTGATATTGTTCAGTAATGTCACATAAGAATAAATGCTTTTATCGCTGAAAATAAGGATGTGTGTGTGATCGCAAATGATATTGGTTTTATTCTACTGTTCAACAATTGGAAGTTAATATTTATTGAGCTATACTCAATATAATGTCATTTATTTTCTGTTTTGCCAATGAAAATGTTTCCAAAAAAACTGGAGCAGAATATTTGGGTGCCTCAGAGCAATTCAATTCATCTTTATTTCTATTGCTCTTTTACAATGTAGATTGTGTCAAAGCAGCTTAAAACATTTTCAGTTTACTAAAACTTCTGTGTCAGTCCAGTTTTCAGAGTTGAAGTGTTACTAAATTGAAAACAACAGTTTTGAACTCTTCTCCTTTATTGCATGACCACCATGGCCGTTTACCAACAACAACAACAACAAAAACCCGCGCTCACCCCGGAAGTGACCTGTTTGACACAACATAAAAGTCCTCCTTCCTTTCTATGTGCTGCATACACATAAAGTCCTCCTTCCTTTCTATGTGCTGCATACACATTTACGATTGTCATAACCAAAAATGAAACTTAACAAACTCAATCTCTTCTTAAAAAAAAATTAATTGTCTTATGCACTCCCTGAAAAACAATAATACATAAGATAACAGTAAAACATGACATAAGTTTTAACTATTAGAATTCAGTGCACCTTCTAACAGGGAGATGCTCTTTTAATAGAGCTTTGATTGTCCTTCACTAAGTGCTTTAAGTAACTGCAGTGCTGATGCTCCTTTTTTGGTAAGACAGTCTGCAAGCTGGTCTTTTGTACCATACCAGAGCACTTGTTTAATTCTTTGTGTTTGAATGAGTTCTTTGATGCTGCTTATTTCCAGACGAAGTCTTTTCTCAGCAACTGACTTTGTGGACTTCAGTGCATCAGCAAGTGAGTGATTGTCTGTGATGCAAATTATTGGTATTGCATTTTCAGTGTCACCAGTTGTCAGCTCAGAAAGCAGCGTAGTCAGAAATATTGCATTATCAATTCCATCGGACATTGCTAGTGTTTCAGCAGCAAGAGTACTTCGCACAATTCTCTTTACTCTTTTTGATTGCCAAGAAAGGGGAGAGAACATTCCATTTTCCCCCATAAGAACTATTAGATTTCCTCCTTGACTTCCTCCATCTGAATGATTTCCAAATGAGGCATCACTATACACAACCATCTTGAGCTCACTGTCTTTTCCGAGGTATTGGAAGTTCAGCAGCACCTTTTTGGACTTAAGTTTACACACAATTCTGTTTGCTTCATGAATAGTTTGTACAGAGGCATTTTTAATGTTTGAAGCTAGGCTGCTGGCATCAAACATGACATCAGGCCTGCTTTGTCTTGCGGCCCAAAGAATTTGGCCAACCTTTGACCTTAGCTGATCCTTTTCCTCCTCATAAAGTAGGGAGTCCTGTTCCACTGCACGTGCAGGACTCAATTGTATAGGCTGTATGTTTTTGATGTAGTTTTCCTGATGAACCTGCACTTTATTGTCAGTAGTTTCAAAGTTTATTCCCACATAACAGAAGCTGTTGTTCTCCTCACGCCCAACTTGAAACATGGATCTGAGGTGAGGTATTACGGTTGTGGAGAAACTTTGAGTGCCTCCCCATATGAAGTCATCCACATGACAAGCGAGTACACCAGTTACAGTGCAGTCTTGATTCAACCAGTAGAACACAGCTGGATCTACTTTTGACATTGTTCCTCCTGACTTCATGACAATCTCCTTCACTTTATTATACCAGTAAAGTGAAGCATCGGCCAGACCATACACACACTTTTTTAGCTTCCATAGCTTTTTTTTTACAGTTTGCCTCAGGAGGTGGTTTTATATAAAGGTCCCGGGACAGTTCCATTCCTTGTAGAAATGCAGCTTTTATGTCCATAGAATTCAGATTCCAATTTCTTTGACAAATCACTGCCACAAGGAGCCGAAGAGAGTCTGAAGAACATGTTGGAGAGTCCTTTTTGATTTCTGACACCTCTAGTTCTTCAAAACCTCGTGCTACAAGACGAGCTTTGGGTAAAACCCCATTAGGTGTCTCTTTGTAAGTGCAAACCCACCTAGTGGAAATGCATTTCTGTCCCTCATCCTTTACTTCCTCAAAGACATGGTTATCTATCCAGCTTTTTATCTCATCCTGTTTTGCCAAGTCAAATGTTACATCTTTTGTTACAAACACATCCTCACATACATTAATGGAGTTAGCATTAGCAACAGTGTTTTGAATTTGTAGATTCTCAACATTTGACATGTTAGCAGATTCTGTGGTACCTGCAACACTAGTGGGCTCAATAAGTAACAGGTTATACCAGTTTTTATATTTGCCTGTAGCTTTACCTGCACGCCCCAGGACTTCAGCTGTGTGTAAAACACCCTTTTCTCTATCTCTGTAGCTTACAGTTTGTCCTTTTTGTAGCATTACCACAGTTTCCATACTAGCATCACTCTGAGTCTCTGCATTATCACTTGTGTGTTGTTCTGTTTCACACTGCCTCCTTTTGTCCTGAATTTGTCTCACCCCTTGTTGTACATTGATTTCAGTCTCTTCTGATGGCTGTCTGTTACTTTCAGTAAAGTCTTGTTCTTGTTCATTGTCTGTGGCATTGTCTTCATCAGTCTTTGTTGTATGCTGATCTTCACCTTCTTTGTACACTTTTCTCAGTCTGAGATGATGTACCCTAATGCAAGTCCCTCCATGTCTCACAAACACTACTGCACCATCCTGACCGATGACAGTTCCTGGCCCTTTCCATTCTGGACAATTCACTCTTTTGTAGTACACTTTGTCACCCATTTCATATTTCTCATCTGTGTTACGTATTTGCTTCCGCAATGCTCTCCGAATCCTTTCTGATGACTCTGCTTCAATAAAAGACTTTCTTGATGAGTGTAAAGCAGAGATGTGTTTTGCCACCCATTCACTCTTTGTAGTGCCCTCTAAAGCTGGAGGTTTATCAATCAGCACAGATGGTAAGTTGGGATTCTGTCCAAACACGAGTTGATGAGGACTGTAGCCATGGACATTTTGCATTGTATTCTTTGCCATAAGAGCCCAGTCCATTGCAGTATGCCAATCACAACCAATGCTTGCTTTCACTTTCATTATGATTTCAGTGAGTGTTTGGTTGTGCCGCTCCAGGAGGCCATTGCTCCATGGGCTATATGCAGCGGTAGTTTTTACTTCTATATTGAAGTTCTCTGCCATGTCTTTCACCTCATCATTATTGAATTCTCCCCCATTATCACTAAATATTTTCTGGGGTGGGCCATGTACGCTTATCCAGTCATGGAGAAAATGTTTGACTATTTCAGAGGATCTCTTTGAGGTTAGAATGCTGCCTGCACTGAACCTAGTGAACTGGTCAATGATGTGGAGATACCACACACCTGGTTCAAGTTCATGTAGATCTACAGCCACAGTTTCGTTGTATTGTGTTGCCAGTGGCAGGCCAACAGCAGGCTTTGGTTTAGCTTTACCATATCTATTACATATCTCACACTCACTCACAATTTTTTTTAAGATGATGTTAGATTCAGCATCTTTATTGCCTGAACTGTCAAGTAGTCGCTGCAGTTTATCAACAGAAGCATGGCCAAACTGTTTGTGAAGCTTCATCATAATGTGACGTTTTGTAATTATCAAGATTTCATTCTCATAATCCTTCAAATTTTGTGTAACGTCTTCAGCAGTTGCTAAAATCTGCTCATTAAACTGCATGTCTTTTGAGCTACTTTCGTTGTTCATTATATTTACACAATAATGACCAGAGCTTGTAAAGTCAAGTTCTACCGGCTGGTTGAACATTACCGCTCTGTCATTTTCCATGTCTAAAACTGTTCCTGCTCTTTTCAGAGAGGCTTTGCTTAAGAGCAATGGTATGTTCGATGGAACGACTTCAGTTTCAATCTTACATTTGATCTGTCCAATTTTTGCAGGAATTTTCAACTTTCTGTTGGAGCAGACCACTTTTCCATCTCCAAACCTAAATGGTCTATGGCTGTGTGTTTCTGTTTTTCTCAAGTCATTAGTCTCTTCTTGATTGAGCTCATTTATGTAGTGATTTAGCCATTCTTGTCCACACACAGTCCGAGTGCATGCAGTGTCTATTATTGCAGATCCAAAACATTCAGTCATGAGGATTTCTGCTTCAGTGTGTAACTCTTCTGTAAACAGAGTGATGTTGCATTCCTCTACATCATTTCTTGCACAATCTTCAGTCATTTTGATTTGCTCACCTTTGTGTGGGCAATTCTTAGCCCAATGGAACGTACTTTGACACACAGCACATTTTGATCTGCGACCATATCTGTCCAGGGGGTTTGTGCCAGGTAATGGTGTCCTTTGTTGGTCATTCTGAGGCCATGACTTGCCTCTCTGTCGTCTCTGTTCTGTTATATATGCAGTTTCCTGGTTAATTCCCACCGTTAATGCAGACGTATTTCCGGTGAAAATTCTCTTTAGTGCCGACTTCATTGATGCAAAAGTCAGATCTGCACATGCTGTTAAAGCCAACTGTCGGTCTTTCACATCCAAGCAAGCAGTATCCAATAATTTAAAAGCTAAAACTGCGTCAGGAAGTTCCATTTTATATTTGCGCATCCGCGAGTAACGTTGTTCAAAGTCAATTATATAGTCCGTCATTGAAACATTACTGTCTTTAACAACGCGGTCAAAGCTTGTATACGCCTCATAAGTCCGGTCCTTTTCTTCCCTGAGAAACACATTATCAAGTTTCGCTAATAAAGTTGACATGCCAGTGTCCTTATTCAAATCATCAACCGGTATTTCCATCGCCGTCTCTCTCGCTCTCCCTGACAGCGCCAAAGCAACGGCGAGCGCTTGTTTACTTTTTTCAAGTTCCGTAACTCTAGTCCACATTCCGACTTCATTCTTCCAGCTTTCGTACGGCTTTCCTTCATCAAAGGTTGGCGGGACTCTGTAATTGCTAACCATCCTCTGCTACCAATGTTACTAAATTGAAAACAACAGTTTTGAACTCTTCTCCTTTATTGCATGACCACCATGGCCGTTTACCAACAACAACAACAACAAAAACCCGCGCTCACCCCGGAAGTGACCTGTTTGACACAACATAAAAGTCCTCCTTCCTTTCTATGTGCTGCATACACATTTACGATTGTCATAACCAAAAATGAAACTTAACAGAAGTACACTGAAGAGCAAATCCATCGATGCGCAGCTCCACAAGACCCAAACCAAGCAAGCCTGTGGTGGCAGCAACACCACATTGTTTTATTCCTCAATAAACGAATCCTTTTTGAAGAGTCAGTGATTCAGTGATCACTCAGTATGACAGGCTTTAAAATTATAGCAGTTTAAGTTATATTATTATATGTTTAATTATTATTAAAATAAAAAAATCAAGCTAGTACTTCTGCCGATATTCCACACACTCCCATGCCCTCTTTAATTAGCACATTGTGAGTACACACCCACTCTCATGTTCTTGTTGAATAAATCTGACACCGATTTGTGAATGTCTTGTTCCTGCAGGTGTTTCACGGTGCGGACTCTGACATTGAGTGGCTGCAGAAGGACTTTGGTCTTTACGTGGTCAACATGTTTGACACTCATCATGCTGCACGCTGTCTAAACCTCGGCCGAAACTCTCTTGACCATCTTCTGAAAGTCTACTGTGACGTGAGCTCTGATAAACGCTACCAGCTTGCAGATTGGAGGATACGGTACATGCAGCTCATTATGATCAGCACTATACATTTCCTACTTCATTTTTGCAAGACTCAATTTACGCTGTTTCTGTTCTGTTGCAGTTTTTGCAATTAGGTATAGCAAATGATAGTCAACATCTTTCACACAAGAAAATAATCCTTAAAAATCTATCAAAATCCTCTCTAATTTGTAAATAGGGATTTTTTTGGATGCCAACAAGTCTGTCAAATGCAGATATTTTTTTATTTATTTATTTATTTTTTTCTACTTGGAATTATGAGATTCTATCTTAAAGCATTAATTGAAATAATAAGTTGATCTTTGCTTATGTTTGAATAATTAAGATATTTTTGTGTGAACAAAATTATTGTTGTAACCGTATGTCAACATATGCAAAGTTAAATTTTGTAATTTTTAATATTTTAAGACTTTTTTAACATTGTTGAAGTTAAGTTTTAAAAAAGTGCCATATATTTTGTCCAGTGAAGATGTTTATTTTTAGTAGGGATATAGTGGGTTATTAAACAAATTGGGCCGTATCATACATATGGTGCAATATGGCACTATTTGTTGCTATTTTCTTACAAGCGCTACTGTAATCTTCATGTTTTTTACATATTGTGTAAATAGCAAATCCATTTGCACCTCTTTGTGGACTCATGGGTGTGCTGGTCTAAAAAAGAGGTGTGTTAAGGTGTTGTTGGCATGTTGCTATTTTGAGAAACTGAAATAGGCCGTGCCAATGACCAACTAAAAGCTGCTCCAAAGTCCAGCGCAGAGCGCGTTAGAAAGTTAGTTAACGCTTACACAGTGCTTAATACACACAGGATGAACAGCAGTACACAAATATCATTACATATGAAAAAGAAATTAAAGGATTAAAATGTTGCAAAATTATTATGTTCTACATGAATATAAAAGCCATTACCTGCATGCCTTCATGTCGGGGGGCATTTTTAAAGTTTATTAATGACAATTTGCATTCGTATAATGTATTATTTGTATTATTTATTATATGCATATTTATATTAGTTTTAATAAAAACAAGTTTAGACTTGTCCGCCTGTCGGGTTTTGGAGACATATGCATTACTATGGGGCATAAGAATAGGACGTGTTTGGATATAACTCAGTTTTTTGACCACACTTCGTTATTATTGTTCATTTATTATGCAAATAATAATGAAATTGCTTCATTATTATTATTATTATGTTTGCTGGAAATTAGAACTGAATTTAGAAATAGATTTGAAACAAATCTTTGCACTTCGCAAACTAAATTAAATATGCAGGATAATGGATGTCTTCGTTGCCTTTTTCTTACTCCACAAAAGTAAAGGAGTAAAGTAAAGAGGCCGAATGGAGGAGGCTCATTTTTTATCCTTGCGCTGCAGATGGTCTGTTTAACAGTTTTCTCGCTAGTGAAGCGTTCAGTTTTTCCTCTTACAAAGTTCACCATGTAAATAGCATAAGCGCCATGGCACAACTCAACTGACTCTTCAAGGGAATGTGAGATGAGACTGATTGATTTAATGCACATTATGCTTAAAACACCCATAACTCATTAAGAGAATAAGCACAAGTCTGTTAGACCATGCGCCAGTGTGCAATTTTTCCGTCCTTAAAATAGAAAAGTGGATTTGGACACATCCTTAATGCTTATATGCCATGCGCTTTAGACTTCGTTCTTAGATCAGTAAATACAGCCCATTATTGAAGGAGCTGTTAATATAGATGTCCTTTGCTTTTAGACAGAAAGCAGCCACTGTGATACTGTATTATTTCTCTAGAGGTCAGTATAGCTGAAATAATGTGCTAACATTTATAGTCCTAATTAAGACCTCATTAATTGAATGGACTATTTTACAGCTTTACAAGTCGTAATATTATAGAATTAAAAATGACAAGAAAGTTCTTTTACATTTTTAATTTTTAATTTGTTTATTTTTTAATTTTCAGCTATGCAGCAGCTCTGTTTTTGCGATTTAATGAAAAAATGTAACTTTGTCAGTTTCAATTACATCGTAATGCCATAAAATGCCTTTAAATCTTATTGATAGACTATTATTTTCAAAGAGTAAGATGTTTATGAGCTGCATTCTTCATTTGAGTTGAGTGCTTAATTTCTGCATCTTTTGGTTATAAAAAATCACTTTTCATTGTTTTCAAGCTCACTATAGTTCTCTCCACTAGCTAGTTTCAATTTTAAACACACTAACATAATAGCAATCATTTTGGCCTTTAGATGACCCTGTTTGGTGGTCCTTTTATGTGCCTTCAGAGTTGGCTCATGAAAATAACCTTATAGAATCAAGTTTGACTTTGTAGGAGCATGTTGTTTTCCAAAAATGAACAGACCCAAAAAAGCACATGAATTTGAACACCCCATAATGACAGAATTATTGTGTGTGTTGTGTCTGTAGGCCGTTGCCAGATGAGATGTTGAAGTACGCTCAGGCTGACACACACTACCTGCTGTACGTGTATGATCGGGTCAGAGCAGATCTGTTAGATGGGGGCAATGGACAGCCCACCCTCATTCAGCAGGTCTGGGCTAAAAGCAGGGACCTCTCACTCAAGGTATGGACACATTTCAACATAAAATAATGGCCTGTTTCCACTGAGCGGTACGGTACGGGTCACCTTCATCAGGCTTGCTTTTCCACTGCTAAAAGGGTACCAATGGTACTCTTTTGGTGGGCGTGGTGTACAACAAAGTTTCAGTCAATGTCATTTTCGCTCGAGAAAATGTCAAAGTAAAGCTGTACGGGTCGTTCACACATCATATGAGAAGCACTTCTCACAAATGTTTATTACTAACTTTTTTATGAACATGAGTTCATTATAACTGTAGATCATTGATGCAAAATAGCCTACTGTAATGTCTGCAATTACATTAAATAAATGCAGCATATATGAACACATATGGAGCCATACAGTCTCTGATATGTTACCAGTTACAGAAAAACTACACACAACATACATTTAGTTCTTATTTAGGTTCAAATACAACACAAAATATAGCCCACAGTCAGTGCAAACCTCTCATCTGTGTCTTTATCTTTAGCAGCACATGTAGCCTCTTGTTAGAGAATAATTCCATCATTCCGAGTTCATAATACTCCAAAAGGTGATGATAATAGTTAAACATGGCAGTTTGTTCACGTTTGCTGAAAAAATAAATAAAAATAATTTGCTTCTTTTTTCCAGCTTCTCTTTTGTTTTTATGCCGCATCACTCTCGCGTTTGTTTGTTTCTGAGAGGAATGGGTTTTTAAAAGCATGTCAATAATCAAGCGCACGCTATTATCATGAGCTCAAGAAGTTATTTCAAATATAGACGCGCGGTGATTGCAAGCAAGAAAGTGAAACTGCTCATGCTTTAGAATGGCTCGTAAAAAACTACGGGGCGCAGGGTAAAATCTGCTCTTCTTCTTGGCTTTGTGGCTGTTCATCAAGACGACGACAAGGTTTGTTTGAGCTCGGGTCGACCATGGTTCGTTATTATATGTATATGTTATTACGCTGTAATCTCTTGGCTGTGCATTTAAAATATGGCGGTTCCTTTGTTTTCATTCTGGCATTTTACAAGAGCGATCTCTGTAAACCAATAGCATTCAGCTGCGCATCTAGCTCCGCCTTTTGGTACCCTTGGTACCCTTTGCAAAGGGTGCCGAAAAAGTGGTACGGCTTTGCTTTTAGGTACCCTTTTGGCCCGTTTCCACTGAGTGGTATGGTACGGTACGCTTTTATGGTCGTTTCCACTGTCAAAAGGCGTACCAAACCGTACCGTACCACTTTTTCGACACCTTTTCGAAAGGTACCAAACACGAGAAAGGGTACCAAAAGGTGGAGCTACAAGCGCGGGTTAACTCTGATTGGTTACAGAGATACGTCATGATCTTGTGTAGCTACCCAGAATGAAAACAAAGGAACCGCCATGTGTTTAATACACAACCCGAGACATTACAACGTAAAACTATATGCATATAATAACAAGCCATGAATGACCCAAGCTCAAACAAAACTTGTCGTTGTCTTGATGAACAGCCACAAAGCCAAGAAGAACAAAATCTGCAGTGTCCTGTTGTTGCTTTACGAGGTCGTCTAAAAGTGTGAGTGGTTTCGCTTTCTCCAGGGAGCTCGCGATTGCGTCTATATTTGATATAACAAACTTCTTGAGCTGATGATAATAACATGTGTGATTGTTGAAGTGTCTTCGACGTCTGATCTTTTCAGAAAAGAAAAGGACAAACGTGAGAGTAAAGCGCGAAAAAAAAACAAAAAAAAAAAAAAACAAAAGGAAGCCCGACAAAACACAGAAGCAAATTGTTTCAGTAACCTGAATCACAAACAAACTGCCACGTTCATCGCATTTTAGACTTATGAACTCTGAATGATGGAATTACTATCTAATGGAGGCTACATGTGCCAGTGAAGATTACAGACACAGATGAGCGGTTTGCTCTGACTGTGGGCTATGTTGCGTGTTGTTTTTGAACTCAAATAAGGACTACATGAATGCTGTGTGTAGTTTTTCTGTAATTAGTAACATATCGGAGACTGTAAGGGTCTGTATGTGTTCAAATAGAGTAGGTTGCATTTATTTATTTATTTGATATAATTGCAGACGTTACAGTAGGCTATTTCGCACTGTCATTAATCTGCAGTTATAATAAAATCATGTTCATAGAAAGGTTAGTAATAAACATTTATACATTTAAAGCATCTGTTTTGTGAGAAGTGCTTCTCATTTGATTTGTGAACGACCTGTACGGCTTTACTGTAGACATTTATTCGAGCGAGAATGACGTCGACTGAAACTCTGTCGTACATCACGCCCACCAAAAAGGTACCCTTGGTAGTGTAAATGCAAGCCTGATAAAGGTGACCCGTACCGTACTGTACCAGTCAGTGGAAACGGCCCATTAGTGCATTATGCTTTTCCTGGTATTACTCTTTATGTAATTTTCATTGAACTGAAAAACCATATCAAATGCTTTTAGTGTACATTTTTATTATTTTTATTTATTTATTTTGAATAATTTCTTATTGAAATATGAAGTTATTGAACTTATGTAATGTTTTTAACTGTTTTTATTTAGCTTTCCACATAAATAATACCTAACATCACATCCATCCATTCAAAATAACAACCGTAATAATGAATGATAAAATGTAGCATGCAAGGATGACGTGTTTTTATCTATATTAATCTTGCTATGAAATAGTCACCAGGTGCTCATGTGGCAATAGATAAACGAACTAAAACTTTATGTTCAGAGTCGTATGTGCAGGAATAACTAATTACAAGAGCTGAAAATCAGAGATTATTATCAGTAAGTGGTCAACAAATCTCAACAGACTGTGTCATCTGACTAATCAGAGCAGGGAACACTTTTAGAAAGGCGAGGTTTAACAAGAATAGACCTATGAGCCAATCGTTTCAGACACTGTGAGAGAAGGTTTTTTTTTTTTTTTTCCTTTTTTATACCTTGAATTAAAACAATTAAATGAGATGCCAAAATAAAAGCGATATTTTTAAAATGGCATAATATAGGCTCTTTAAATACACCAAATAAACTCCATTCCATATTTTCTCCATTAAACACTTTGAATCTGTTCAGTGGAGTTAATTCAAAGATTCTGACTTAAAAATGGTCATTTCAATTTTTTTTTTTCTTTACCGTTTTCTTTAGAAATATGTGAAGCCTATTTTTACGGAGGACTCGTACATGGAGTTGTACCGCAAGCAGAAGAAGAGCTTCAACACACAGCAGCTGGCGGCCTTCAGACTGATGTACGCCTGGAGAGACAAACTGGCCCGAGAGGAAGACGAGAGCACCGGGTAATGACCATGACCAGGAGGTCTGACTTCTAAAATTAGCATAGAAACCACCCTGAAATTGAATGTACAACAGAATAAATGTATTTGTTAATTAGATGTATTTATTAATGATTATGGCTCATATGATTTAAATTGCTTCATTTAAGTGGGTATTTAAGATAAGTATGCACATTCACCCATCAGCATTGTTTTTTATAGATCTCAACTTTTAAATTAGTTGTTGACGCACATTTCTGCCATTGATTTGTGCGTATCTCACATTTATAAATAAGACCACAGGTGATTCTTTTTGATTTTGTCTCACTGATTTGATCCTTAAACCTGTTTCTCCTCCTCAGGTACATCTTACCAAACCACATGATGATGAAGATCGCAGATGAGCTTCCAAAGTACGTTTTAAAGGGGCCATATTACATGTTTAAACTGTACAGTTTGATTTAACTCGTGCTTTAAGAGAACAAATATTTATTAGTGAGCAGACCTGGTTGCCAGTTTCTATAACTGAGTTCTTTTAGCTGCCTGGTGTGAAAAGCCCCTAATTTTGTGTGTGTTTGTTTGACTGCAGGGAGCCTCAGGGCATCATTGCGTGCTGTAACCCCACTCCACCACTAGTGCGGCAGCAGATCAATGAACTTCATCAGCTCATCAAACAGGCCAGAGAGACTCCTTTACTGAAGGTTTGTACACATGTATATATTATATGTATTGGGGATGGGACGGTTCATGAAAAAGGAAAAAAAACCTAATTGATTATGTTGTCATGGTTCGGTATGCGCATATCTGTGTGCAGTTCATGCGTCTTTTAAAATTGTCGCTTTGGTTAGTATTATGGTTCTGTGGTAACAGTTTTCAGTTTGATTTGCTATACGTTGTAAGAAAAAAAATCCCCTATTGCGGTGGTCCTCAACCATTGGGCCGTGGATCAATTTGCCGCGCAAGAAGTCATAAGTCTTTTATTTTGAAAAATGATCGTATTCTCACGGTTACATCTCGGGCACTTGAGCACCCAAATTTAACCCACAAGCAGCAAAATGAGTAAGAAACACACATCTTTGGAAAGTTTCTTTGCTAAGGGGAAAAGGCCCAGTGAAGGACACATGCACTGCCAAGCATTGGATCCGCAACAAATGAGGTGAATCCAGCATGTCTGTGAAGAAGATCAACTGCTGGAGATCGCAAATGACGGTGGGCTTCTAGGGGCCGTTCATATATCGTGTCTTCAGAGATCGCGCAAGTTCGTTATTGCCAATGTAGGTGTGCGGCTTGCGCATGCAAGTGACTTGACGTGCTCGCGCCTTCCAGACACACCCAGTTGGATGAATGCCACGAGTCACGTGACAATAACTGACCGATCAGCTCCATATGTTGCATTATTTCAGAAAAACACTGCAGTGCTTTGTAAATTTTTCCATAAATAAACTTGTATCAGAGTGACAGCAATGTTTTATCAGCTTGTCATCCTCTGAGAAAACTGTCGATGGTCGCCTAGCAACTTACGAACCACTGCCCACCTACCCCATCCAGTCTTCAAGTTTTAATTTAGCCTTTTGTTTTTGTTTAATGGTAATGACGACAGCGCATATATTTTGGTTGCTTACCTTAAAGTTTTCTTTAGACTCCGACTTATTCCTTAAATTTGGGGATTCTAATGTTGTTGCATGTAATATGCCTATATGTTGCAAAGCATGAATATGTTGAATTAAAAAAGCATTTGTGAGCTGAGAGGGGAAATGAGCTGGAGAGTGTGAGTATTGAGTTTCTGCCACGTTTTGCAATGGCGTCTTTAAACCGATATAGCCTGAAGCATGTGCAGTAACTGTGAGAGAGATGCTGTAATCTCTGGAGAAATGTGTTAAGACTGCATTTCATTTCAGTCATTTCACTCCACAGCCATCTTTGAAACACCTCTCGGGCAGTATGCTTGGACATGCTCTCTGAATGGGTAAACATCAAATTCTCCAAAATTGCTTGCCAAGCTTACGATTACATTTCATATTAGGAATCAACAAGAAAATTAAACAACTGTCACTTTGATTTAATTTCTAAATCTTCGAATCACACACAATCTGCAGAAATTCACTTCTGGTTCGAGCCCCTCCCCTGGAGAATCTACATTGATCGCTGATTGGCTCCTCTACTAGAAGCAAAGAGCATAGAATCACCAAGAGGCGACACTCTAGTGCGATTTGGGGAAACAGCCACTAGATGCCGCTAGTGTCACACGGCGGCCATTTTGGAATGAAAACTCCAATAGAACCACGGCATATTATAAGTCTGTAAAATAAACCATTAAAAGTGCTGATGATTGTCAAAGTAAGTGTTGTATTGTCGTCTTTCAGGTTGTATCTCAGCTTTAATGCGCTTTTTGAATAAATAAATAAAAAACAAAGCAGCTGCTTGCCATCGTGACAGCAATAAGATCCAATGGACAGCCGACCGATTTCCTTCCAAAATGGCGGAATCCGGGGCGGTTGCTGGGCGCTGCTGTTGCAATGGAACGTTCTATTGAGTGTCGCCTCTTGGTCATTCTAAGCTCTTTGCTAGAAGGCAGAGCTTCATTCGCCATATTGACCGTTACATTTTTCCCTATTCAAAACTATACAAGTGACACGTCTTGTGTATTCTATAGTCTTTAACTGCAGTAGGGCATAACCATAGTAACACCACAAACAAACACATGCACCGAATCGTGACTAGAACCTATTTTTTTTTTTTTTTTTTTCATGAACATTTCTATTCCTAGTGTGTGCATATTATATAGTTTTTAACTTAACATAATTTGTCATATTTTAATATAATGGATCAGTGATTACTAATGTTGTCTCTCTTCAGGCGGAGGTAGTAGCTCAAAAGAGGAAATCAATGACCCCTAAACAAAAGGTGTGTTGACTGAATTGTTCAACGGATTGTTTTTATCATCATTATTATTATTATTATTATTTATTATATGCCTCATTATCAGTATGCCTGTTTTATATGGCTCAGTATGCCTCAAACTGGTAAAAGAAGTTTATTCCTAACTGCTGTTGTTTTACAGCCACGGTCTACTTTATTCGGACCCCATGACACGTCACGCTCGTCTGAAAGTGACTTCCTGGACCTCTCTTCTTTTGGTAGGTATAAATAATGTTATGAATATGCTCTGAGTGTTTATTTGCATTTTATTTGCATATTTTAAATAAGTTTAATGATTAGATTAATATTTTCTGCACTTGTGTAGAAACTCCAATCAAACCAGGAGTGCTGTTTTCAGAGGAAGATGAGGAAAGTGTGGATCGAGAGAAAAAATCTGTGAATGGTCTGACCGCTCCAGCAAAAATCAGTCTTTTTGCGGTGAGTAGTTGATGATGATGCCTTTATTTTTCACATACACTGTTAAATGTAGCGAAATTGGACCCCTCTGACCATACACAAACGTCACCAGCTCTCTGCAACTCACATGGTTACCCACTGAAGCTAAGCAGGGCTGCGCCCAGTCAGTACCTGGATGGGAGACCACATGGGAAAGCTAGGTTGCTGCCGGAAGTGGTGTTAGTGAGGCCAGCAGGGGGCGCCCAACCTGCAGTCTGTGTGGGTCCTAATGCCCAGTTTAGTGACGGGGACTCTATACTGCTCAGTGAGCGCCGTCTTTCGGATGAGACGTTAAACCGAGGTCCCGACTCTCTGTGGTCATTAAAAATCCCAGGATGTCCTTCGAAAAAGAGTAGGGGTTTAACCCCGGCAACATGGCCTCCTAACCATCCCCATATCATAATTGGCTTAATCACTCTGTCTCTTCTCCACCAATCAGCTGGTGTGTGGTGTGCAGTCTGGCGCAAAATGGCTGCTGTTGCGTCATCCAGGTGGATGCTGCACACTGGTGGTGGATGAGGAGATTCCCCCTATGTGTAAAGCACTTTGAGTGCCCAGAAAAGCGCTATATAAATGTAAGGAATTATTATTATTATCAATCACACATTTCAGGGGAAGACAGGTCAGATGAGAGGTAGCTTTAGAAAGAGGAAATAAGATACATTAGGGGAAAAAGGGAGGTGAAAAAAAAGCCCCTCTCAGACTGTCCTTAAAGTAGGGCAGTGAGATCAGGGGAAAAACAAGCCCCAGCAACAAGCACAAACACATAAACATGGACCTAACTTTGCTACAGGGGATGTGGAGATGATCTGATCTAGGCAACAACCATCTGGTGCTGCAGCTGAAAAGCGCTGGTCACAGACCCACCTACCCACACTGTGGGGTGAAAACACAAAGGCGTGGGATTCGGGTGGAGGCAGTGATTGCTTTAGGCCCCGTTTACACTAATATGTTTTAGTTTTAAAATGCATACGTTTTGCTAAGGTTATGCCATTCCTCCACACTATGTCAGAGTTTTTGAGTGCCCAAAACGGAGCTTTTTGGAAATGCTGAAGATGCCGTTTTCATTTTAAAACGCTGCTGCTCTGTGTTAGTGTGGATGGGGGAAAACGGAGACATCTGAAAACTGAGGAGGGGCTGCAGACATTCGCCTCTCTGATTGGTGCTTTTTCCACGATATTAAGTAGCCTTCACATAGTTCAGTCTTGCATCTTCTTTTCTTTGCAAGTTTGATTTGGAAAACAAACTCCAGAGGACACGTCAGGTAAATCTACAAAGGGAACAATGTCCTGTATAACTTCATTCATTGCGACGTTGTTTCACTTTCTTAACAATAAAGTGAAAACTTGAGGAACTGCCTGTTTTCATTTTGATATTAGCAACTTAACAGACACCAAAAGTGTTGAGGCATCGTGTAGCTGCATATTTATATGACCGTCATCTTCACTGTTTGCGTATTTATAACAAAACGGAGCCCATGACATTAATGCCTCATTTCATTCTCATTGAAAATACGAAACATACCCTCTCTTTTGCTGACTATCAGTTTTAATAATCAATAATGGCCATTATAAAAGTATAATGTACAATAAGTTTATACAATATAGAAAATAAAGGCAAGCGATCAGTCAAATATGCAGAATCAGTGAACGTGGTTACATAAATTAATATATTAACTGATCTTTGCACCCAGCCAAAACATGTTACCTGGGAACAAGTAATAGATTCAAAGACCAAAGTTGGGTAATGTGTTGTTAGATATAGACAACAAGATGAGTTAAATATCACGTTTAACAAATATAGTGAGTTCAGATCCAGTGGTAGATCCTTGATGAACAGTCCGACGTGCACAGCTCTCACCTGGGTAGATGCGCTCAAAGCACCCGCTGACTGCCTGGAGCTCAGACGTGCGCATAAGCTGCAGCACATGCCAGAGTGTGTGTGTGGTCACATGGTGTGCGTTTTCAGCGGTGTAGTGTGGAGTGAGATCTGTTCAGAAACGCTAGATGAAACGCCAGTGTAGACGTGGATCGTTTTCATTCCAAAATGCCGTTTTAAAACTAAAACTTATTAGTGTAAATGGGGCCTATTAATTAAGCGAACCTGTGTTTTCTGGTGCCTTTTTTTTCCTTTTTATTTTATGTGATTTTATGGATTTATATACAGGGTTTCCGCGGGGTCTTTAAGTCTTAAGTCTAAAATTTAAAAATCGAAATTTAAGGCCTTTAAAAGTCTTAAATTCGCTGTTTTAGTTAAATATTTTTGCACAGGTCTTTTTTTTTCGATTTCCATGTAACGCTACATCTAATGCTCATTTAAATTCTTTTTTGTTGTTGTTGCTTGGTTTTCGTGGGGTTGTACTTTACTTCACTAGTCCTAATGTAATTTGCGGTATTACAACTACAAATGAGACCAGCATGCAACAGCCAATCAGCTTTCTGTTAGTGGGCCCAGTGCGTGCGGCAAATGTGACGTCATCTCTGTGTTTGTGGAGGTTCGCTTTTGGTGCGCGCCACATGATTTCGGCTGGCAGCGTGAACAGATTTCGGGTGAACGGTTCATGCGGCGCCACGTTTTATTTAAGTTGAATATGAAACACTTTGAAGAGATTTTGTCTGAAACAGGTACGACTGTACAGATATCTTTATGATCCGTCCATGCGTGATCATCATAGAGACAACCAGATGACCAATAATTCTTGGCTAGAAATTGCAACAGCTGAGGAAAATGATGAAAGTTTGTGTAAAAGTTTGGAAAAACCTGAGGGATAAGTTTGTTAAAACAAAAACAAAAAAAAGATGCCATGACAAAAGTGGAGACCCGTGTGGTTAATAGCTACAAACTAAAATTAAGTGACAAATTATGTCTTAACTGGAAAAGAATATATGAACCTCTCAGTTTACAATATACTGATGCTCAAATTCTGGGCTTTATTGGTGATAATGGTCAGGAATGTTGGACCATTATTGCCTTTTTAGCCTTTATTGGACAGAAACTAGCCAGACAATAATGTGTGAATTGTTGAGTGGGCAAAATAAAATAAAACGTCAGTATTTTTAGTAAGTTTTTTTTTTTTCTTTTGTTCTTACCTTAATAAAAAATATAATTGTAGAGCAACCCATTTCCTCTTGTCATTGATATTTAACTTTAATAGGTAGAACTGTCCGAGATATGAACAAAAGCAAGTGATGCATCAAAGTTTGATTTAACAAAATCTTGAATGGTTATAAAATCATTATAGTCATTATAATAAATAATAAAAAATAATTAGTTTTAAAATCTTAAACGATATCATATGACTTAATTCCAGAAACTTCCTACATCTCTGTTTATCCGTCTGACTTTATGGTGGGTTTCTTTTGACCGACCCCTGTCGTTTTAAAGAATATTACAACGGAGAACACGTCAAGTATAAAAGCCTCGTTCTTTTCGTGAGATGCGCGCACAGTCAGTGGAGGTGCACAATGCTGCGCCAGCGAAAGTATGAATCAGCCTTAAGATGTTTTTTTGTTTTTTTTGTAGTTCAGTGGTCCATCTAACCCAGGGGTGGGCAAACTCGGTCCTTAAGGGCCGGTGTCCTGCACAGTTTAGCTTCAACTCTAATCAAACCCACCTGCTTATAGATTTCTAATGATCTTGAAGACACTGATTAGCATGTTCAGGTATGTTTGATTAGTGTTGGAGCTAAACTGTGCAGGACACCGGCCCTCCAGGACCGAGTTTGCCCACCCCTGATCTAACCTGTCTTTAGCACATGTAGGGCCTCGCACACGTAATACACAATTATGTAGTGCGTTAACTTTAAATTAGCTCAAAGGGAATATAACAGAACTTAAAGCGGCTCCAAAAGAATCGACTCTCTTGAACTGAACAAACGACTCGTCCAGCGCTCGTTTGAACAGACAGAGCTGTTGACTCAAAAATGAATATTACTATTCGAACTAAAGTAAAACACTTTAATATTTAAGCAGGGTAACAAGATCTAGGTATAAGGCATTAGCTTAAAAGTATACACAGGTCACTTTCCCTTCAATACAAAAGAGACTTTATTGACTACAAACTAACAAAAACACACATACACACGCGCATTCATGCTGGTTGCAGACAAGGAATAGAAGGAAAGAAGAGTTTAGGAGAGATGTGATGTAAAACCTCAAGATGTAAAACCTAACCAAGCGAACCAAATAATCAATTCAACCTTTACTGTTTCTTAGACAGGGTTATCTATCATTTAACATGATTAGCAGATCATACACCAGTTCAGCAATGGATCTGGAGATGTACTTGCGTTCCGTAGTGATGTGGTGAAATCCCTCCGTGGAGCGGGATTCCCACACACAGTTCAATTTAAATAAATAAATTAGTTTTACCAATATATTTTTACCTAATAGGTCTTACATTTAATACTTAATGGTCTTAAAGTCTTAAATTTGACATTATGATATCTGCAGAAACCCTGTATATATGTGATATTTGATCTTATTTATATACTTGTTTTGTGTATAAAGGGTGTTTTCCTGATGCTTTTTTGATTGGTGATTTGTACTAGTGGTTTTTATGGTGTTCGTCTTTGTATATACTGTATGCATTTATATTGTATTTACAGAGGTTTTTTCTTTAGATAAACTTAATTTATTTAAAAAAAAAAACATTTGCTTTTATATATGTGTGTGCTACATGTATTTATGTATATATAAATGCATACATGTGTATATAATTTTAAAATATTTAAATCTTTAAGTTGTTTTTTTTAGAGAGAAAGGATGTGCAAAGCAGGTCAAAATTAGTGTATTTATGAAAACTTGAGTTTTAAATTATGTAATTCAGTGTTCGAAATTATATTAGAAATTATTTGTATCAGAAATCATAGTTGTGGGGCAGCACAGTGGCTCAAGGGTTAGCACTGTCGTCTCACAGCAAGAAGGTCGCTGGGTCGAGTCCTGGCTCAGCCAGTTGGCATTTCTGTGTGGAGTTTGCATGTTCTTCTCATGTTGATGTGGGCTTCCTCCGGGTGCTCCAGGGTTTCCCTCACAGTCCAAAGACATGCGGTATAGGTGAATTGAATAAACTAAATTGGCAGTAGTGTATGTGTGTAAATTAATGTGTATGGTTGTTTCCCAGTACTAGGTTGCAGCTGGAAGGGCATCCGCTGTGTAAACATATGCTGGATAAGTTGGCGGTTCATTCCGCTGTGGCAACCCCTGATAAATAAAGGAATTAAGTCAAAGGAAAATGAATGAATTATAGTTGTGGCCAAGGCACTTCAACTAAATTTTTATTATTTTGTGGAAAAATTACTTTATTTTGTGGAAAACACACACACTCCTACAAATTAGAAATCAGCAATGATTGAAGAACAATGAAAGATTACCTTGACAAGTCAGTGAAGAGTGATATTTGCAGCCGTTTAAACAGTGTTTATAAGATAATTAAAGCTGTAGTTCACCCCAAAACATTATATTCTGTCATTTCCTCATCCTCTACTTTAAAACCTGTTGAAAACAAAGCAAGATGTACTGTACTGAAGAATTTTGAATAAACAGTTCAACACAAGAGAAATTTATAAAAGTTTGAACCCCTTGAGTGTGAGGAAATGTTCATATTTGGGTCAACTCTTTAATCTCTCCTTTTAATCTTTGAATCTCTTTAAGGAAATAGCACCAGCATGGTCAGATAAACACTGATAACTGTGAAGATCTGGAAGTCTTGTGTAATCTTGATGCTTTTTTATCTCTTGTTTGTTTATTTCTACCATGCTTCCGAATAAAAATGCAGCTCATGAAGTATGCATAAATCCGGCTCATTTACACCTCATTTCATAAAGGACTTGGTAAATTTAGGAAATGTTTGTTCTCTGATTTTGATGTCCACTGCAGTAGATGTGATGTGTTTGTGTGTGTTTTAACAGGAGGAAGTGTCTCCAGCTTCAGCTCATCTGACTGTAGCGCAGCAGAAGTCTCACAGCATCATGGAGTCTTTCGAAAACCCCTTCAGAATGGTACTTTCCCTTAGTTGATGCCTTTTGTCAGAAGTTATGAACTTATTTACTGATTTATTTATTTTTTTCAATGCTTGTATTTCAGTATTTGCCATCTAAGGACATTCACATATCAAAGAATGCCAAGTATGATCCATCTTCAAAGATCTATGAGGTATTTTATTTAATTATTTATTTTTTGTTTACTTTCTTGGTATTGGAGTAGGGATGGAACGATTAACCGGTTTGACTATTAACCGCGCTTTAATTCGTCACGGTTAGTTAATCGTAAAGGCTTCTTAACACCGCGTTTCTGCACAGAACAAAACTTCAGCAACTATACAAAGTTATGCAAACCGTGCGCTAGTTTGTACACCAAGACTAACCACGCACACTGGATTAACTATGACTGAGGCTAATAACAAAATTATGCAAACTTTAGATAATTAGATTAGAATCTAATCTAATTAAGGCAAGCTCGTGTAAGTTCATTATTTCCAATGGAGGGACGCGCACGCGACGCAACGCGCTCACACTTTTCAGGCGCACTAGTTGAGATGGGGGCTTTTGTGACCGCGGGAACTGCAAACGGCTGAAGTTTGAGGAAGAAGCAATGAAAAGTACACGGGTTGGCAAACCCACTTAAAGTTAGAAATATTGGTGCCGATGAGAGGATTATGCGGTGAATGTTGATCCCCCAACCGAGATCAATAGAGTGATTTCGGAAAGATCTAACAGTGTAAAATCTAACAGTGTATAGATCTTTGCCAAAGAAGCTCAACTTTACCAAGTTTAAACCGAAGCTTCGGCTCATGACATAGTATGGTACTGTCCAGGTGGTCATCACGAGAATCCTCATATATTGGGTCGGCTGACTCGTCTGCTTTTTTCCACAAACACAGCAAAATGAAAATCAGCACATAACAAGACTGAGCATTTAAAATAACACAAACCGAAACCAAAACCTTTAAAGGGCCACGAAACCCCCTGTCTCAGCAGGGTGTTTTCACACCTCTGTTTTGAAAAAAGTCAGGAAAGTTGGGCGTGTCCAGCTCTGGGAGTGTGGGAGTGTCAGGGGAGGGAAAGAGGATAAGATTTTGCATAGAAGGGAGTTAACATTTGGGCACGCGCTAAGTTTCACAGGCAAAACAAACACACAGAGGCTGATTTGATACGGCGAATAAGAGAAAAAAATCCTCCGCATTTCTCTGTAACTTATGTACTCGGTAGGTAGCGTCAGAAAGCCGTGTGTGTATAGACTATCCTGTCACAAATTGCAGCGAAAATCCTGCACGACGGGAATAGTTTGTGTTAACATGTTTACACTCGGAGAGCAGCATTTAAACAAAGGCCAGTCCACTGCAAACACTTACCAAATCTGTAGACAGACAATCAAACTGGAGCTGTGTCTTTTTATTAAAAGTAGACGAGCGGCAAATACGGATTTCACCATTTCCAGATGAGAAAAAGCTCTCGGGTAAAAATGTTCCTTACAAACGCGTTTCTGTCGCGTGCACTATAATCCACACGTGAGTCCAGCTGCTCTCTCATAAAGGGAAAATGAAAACAAAACCTTTGTTGCAACACACTAATAACACCTACGAATTTTGTCTTGAAATTCTTGTACTTTCACTTGTTTTGGCAACACAACGTGGCGTCTCTCTTCCGTCTGTACAGTGTAAACTGGTAAACAGTCTCCGGAGCTATCATGCATATTAATGAAGTTTCACGTCATACACAATAGAGCGCGCTGATTGGTTTGAAGCACGTCTTTCTCATGAATTAATACTGCACACTCAGATACGTAAGAACGTCCTAGAAAAGACAGACAGCCACTCTCCGGCTGGATTTACACCTAAGTATCTCATGGCCGTGACGTAGCTTCAAAAATTCGTTTCAAACCGGAAGAACGAATTTGCTCAAAATAACGCAAAAACAACCAATTTTCACTTTTTAGTGCAATATATGTGTCCTAATAGTGTTTATAGCAGCGTGGGACACATATATGACTGTCAACAGCTCAAAAAAAGTGTTTTGGTGTTTCGTGACCCTTTAAAGAGTAGTAGAAATGAGATTTTTCTTCCTTTCTTTTGTCCAATCTTTCTGGTTATTATATTGACTTGTATAAAAACAGTAGTGCAAAATGCATATTTCTTACTGAAATGCTTCATTTTTGTTTGATGCAAGTCAGATTTTTTTTCCTCAAAGTAACAATAGGACTTTTAATAGCAGATAACTCGCGTTCAAGCACATTCAAGGCAGCATGATAATGTAATTCATTAATTAATTATTTGCTTTGATCTAATTAAGTGAATAATAAGACGCTTTTTTAAAAAAAGCTGCTAAAGTTGCTTTTTGAGTGTTACTTTCATGATCCCGTTTTACATGTTATATCACATAGTTTGATTAGCGTCATTATCCGCATTTCCTCCGGGCTTTCATGTAATTTAGAGTTTTTTATTTTTTATTTGTCGACTTTAACTGCAGTTTGGCACTTTCACTCTTATTCACGAACATTTCATGCACGCCCTCCGTGACAAACGAGATATTGGATGCAACTATGAACTGCTGGAAGTGTTGTTTTAATGGAAGTTCATACCGCATGCTGAATGGAAAAAAAAAACCTCCGCATTTCACGATGCAGGTGTCTGTGGTCTGCACTGACTCGGTAGGTGCAAAGAGTGTCAAACAGCTGTGTGTAATGTAATGTGTATTTTTATATAGCGCATTTATTGTGTATGACCATACACCCAAAGCGCTTCACAATCATGAGGGGGGTCTCTCCACACTACCACCAGTGTGTAGCATCCACTTGGATGATGCGACGGCAGCCACAGGACAACGACGCCAGTGCGCTCACCACACACCAGCTATTGATGGAGTGAAGAGACAGTGATAGAGCCAATTCGGTGGATGGGGAGGATTAGGAGGCCATGATGGGTAAGTGCCGATTGAGGGACTTTGGCCAGGACACCGGGGTTACACCCCTACTCTTTACGAGAAGTGTCATGGGATTTTTAATGACCACAGAGAGTCAGGACCTCAGTTTAACGTCTCATCCGAAAGACGGCGCCCACCGACAGTATAGTGTCCCCTTCACTTTTACTGGGGCATTAGGACTCACACAGACCACAGGTTGAGCACCCCCTGTTGGCCTCTCTAACACCACTTCCAATCAGATTATGTGTTTGTGCGTGTGGACTATCCTGTCGCAAAACATTGTGAAAAGTCCTACATGACGGTAATAGTTCGATTAAGGTGTTTACATGTCTGTACTGCACTTCAATAATGCGACTAAAATCGGCATACTCCACTTGTCTTAATTCCATTTCTCTTTAGTTAGATTATGACCTTAATCTGATTAAATTAATCAAAAATCGCTGTTTACATGGTAGACTCTTAATCAGAGTATTGTCTTAATCGCATTAAAATCGAATTATTGGTGTCCATGTAAACATACTCATTGTTAGTATTATTGTCATCATCGACATCATTAATATTTTATAATTATTGGACAATCATTTTGGAATTATTGCACAGATATCAATAAGTCATAACAGAATTAGTTAGTTGTTTCTGGTTATTGCTATGATTGATGATGTTTTCAAATACAATAAATCTGTTAATATACAATTTGCAGTGGTGCTCATTCATTTTTGGTGGGTGCTCCTAAATTTTTTATGGTGCTCCTAAAATTTTTGAAGTTGTGAGCACCAGTGGTACCAAGTAAAAAAGTTAATTTCAAGCCCTGCATTAGACGAAGGCTATTTTTTATTAATTGTTCTATCATTTATTTACATGTAAAAATTATTTATGTTCAAATGTCAAACATTTTACTTATTTTTAAGCACAAAGAGAGACATGGACTATTGTTTGTTTTTAATATTATTATATGCTGTATTCATTGGTTACTGAGCAGCAATAAACAGCACTAAAATATAAGGAGTTTTCATGTGATTTTCTAAACTAGAAGTGTTTTGAAAAAAATAAATCCATAATAATCGTAAAAAACATGAAACCGTGATTATTTCTCAGACTATAATCGTACAACCAAAATCTCTAATCGTTGCATCCCTATATTGGAGTACTGTTTTTGTATGAGCATGTGTGATTTTAGTCCATCCATCTGATATGTTCTTTGTGTTAATCATTATGAATTGTTATTCTATATCATGCATTACTGATACATTATGTATGTAATTATTTGCTATTCGGTTACTATTTAACTAGTTATTTATTTGTTTATAGTAATGGTACTATTTTAGTTGTGTGTTTTGTGCATTTATGAATTCAGTGTTTTATTTTGTTTGTTTGTTTGTTTGTTTGTTTGTTTGCTTTTGCTGTCTCTAATTTAAATATTAATTTTAGCACAGCAGATAGATGGAATACAATAGACTGCAGGTGTTGACAAATTTGTAAAAAAAAAAAAAAAAAAAAACGTAGAAATGCAAAGGTGTTGAGGGGATAGTTTAACAATAAAAAACTAATACTAAATAAATAACTATTTACTATTTAAATGGTTCCAAACCTTTGAGTTTCTTTATTCTGTTGAAAACAAAAGATATTTTGAAGAAAGCTGAACTTTAATTTTCTGTTTACTTCTATTGCCATGTCATGTCATTTTCGTCCGCTTATCTGGGGCCGGGTCACAGGGGCAACAGTCTTAGGAGAGAACTCCAGACTTCCCTCGCCACAGACACTACCTCCAGCTCCTCCGGGGGGATCCCGAGGTGTTCCCAGGCCAGCCGAGAGACATAGTCCCTCTACTTTGTCCTGGGTCTTCCCCGAGGCCTCCTCACAGTGGGACATACCTGGAACACCTCCCTAGGTAGGCGTCCTGGAGGCATCCGAAACAGATGCCCAAGCCACCTCAGCTGACTTCTCTTGATGTGGAGGAGCAGCGGCTCTACTCCGAGCTCCTCCCGGGTGAGAGAGCTCTTCACCCTGCGAAGGAAACTCATTTCAGCCGCTTGTATCCGAGATCTTGTCCTTTCGGTCATGACCCAAAGCTCATGACCATAGGTGAGAGTAGGATCGCAGATTGACCAGTAAATCGAGAGCTTTGCCTTTCGGCTCAGCTCCTTCTTTACCACAACAAACCGGTAAATCCACCGCATTACTGCTGCCGCTGCACTGATCCACCTGTCAATCTCATGCTCCATCCTTCCCTCACTGGTGAACAAAACCCCAAGAAACTTGAACTCCTCCACCTGGGGTAAGGTCTTTCCTCCAACCTGGAGATGGCAAACTACCTTTTTCCAGTGGAGGACCATGGTCTCGGACTTGGAGATGCTGATTCTCATCCCAGCCGCGTCACACTCAGCAGCAAACCGCCCCAGTGCATGCTAAAGGTCAATAATCAATGAAGCCAACAGAGCAACATCGTCTGCGAACCGGACCCCCTCCAGCCCAAGGCTGCGCCTTGAAATTCCCTCCATAAAAATTATGAACAGAAATGGTAACAAAGGGCAAGCCTGGAAGAGGCCAACATGCACTGAAAACCAAACTCCTACTCTGTTCATATAGGGACGAGACAGCCCTTAACAAAGCGGCTCTGACCCCATACTCCCACGGCATCCTCCACAGAATGCCACAAGGGACACAGGTCGAATGCCTTCTCCAAGTCCACAAAACACATGCGCACTGGTTGGGCATACTCCCATGAACCCTCGAGCACCCTGGTGAGCTCGTCCAGTGTGCCATGGCCCGGACGAAAACCGCATTGTTCCTCCTGGATTCTTGGTTCAACCATACTTCTATTGTAGGAAAAACAAATACCATGGAATTCAATTGTTACAGGTTTCTAGCATTTTTCAAAATATCATCTTTTGTGTTTAACTAAAGAAAGAAACTCAAACTATCTATTTAAGTTGACTCTGAAAGCGCGGTTTGACTATCAGTTATTTTAAGGAACTCACAAATATCCCTAAAGTATTCCTGGTGCTTATTCTGGTTATTTTGACCGCTGGCTTACTTTTGTTTGTTTAACACAGATTCATAACCGGTGGAAACTGCAGAGTATTGAGCAGCAGCAGAAAGAGGCTCAGGCCAAACAGCAAGCTAAAGAACAGGCCAAGAAAGCTCAAGGTACGAACAACACAACTCAACAATGCAACGGTAGTGATTCCAGTAAATGTACAAAAGTGATTATTGCACTGTGTGAATATTATGCTCATGTGCCCGTGTATATTTATCTATACTTTTCCGCTAAGAATGTGCGGTTCGTGTAAAGTCTGCTCTAATAATTCACCGATAGAGCATTTCTATGTAGTATACTTGTTCTTGATGCTTACACTGGGCTGGCATGGCAACGCTGACAACTCTTTACTCATTTACTGTAAATAAGTGTTTATTTAGTTTATTTCTTTTATTACAATTTAAATTAGAGTTAAATTTACTAAATTACTTTATATTAGTTAATAAAACGACAAATAATCATTTTAAAACATTTTAGTTTTGCTTTTCAATCAAATGCATCCAGAATTTTCCGTTTGGGTTTTGGCTCAGAATTTTCATTTCAGTGCTTTTAAAACTAGTGGAAGTCAATGAGTCCAGTCTCAACATATGTACAATACCCCGTAACTAGTGGTGTAACGGATCACAAATCTCACAGTTCGGATCCCATTTTTTTTAGTCATGGATTGGACCATTTTTCTGATCACCCAAAAAGGGAGGAGACAAATGTAATTTGCTTTCCATTTATACAAAAACAGCTCTGCAAGACACTTTTGGTTTTAACAAACAGAACTTAGAGCCTGAAGTTTTGTTAAATAAAATGAAGAAATAATCAGCTGAATAAAAATAAACTGTAAAGTATTTAGTATTGTGAAAAATAGTATTATAATTTGTACAACACATTTATTTTTCAGTTTTTCACTCATAAACCTTCACGTTTCATTGCTACATGTGTCAATTTTGAAGATTTATTCAGTGGCATATGTTTAATGTCTGGTTGTCGCCACCTATTGGTTAAATAATGTAATTGCTGCCTACAACTTTCATTTTTGAGTGTGGTTAAATGCACATGACGGTGATTTTAATCTTTACCATAAACATCAGTGGTTTTATCTAAACTATACACTGTTATCCCAGTGCTTCTGTGTTATTTGACTGTAACTTCATAACTAACTCAAAAGGCTAAAAACTGAATCTCTTAGGATTAATAAACATGCAAATCACAATCATTTATAATTTGTTGTGTGGGTGTTGAGATCCCGATCTTTTAGTGATTAATCGTGCAGCTTACAATGAATGCATTAATGCAGGCTAAACAAGTAGTGACCGAAGACACCTTTAATAACCTAAGAAACCCACTACATCCCAAATAACCTACCATAACTTTTCCTGTCATCATTATATTTTACAGGAAAGCTTCAATGCTTTCATACATGTGATTTGAGTGACGCGAGAGGCGATCTCTCTGTGATCGTTACAAATTTAGAATTAATCTACAAGTAAAAAAATTGATTAATCCACGGGTCACGTGTGTTCCGAACCGTAGGTTGTGATCCATACGAATCACGGATCAACCTCAAGCTGGAAAATTGGGTTGGGCTGTCTGGGACGGTCCTCAAATGGTTCAGATCTTATCTTGAAGGGAGAGGTTACCATGTCAGTATAGGTGACCATAGGTCGAGGTGGACACCGATGACATGTGGAGTCCCACAAGGCTCGATTCTGGCACCTCTCCTGTTCAACCTTTATATGCTCCCTCTGAGCCAATTAATGAGAAAGAACCAAATCTCCTACCACAGCTATGCTGATGACACTCAGATCTACTTAGCCTTACTGCCTAATGACTACAGCCCTATTGACACCCTCTGCCAATGCATTGATGAAATGAACAGTTGGATGTGCCAAAACTTTCTTCAGTTAAACAAAGAGAAAACTGAAGTCATTGCGTTTGGGAACAGAGATGAGGTTCTCAAGGTGAATGCGTACCTTGGCTCTAAAGGTCAAACAACAAAAAATAAGGTCAAGAATCTTGGTGTGACTCTGGAGTCAGATCTGAGTTTCAATAGTCATGTCAAAGCAGTTACTAAATCAGCATACTATCATCTCAAAAACATTGCAAGAATCAGATGCTTTGTTTCCAGTGAAGACTTAGAGAAACTTGTTCATGCTTTTATCAGCAGCAGGGTGGATTACTGTAATGGCCTCCTCACGGGCCTTCCCAAAAAGACAGTCAGACAGTTGCAACTCATCCAGAACGCTGCGGCCAGGATTCTGACCAGAACCAGAAAATCAGAGCACATCACACCTGTCCTCAGGTCTTTACACTGGCTCCCAGTTACATTCAGAATAGTTTTTTAAAGTATTATTACTGGTCTATAAATCACTAAATGGCTTAGGACCTGAATACATTACAGATTTGCTCACTGAATACAAACCTAATAGAACACTCAGATCTCTAGGATCATATAAACTAGAAATTCCAAGAGTTCAGTCAAAGCAGGGTGAATCGGCTTTCAGCTACTACGCCCCTCACTGCTGGAATCAACTCCCAGAAGTGATCAGATGTGCTCCAACATTAGGCACATTCAAATCCAGACTGAAAACACATCTGTTTAGCTGTGCCTTTACTGAATGAGCACTGTGCTACGTCCGACAGATCGCACTATTATGCTTTTCTCTTCTTTTTCATTCTTTTACAACCTGTTTTAACACATTTTTATCTGTTTTTTATTATCTGTTTTTATTTTATTTTTTTCTTACACTTGTCTTTTTATTCCTGTTTATGTAAAGCACTTTGAATTGCAACTGTGTATGAAATGTGCTATATAAATAAACTTGCCTTGCCTTGCCTATTGTGTAAAAAATACAGTGGGTAAAAACCCATCTTTAAGATTTATGTCCAAAAGTGTTTATGTTTGTTTCAGAGGAACGAAAGAAAGCCAAACTGAGTTACCAAGAGTCGCTTCAGAACGTTCACACCGTCAGAGAGCAAGTGAAGGTGAGGAACTCCACTTCACCACATTTCTTCATTTAATCTTTTACTAAAACATCCGTTCTGTTCTTCTGAATGTTCTGACTCTTGTCCTTTAAGGAAGCAAAGCAGGCCGGACAGAAAGAGAAAGAGCTGCTAGTGATGTCAGCGAAGACGGTCTTAAAACAAACGTCAAACTCTCAAAGACCGAAGGCGAGACGGCGGTGGCTGATCAGTCCACAAAACCTGCAAAGAAAAAACAGAAACAGAAACAGAAAACGGCTCAGGAGCCCGACGGTCCCAAACAAGACTTCAAACCTTACGACTACAGCCAGTCCAATTTCAAATTATTCGCCGGTGAGTGATCTGCCATGTTTTATATGTTCGTAAAGCCATAGTTCACACAAAAATGAAATTTCTGTGACAATTGTCTCATTTTCTTCTTGTTGCAAACCTGTTTGAATATCTGTCGTTTGCTGAACACAAAACAAGATATTTAGAAGAATGTTGGATAAAACAGCTATCGACTTCCAAAGTTTTTTTTTAGTTGCTACTATGGATTTGATTGGCTGCTTATTTCCAACAGTTTTCAAAATATCTGTTTAGAAACTCATCAACGTTTAAAGCCAATTGAGTCTGAGGAAATGGTGCAGAAATTGTCTTTGTTTTGGGGTGTACTGTCCCTTTAAGAGTCTCCAGTGTGTTTTCTTCATTGTTTGTTTTTAACACACACAGGTAAATCGAAAGACGGCTCACATTTTGATCCGAACAGACAAGGACACAAGCAGAAGGTAAGAAGCTGTTCTGATGTTTTCACTGTTCCGCTCATTTATGTTCTGTCTCAAATACTTTCTTTGAGGGTATTTGAGCAGGTATGATATTATAATGTTAAATTATCTCATGGAATTTCTACATTAGCACCTAATAAGATTACAGAAAACAATCCGGAGAGCAGCAGCTTTCAATGTGCTCGGATTGCTGCAAAAATAAGGCGCCATGTGTTTGTTCGAGTCAATCGGGACTGTAAGAACAAAACATTGTGTGTTCTACATTTGAGTTTTTTCATAATACCATCAAGCCAAAATTACAATTTAATTCCTGTCTGGCCAGCATGCTTCAAGAATAGCTGTGTGTTTCCATCCAAAGATATCAATTAAACTTGCGCATTAAACTGGAATGTTGTGTAAAACTTTTGGAAATAAGTGAAGTTTTCTAAACTAATTTGGAGAGGATCTAGTGCTATGATTGATCGCAGCTGGTCCTGCATCAACAAACATTGTTAAATGAATAAGGTGAATCCAAGCCTTTAATAAATAACTCGCTTTGTGGTGCTCCATTAGCTTCATTTTTGAAGATTTCCCCCATCAACCCCTTTACCAGGGGGAGCTCTAGAGACCAACCTGATCTCAGACCCCCTTCTATGCTATACGACTAGGCGGGAGCCCTGAGCTCAACTATCTCCAAGCTCAGGGTCCTCTCTAGGGATGCACTAAACATCTGAATATCAATTGAAACCTATTCGATCCCGATACTGTGCCTTTTTTTTTTCCCTAAGCATAATACAGTTTCTATAGCTCTGGTGCTAAACTCAAAGAATATATATTCTTTAGTAAAAATAACAGACCTATAGGCCTATACATGACAGATGGCACAATCTAACTAAAAACATGATGCTTGCTGTAAACTGGGCTATATTATTTGTGCATTCGTTCCAACATTGATCTGTTGTGGTCCAGCTTATGTTTCTTTTTTTAATATTAAGATTTTTCCTTTAATTCTGTAATAGGCTACCACTATTGACAGTAATCGTTGGTAAAATAATCAGCCTTTTAGCAAAGCCTGATATTTTCCTGCAGGTTTGACACCGATTAAACTAAACTGTCTGAGGCCAGTTTTACTTGATAATCTCTCACCAAATCTCGCCGTGAGTGAGACGGAGAAAGTTCAAAGAAGGTCCGCTTATATGCTTCAGCACCAAAACACAAACTGGTCTGTTAAATATAGTAATAAAAAAAAAATATATATATATATAATGACAGTGAAATATTCACAGTTTCAGAGTAGCCTATATTAGGCTAAATAAATTTTCTGTTAATGACAATCCATATTGTACTCGTCAGTTTCACTTTAATAAATTAATCAACTACTTTGACCACAATGATCCAGGATTTACAAACTATTCATAGCACTGAAAGTATTCCTCTCGGAGGAATAAACTCTGTGGTAAGGATGAGAGAATAGAAACTCATTGTGAAAATAATTTTACTGAACAGTGCACATCGCATCTGCGCAGCCAGTGTGAGCCCTTTGGTATCTGCGGTCACTTCCAAAACAGCAGCTCAAAGGAAAGAAATCAGTGCATTGAGGACCTGTCCAATGTATTATTGAGCCTTTTCTAATTTATAATTTCAGGTAGGCCAACTTTGTGTGTGAAGAGCAGGTAATAACAACCCTCTCTACTCCAGTATTGTGAATGTGATCTGCTGATCTAACAGACACAGCGCAACATGATTCAGAAACAGCAATGAACTCCTTGCTGCAGGTCAAAATGAACCCATTTAATGCAAAACTAAACGCGTTTCTTAACTGATTATTAAAACTAACAGGAGCAAATAGTCTTGGAGAAAGTGTTTCGTGTTGTCATGAACTCGACTCGCAGCTTAAATTTTGAATGAATGGAGAATGATTGACAGGCGCAGTGGAGGGAAGCGCTAAAGGGAACATGAATTTAACCACTTGAATATTCATCTGTAATTTACATTAAACTATAGAATGGCTTCAGAACATTTAGGATATAGTAGGCCTGCATGACAACTTTCTAGTGCCTTATAATAGGCTACCTTCATGGCTTAGTTGGCTTATAAACAGAATACAGCGCATGCGCAAGATCGGATTTGGATCGGTACCAGCTGGCTGATCCAGCAAAAATATACAGTATCGAACAGATATCTGATCCAAGTATTGCGATCGGTGCATCTGTAGTTCTCTCCCGGGACAGCATGCCAAACCTGCAACTAGTATCAAGTAATGGGTACAGTTGAAACCAGAAGTTTACATACACTCTAAAAAAAGAAACATAACCATTTTTCAAAAAATGTCCGATGGTAAATCATACTAAACATTTACTATTTTAGGTCCGTTAGGATTACCTAAATCATTTACATTTGCTAAATGACAGAATAATGAGAGAATTTTTTTGAGAATTTTTAATTTATTCTAGACAGTCAAAAGTTTACACACATTTCCCTGGTATTTTTTTTAGCTTTGCTTTTAAACTGTAAATTTTGGTCAAATGTTTTGGGTATCCTTCCACAAGCTTCTCACTATAGTTTGCAGGAATTTTGGCCCATTCCCTTTGACAGAATTGGTGTAACTGAGTCAGATTTGTTGGCTGTCTTGCTCGCTCAAGCTTTTTCAACTCTGCCCACAAATTTTCTATAGGATTGAGCTCAGGGCTTTGTGATGGCCACTCCAAAACATTCACTCTGTTGTCCTTAAAGCACATTTTAACTAATTTGGCAGTATGCTTAGGGTCCTGGTCTGTTTGCAAGACCCATTTGTGGCCAAGTTTTAATTTCCTGGCTGATGTCTTGAGATGTTGCTTCAGTATTTCTACATAATGTTCTTTCTTCATGATGCCATCTATGCTGTGAAGTGGACCAGTCCCTCCCGCAGCAAAACAGCCCCTCAACATGATGCTGCCGCCCCCATACTTCAAAGTTGGGATGGTGTTTCTAAGCTTGTAAGCTTTCCCCTTTGTCCTCCAAATGTAACACTGGTCATTATGGCCAAACAGTTCAATCTTAGTTCCATCAGACCACAGGACATGTCTCCAAAAATTATTCTTTTCCCCAAGTGTAATTTAGCAAATTGTAATCTGGCTTTTTTGATTCTGGTTTGTTGATTTTCCCTTGTTGTCACACAAGAAATCAGTGTTTGAGGCTTCCTTAAATACTATTCTACAGTTGTGCCTTCATTTAACTCAAATGTTGTCAATTAGCCAATCAGAAACTTCCAAAACCTTGACACCATCATCTGAGCTTTTAAGAGGCATAATAATCTTATTGTATGTAAACTTGACTTTCAAAAAAGTTATAACAATTTCTCAAAAAATATCTCTCTCATTATTCTGCTGTTAAGCATAACAGAAACACATTTGATAATCCTGACTTGCCTAAAAGAGAAAAAGTTTAGTCACATTAACATCTGACTTTTTTTAATCGTCACTTCCTGATAAACCGACTGCAAATATCAAAAGTAGAAATGTATTTGTGGTAGGAGAAGCCGCGGTGGGCTTTTTTTCTTATATAATAAACTACTTGTGCCTCAGAAGATGAAGACGAAACCCAATGAGCTTTTTGTTTGACTCTGATGACAGACTTTGCAGGAGGAATTACCAAAATAACCACTACAACAATTGAGACGTTTTACAATGTGGTCTCTCCATTGGTTTGTCTGTTTAATGCCGTCCCGTGTTGATAAATCAGTTTCCATTGTAGTTTACGCATGCGTTTCTTGTTAATGTACATTTTCATAATTGATGTGCATCTTGCCGTTTCAAAGCAGCTTTTACTGCGATATTCCAACATGTGTATAAAAATAGGTGGATGGAAACATAGCTGATGTTCAAGAAGAGGAGAGCTGGTCTCTGCAGCTGTTTGAATAAGTCAGCTTTTCCACTGCAGTACATTTGGGCATGGCTCGACTCAACATGCTCCGTTTGCATTTCCACTGCAGTTTAGTACCGCTTAAAGTGGGTGTGAATATTGCTATCGTTGCACCTCTACTGTCTCTGTCTCTCACTTGGAAGCTCACATGAGGTGTTACTAAAAAAGAACTGGGAACGGAACGCAGATGAAAATCGGGTCATAAGGAACCGCACCGTACCATGCAGTGGAAAATGTATGATTTATGTAAATAGTTGTAATTGATGTGAGTACATCTGGAAGCGGAAGTACATGTGAAGTTTTTAGACCCTGTTTACACCAGTAGTCATTGTTGTCCACTTATGATGGACAGTTTAGCAAGACTTCTGATTTTCTACCAATTCTGCCTCTCAGAAAAACCTAAAAGGACAGAAGAAGAGCGGAGGGGGAGGACGGAGCATGTCCTATGTTCCCGCCAAATCTGACAGGTAGTGTAACGCTCAAACATTCATAGCTGAATTTACTTTCAAATGTATTATTATTTTTACTTAGTTGATGGTATTTTTCTGTTTGCAGAGGATTTCGCCACAACTGGCCCAAGAGATAGAGGTCTGATGGTTGATCTCTCTCTCTCTCTCTCTCTCTCTCTCTCTCTCTCTCTCTCTCTCTCTCTCTCTCTCTCGTTCTCGCTAAAAGTGTTCTAGAATACTCAGTTGTCCTCATTGGACCGTTTCTGCTTGTACACAATAATTTGTGGAATTTGATGTTTCATTAAAATTAGATTTTAAGAGATGGTTCTCCTGTTTTAAGTGCACAAGTGTTCATTTGATCTTTCCCTTTTATTCTTTTTGCAACCTTTTTTGTGTTGGAGCAACTTGATTTTGGTCAATTTGGTGCCATGAAGATTAAAGGTAACAGTTTTAAGTACCAATTCTCTCTATTTGTTTTCTTTGTTTTTGTTAAAGATTTATGTTTGGGTTTTTGCTTTTGAAAGGACTCTATATGGAGAGGAAGCGAAGTTAGAGAGAGTGAGATGGGATTTGCAAAGGTTTGCCTGCAGGGATTTGAACCCAGGACTCCTGAAGTGAAGTTGCGGTATTTGACACAATTTCCACTATTAACTACTGGCTTATTATCATTACCTGACACAATCTGTGTTCTTTTATTTCTATTTCTGCACAGAATTTAGTTTAAAACAATCTGCAGATTTACACAAAGATTTTGATTGTATGAGCTGAGAACCTAACCATACAAAAAATACACAAAAACAATGAAAATCCAATTAGAAGCACTTGTTTGGTAAACAAAGCCACAGCAGGTCTGATATAATACATCCACTAAGACAGACAATATTGCTTGTGCACAATTTGTAATCTTAACAGTTGCATATTCAATCATATCACTGTAACATACAGACAGACAGATGCATTGACTGATGAATCCATGGATGGATGATGCATTTTACTGATTGATTGATGGATGGATAGATGGATTCATTCATTGACTGATGGATCCATGGATAGGTAGATGGATGGATGATGCATTGACTGTCAGATAGATGGATGGGTGGACGGATGGATAAATGCATTGACTGATTGATTGGATGAATGGGTGCATTCATTGACTGGATTCATGGATAGCTAGATGGATAGATAGATGCATTGACGGATGGATGGATGGATGGATGGTTACATTCACTGACTGGTGGATCCATGGATAGGTGGATGGATGGATATATGGATAGATGCATTGACTGATGGATGAATGAGTGAATGGATACATTCACTGACTGATGGATCCATGGATAGGTGGATGGATGGATATATGGATAGATGCATTTACTGATGGATGGAGGGATGCATTCATTGACTAATGGGTCCATGGATGGGTAGATGGATGGAAAAATATATAGATGCATTGACTGGATCCATGGATGGATGGATGCATTAACGCATTGACTGCCATAGATAAAGGGAGTGCAGAATTATTAGGCAAGTTGTATTTTTGAGGATTAATTTTATTATTAAACAACAACCATGAACAACAATTATTATTTATTGTACAAATATTTATTTATTATTGAACAACAACAATGAACCCAAAAAACTCATTAATATCAAAGCTGTATATTTTTGGAAGTAGTTTTTAGTTTGTTTTTAGTTTGAGCTATTTTAGGAGGATATCTGTGTGTGCAGGTGACTATTACTGTGCAGAATTATTAGGCAACTTAACAAAAAACAAATATATACCCATTTCAATGATTTATTTTCACCAGTGAAACCAATATAACATCTCAACATTCACAAATATACATGCCTGACATTCAAAAACAAAACAAAAACAAATCAGTGACCAATATAGCCTCCTTTCTTTGCAAGGACACTCAAAAGCCTGCCATCCATGTATTCTGTCAGTGTTTTGATCTGTTCACCATCAACATTGCGTGCAGCAGCAACCACAGCCTCCCAGACACTGTTCAGAGAGGTGTACTGTTTTCCCTCCTTGTAAATCTCACATTTGATGATGGACCACAGGTTCTCTATGGGGTTCAGTTCAGGTGAACAAGGACGCCATGTCATTAGTTTTTCTTCTTTTAGACCCTTTCTTGCCAGCCACGCTGTGGAGTACTTGGACGCATGTGATGGAGCATTGTCCTGCATGAAAATCATGTTTTTCTTGAAGGATGCAGACTTCTTCCTGTACCACTGCTTGAAGGTGTCTTCCAGAAACTGGCAGTAGGACTGGGAGTTGAGCTTGACTCCATCCTCAACCCGAGAAGGCCCCACAAGCTCATCTTTGATGATACCAGCCCAAACCAGTACTCCACCTCCACCTTGCTGGCGTCTGAGTTGGACTGGAGCTCTCTGCCCTTTACCGATCCAGCCACGGGCCCATCAAGACTCGCTCTCATTTCATCAGTCCATAAAACCTTAGAAAAATCAGTCTTGAGATATTTCTTGGCCCAGTCTTGACGTTTCAGCTTGTGTGTCTTGTTCAGTGGTGGTCGTTTTTCAGCCTTTCTTACCTTGGCCATGTCTCTGAGTATTGCACACCTTGTGCTTTTGGGCACTCCAGTGATGTTGCAGCTCTGAAATATGGCAAAACTGGTGGCAAGTGGCATCTTGGCAGCTGCACGCTTGACTTTTCTCAGTTCATGGGCAGTTATTTTGCGGCTTGGTTTTTGGTTTGGTTTTTCCAGATGCTTCTTGCGACCCTGTTGACTATTTTGAATGAAACGCTTGATTGTTCGATGATTAAGAGTGATTTTAAGAGTGCTGCATCCCTCTGCAAGATATCTCACTATTTTTGACTTTTCGGAGCCTGTCACGTCCTTCTTTTGACCCATTTTGCCAAAGGAAAGGAAGTTGCCTAATAATTATGCACACCTGATATAGGGTGTTGATGTCATTAGACCACACCCCTTCTCATTACAGAGATGCACATCACCTAATATGCTTTATTGGTAGTAGGCTTTCGAGCCTATACAGCTTGGAGTAAGACAACATGCATAAAGAGGATGATGTGGTCAAAATACTCATTTGCCTAATAATTCTGCACTGCCTATGGATGGATGGATGCATTGACTGATGGGTTAATGGAGGGATGGATGAATAGATAGATGGATGCATTGACTAATGTATCCATGGTTGGATGGATGGATGCATTGACTGATTGATCCATGGATGGATGAATAGATAGATAGACTGGATGGATAGATAGCATGCTCAAAAATCTGGAGTTCTGCACAGATGTTGTGGGCCTATTTATTATGTGTCTATTAAGATACTGGCTTTCTACTTGTACTAGACTAGTCCTTCACATCCCTAATCCTTCACAATACCCAAATCCAACTAATACCTTCCTATTAATGAGCAGCTAATTAGTGTATTTAAAAGTCTTTGTTAATAGTTTTAAAATAAGAAAAGTACCTTAAAATATAGTGCGACCAGATATACGTGATGCTGCATGTGCTGTGCTACCAAATCAGATGCTAGTGCTACATCTGTTATCTCATTTTTATTGCCATATTTACCTGATCCAATTAGTGCAAATACACACTACAGCCTACAGGAGGCACTTTATCATAACTGAGCTCTACCCGTTTCCTCAAGCGCACTACTGTAGATGTAGAAAAACGCATCCGCTGGAGACTATTCTATATAATGGAAATCTCGAATGCAGCACAAATGTCGTTAGTGATGCTGAGAAGAAACGGACATAAAATAGTTGAAATCCTTCAACTCTAACCTTGAATTTCTTGAATGTTTATTTTTCAATCATGCCAGGTATAAATGTGTCTCTGCGCTGAGATCAGACCACATCTTCACTTCCTGCTGCTTAACGCTGCGGTCCTTTTGCAACAATAGGTGAAAACACTGACAGGAAACACCTCACTGACATGCTTTTGTCAGCTTCTACAAACACACACAGCACATTGACTTTTTTTTTAACACCCATTAAAGCGATAGCTCACTTAAGATGCGTCAAAAGTGAATATTAAGCACGTTGAATATCATAATTTTGTAATTATAATATTAACATTGTGTATTAGACAAATCCTCATATTCTTTTGAAAATATCTTGACATTTATATCTCAAAGTTAGTCAATGGGAAGTCCCAAATATTGAAAATATTTTTTTGTGTTCCACGTCATGAAGGCGAGTAAATAATTTACATTTATGAGTGAAATAACCTTTAAATATGATTCAATATGAATGTTTCTCTTGATTTACAATTTATATTACTATATTCGTTGTGAGTAAAATATTGTGACGATGACGGCATAATTATTGTTTTTAGCACTTTATCTACACAAAAATACCAAAACAGTGCCTTGTTTATATTTTATAGACTTTTATAATGATTTTTAGAGCAAACAATACCAAAATTTTAACTTCAGGAGCATTAAATATTTCAATAAAACCATTTTTTAAATTTGAAATATGAAAGACATGCTTTCAGACCTTAGAATAAAACAAACCTAAATGGACAGTTCACCAGAAAATTAACATTGACTACGTTTACATGGACATAATTGAATTATTTGCCTTAATCTAATTAAGAAAATAATATGATTAAGGTGTTTACATGATTTGCTTTTTGAATGTTCCTTTCATGATCCCGTTTTAAATGTTATATCACATAATTCGATCTGCATTTCCTCTGGAGTTTCATGTAATTTCGGGTGTTTCATTTTTAATTTGTCAATTTTTAACTGCAGTTTGGCACTTTCATTTTCATTTGGGAACATTTCATGCATGCCCCCTGTGACAAACGAGATATTGGATGCAACTATGAACTGCTGGAAGAGTGTTGAAAGTTCATACCGCATGCTGAATGGAAGAAAAAAAAAACCCAATGGACAGGTGCAAAGAGTGTCAAACAGCCGTGTGTGTGTGGACTATCCTGTCGCAAAACACGATGAAAAGTCCTACATTACGGTAATAGTTTGATTAAGGTGTTTACATGTCTACTGCACTTCAATAATGCGACTAAAATCAGCATACTCCACATGTCTTAATTCCATTTCTCTTTAGTTCGATTATGACCTTAATCTGATTAAATTAATCCAATTAATCTCATTGAGTACTTTTACATGGACCCTAATAATCCGATTTTAATATGATAAGACAATACTCTGATTAAGAGTCTACTATGTAAACAGCGATTTTTTAAATCATTTAATCCGATTAAGGTCATAATCTAACTAAAGAGAAATGGAATTAAGACATGTGGAGTATGCCGATTTTAGTCGCATTATTGAAGCGCAGTACAGACATGTAAACACCTTAATCGCATTATTACCATCATGTAGGACCTGTCACCGTGTTTCGCGACAGGATATTCCATACACACACAGCTGTGCACCTACAGAGTCAGTGAAGGATCACAGACACCTGCATCCTGAAATGTGGTGGCTTTTTCTCCTTTCCATTTGGCGTGCATTAGCAAATTCTATCAAAACAACACTCTTCCACCAGTCTCAGCATCTATTACCTCAGTTTGTCACGCTGGGTCCAAAATTAAATTTTTTTTATTTTTTTTTTATGTGACTCAAAGTCTTCCCAGAGAGTGATTCGTTCATGCACACATTTGTGCAGGTGGAGTAGAAGAGTAGTTAATTTTTTCAGTCCTCTATCAGGTTTGAGTCGTTCATTCTTCACATGAGAGACAGAAGCCAGTCATATGCATTTAGAGCCGGAGAAAGATTTGATCCGTTCATTTCTCGAGTCCTCGGTTTTAAGATATCTCTATTACATACTGTCACATGATGAATGAACAACTCAAAAACACGAAGACTCGAAAGGTGAACTAATCATGGGTGTTTCCGGCTCAGACTGTAGGCATTAGTTAAGCTTTTTATTTAAATTTTAATTATTTTTATTAGTTTCAAAACGGTTAACTATAGATTGCAAAAGACGGAGATGTTGTAACAATATGCAGAATACATTTTAAGGAAAAAAAAAGTACAGCATATAAAGTAAATAATTTTTTTTTTGGAAAATATATCAGGTTATACATTGAAAGCTAATTTTATTTATTTATCGATTTATTTTTTATAAGTTAAGCTTATATGGGACAGGTGAACGAACGACTCAAATTTGAAGAGGTGAGCAGAGCTAATCATAGATAAACACCAGGTAAACAATGAAGGATTATTTTCTTTTCTTAGAAGCGTTGCATTGTACAGTAGTGTTCTAATTATGACTTGTATGTAGTAGTGTGATCAACGTTTGGGCTAGTTGTAGATGTGTTTGGGAGCATCTTGTAACATTTCGATGTTATTTTGGCAAATTGAACGAAATGACTCAAAATTGGTTTATCTCAACGAACGAGACTCAAAGGTCAGAGTCAGTAAAATGATCTGAACTTCCCTTCACTATGCGGAAGCATGAACGAAATGTTCCTGAATGGAAGTGAAACTGCAGTTAAAGTCAAAAAATGAATTGCCTGAAATGACATGAAACTCTGGAGGACATTAATCGTATTATTTGCTATAACCTCTTAAGGCCCAAGGTGTTTTTTTACATGTGTTTTTTTTATTTCTCTTTGCTATTTGGGTTTATTGGAACCTAATTAGAATAAAAACTAAGTATCATCTTTTGATATGATTTACTTTTAGAGAAAAATTATGTCTGTATATGTGGACTCGTGGCCCCAATTTACACTTTTTCCAGAATTTTCTTTTATGCATATTTAACATAGAATTTTTTTTTTGAACTTGCTTTGATTATCAGAGAGTAAAAACAAATTTTTTCCAATTTTGGACAGTTAAAAATAGGGTTTGGAACATTTTATATGCTGCAAAACAGTTGCAGGATGACACTGTATGTCTGTAACAAAATAAATAACATTCAAAGTATTGTAAATAGCCACTTAAAATGTGCTGTCCACGTATATGGACACTCAGGCCCTAGGAGGATAACATGTAAAACTGGATTATGAAAGCAGCTCATGTAAACACCTTAATCATATTATTGTCTTAATCAGATTAAGGCAATAAATCCAGTACTGATGTCCATGTAAACCTAGTCAGTGACTCAAGTGGGCACAAACCATTGAGTTTGTTTCTTGTGTTGAACACAAAGTAGATGTTTTGAAGCATGTTAGGAACATGTAACCATTGACTTCCATTGTAGGAAATAGCAACTACTATGGAAATCAATGGTTACATGTTTCTAACATTCTTCAAAACATCTTTTGAGTTCTGCAAAACAAAACTGGTTTGGCTTTTGCTTGAAATATCCCTTTAACACGTTACTCAAACCTTGTTCATCCAGAGAAACAAATCACTTTATAAGTAGTCTCTTAATATTTGACATAGCTGTACATTTATTTACAAACATATATTCCAAGTTATAAATACATTCTGTTTTCCAATTGAATACTAGAATCCTAGATACTGTAAGTAAAGCTCCTCTGGTCTTCCAGTGACGTGCTACCTCATGTAAGTGTGTCACAAGTGTGTGTGTGTGTGAATGGCTGCGCCACCTCCATCTGTTCCTCCACCCACACACACACTCCTCTGTGGCTCTTTCAGGACGAGTCTCACATCTGACATCTCCAGCACCCACTCTGGAAGAACAGCAATGAGTCAGGGAAAACTTCATCCAACGCCCAAACCGCTTCTGCGCTCATCTTCTAAGAAACAGACGAGCGAAAGTCCTTTAAGCGCTCGTCCTCCAGGCTCGCTCTTTCTCCTGTCACGTCTCCCAGAGCTGACAGCAGTCCTCGCATTTCTCCGTCATGTAGAGGTATGAGTTGATGGCTTCCTTCAGGCCCTCGCTCACCAGAGAGTCCTCAGCTCCTTCTTTAGTCTGACTGAAGATCATGGAGCTGAGAGAGATTTGAAGGAGCTTTAATACGAGAGCACTAGTGTGACTAGCTGTGAATTCACCTTTGAAACACTCCATTTTTTTAGGAAATGGGCTTGTTTTTATGAGTGCCTTAAGAATTAAACAGTTGAGTTTTACTGTTTTTAATCTATTCAGCTGATATTCAGGTGTGGAGAGAGAACATTTAGCTTAGCTTAGCATAAATCATTGAATCAGATTAGACCGTTAGCATCTTTCTTAACTTTTTTTTTTTTTTTACAGATTTCCTATTAAAGCTGGACTCTTTTGTAGTTACATTGTGTACTAAGACTGACAGATAATGGAAAGTTGATTTGTATAGGAACTATACTCTCATTCTGGTGTAGTTTGCTGCCGTACCATGGCTGCAGCAGGCACAATGATAATATGCAGTGTTGTTACCAAGCTGGGGACTATTTTCAGGTGCTGCATAATATTGGTATAACAGCAATCTACAGAAGAGTCAAGCCATAAATAGGCAAATTATTGAAACTCTTTTGAGATGCTAATGGTCTAAACCAATTTAAGGATTTATGCTAAGCTAAATGCCTGTAAATGATAGTCTGAATGGATTAAAAATGATCAAACTCAACTGTTTAATTTAAAAAAAAAGGATGATTTCCTAAAGTGTGACAAGGAATTTATTCAGTAAATGTGTTTAATTACCAGGTTAAAAATAATTATCTGATATGCATTTTGGTGATTCAGCATCATGTTATGTATGATCTACTAAAATGTGCACAGAAATCTGTCCGTGGCTAATTTAGAAACTTGTACTGTGGCGTGTTTGACGCACCTGTCAACATCTTTCCAGTTGATGGTGGGCCTTTTCACTGCAACCGGAGGAGCACCGTTGACCACAGGGACATTGTTGGATCCGATAATGTAGCACGGCTCTCCGAGAGTACAGCACAACCCGTCCGATACTTCTGAAGGACAGTTCACTATTACACTCCAGCCACAACACACTAAAGCTACGGTCACACTGGACTTTACTCCACATAGACTTCCATTCATACGCACGCGAATGCGTCAGACCGGAAACCCAGCGTCATGCATCGAGTTTCGCATTTCGCTGCGGTGCAAAGTTAAAGCTTGGTGAACGCTGACCTGCGAAATCGCATCACTTGACTGCGTGAGAGGAATCCAGGATAAAAACATGACCTCTCTGAACAGAAATTTAAAACATGGAGCAATCGCTAGTATTTTTTAATGCCTAATCATCTTGTTTAATCTCACCCCTTTTTGCAGCGCCGTACGACAGAATTACGTAAGCTCAAACTCTAGTGTGACCGCGGCTTAATGCTTCAAAGGATAGTTCACCTAAACACAAATTCTGTCATCGTTTACTCGCCCTCAAATTGTTCTAAACATCTTTGAGTTTCATTTTGCCATTGAACACAATAGAAGATATTTTGAAAAATGTTGGAAATAGCTATTGTCTTCCATAGTATTTGTTTTTTTTTCTACTATGTAAGTCGATGTGTACTGGCTTCCAACATTCTTCAGAATATCTTTTGTGTTCAACAGAAGACAGAAACTCGTAAAGGTTTGGGGGAACCACTTAAGGGAGAGTAAACGATGAGCCCATTTTCCATTATCCAGTGATGGATGAAATTAATCAATTACTTGAGTCAAAATGCAGATGTTGCCTTCCAGTCCACTTTTAGACATGTGAACTTCACTTGTTCCCTCGGGGGAATCCCAATGCCATTTTGAAGTGTATTCCACTTCATTAAGTGAACAAGTGATGGACACCCTTAATGGCTTGATTTTGAGTGAGTCTTTAGTGAGGCTGCTGTACATGTCTACGCCAACACCTATATGTCCCAGAATGCAACGCAGTTGTGACATCACAACAGTGAAGTTCCCTAGTACTTAAGAGTTTAGGGCATTTTACTTGTTTGATGTAATCAATGCCATACGTCTGAGGGAAGTTAGAGTGAACGGCTTAAAAACATTTGACTGGAATGCAGCCAAGCTCTAACCGAATCTTCACTTAAATTAGTGAATCGTTAACTTGCTCAAAACCGAATTGACTGAATCAGTGAGTCATTGAAGACTCTCTCTGTGATTGGATTATTTTAATCTGTATACCATTAACTGGAGTGAAGACTCACTGATTCAATCAATCTGGTTAGTGTAAGTCTCCACTCCAGTTAATGATATACAGATTAAATAATCCAATCAGAGTGAGTCTTCCGGTTAATGACTCACTGATTCAATCAATTTGGTAAGAGCGAGTCTTTCAGTTAATGACTCGACTCACTGATTCAATCAATTTGGTAAGATCGAGTCTTTCAGTTAATGACTCACTGATTCAATCAATTTGGGAAGAGCGAGTCTTTCAGCTAATGACTTGACTCACTGATTCAATCAATTTGGTAAGATCGAGTCTCAGTTAATTGATTCAATCAATTTGGTAAGCGTGAAGCCACGGTCACACTAGAGTTTGAGCTTACGTAATTCTGTCGTATGGCGCTGTGAAAAGGGGCGGGATTAAACAAGATGATTAGACATTAAAAAAGCGAGCGATTGCTCCGTTTTAAATTTCTGTTCAGAGAGGTCATGTTTTGATCCTGGATTGATCTCACGCAGTCAAGTGATGCGATTTCGCAGGTCAGAGTTCACCAAGCTTGAACTTTGCACCGCAGCAACCTGCGAAACTCGGTGCATGACCCTGCGTTTCTGGTCTGATGCATTTGCGTGCGTATGAATGGAAGTCTATAGGGAGAAAAGTCCAGTGTGACCGCGGCTTTAGTCTCCACTCCAGGTAATGATTTACAGATTAAATCCAATCAGAGTGAGTCTTCCAGTTAATGACTCACTGATTCAGTCAATCTTCACTCAAGCTGCGGTCACACTGGACTTTTCTCCCCATAGGCTTCCATTCATACGCACGCGAATGCGTCAGACCGGAAACGCAAGCTCGTGCGACAAGTTTCGCAGATTGTTGCGTTGGAAAGTTCAAGCTTGGTGAACTCTGATGTGCGAAATCACATCACTGCGTGAGACCAATTGAGGATCAAAACATTTAAAACATGTTCCAATCGCTTGGTTTTTTACATGTCTAATTATCATATTTAATTCCACCCCTTTTCGCAGCGCCATACTACAGAATTTCGCCGTAGATTCACTCTGATTGGATTATTTTAATCTTTATACAGGGTTTCCGCGGGGTCTTAAAAAGTCTAAAATTTAAAAATCAAAATTTAAGGCCTTTAAAAGTCTTAAAAAAAAAAAAAAAAAGTTGTTTTAGGTCTTAAATATTTTTGCACAGGTCTTATTTTTCTGATGTCCATGTAACGCTACATCTAATGCTCATTTCAATTCTTTTTTATTGTTGTTGCTTGGTTTTCGTGATGTTGTAGTCTTGTCCTAATGTAATTTGTGGTATTACAACTACAAATGAGACCAGCATGTCTCATTTGGCATGTCATCTCTGTGTTTGCGGAGGTTCGCTTTCGATGCGCGCGACATGATTTTGGCTGGCGGATTGAACAGATTTCGGGTGAACAGTTCGCGCGGCGCCACGTTTGATTTGAGATGAATATGAAACACTTTGAAGAGATATTGTCTGAAACAGGTATGACTGTACAGACATCTTTATGATCCGTCCATGCGTGATCATCATAGAGATAACCAGATGACCAATAATTCTTGGCTAGAAAACAGCTGAGGAAAATGATGAAAGTTTGTGTAAAAGTTTGGAAAAACCTGAGGGATAAGTTTGTTAAAACTAAAACAAAAAAAAGATGCCATGGCAAAAGTGGAGACCCGTGTGGTTAATAGCTACAAACTAAAATTAAGTGACAAATTATGTCTTAACTGGAAAAGAATATATGAACCTCTCAGTTTACAATATACTGATGCTCAAATTCTGGGCTTTATTGGTGATAATGGTCAGGAATGTTGGACCATTATTGCCTTTTTAGCCTTTACAGGACAGAAACTAGCCAGACAGTAATGTGTGAATTGTTGAGTGGGCAAAATAAAATGTAAAAAAGGTCAGTTTTTTTTGCTTTTATTCTTACCATATTCAAAAATATATAATTGTAAAGCAACCCATTTTCTTTTGTCATTGATATTTAACTTTAATAGGTAGAACTGTCTGAGATATGAACAAAAGCAAGTGATGCATCAAGTTTTGATTTAAAAAATCTTGAATGGTTATAAAAATCATTATAATAAATTATAAAAATAATTAGTTTTAAAATCTTGAACGATATTAATGATATGACGTAGTTCCAGAAACGTACTACATCTGTTTATCCGTCTGACTTTATGGTGGGTTTCTTTTGACCGGCCCCTGTCATTTTAAAGAATATTACAACGGCGAACACGTATAAAAGCCTTGTCCTTTTCATAAGGTGCGCGCACAGTCAGCGGAGGTGCGCGATGCGGCTCCAGCGAAAGTATAAATCGACCTTAAGATGTTTTTCTGTAGTTCAGTGGTCCATCTAACCTGTCTTTAGCACAGTTCAATTTAAATACATTTATTTTACCACTAATTTTGTAACTGCATTTTCTCTCGCGTGTTTTTGATATTGTGATATTGGTCTTAAATTTAATACTTAATGGTCTTTAAAAGGGTCTTAAAAAGTCTTAAATTTGACATTATGATGTCTGCAGAAACCCTGGTATATCATTAACTGGACTGGAGACTCGTTCCAACAAGATTAATTGAATCAGTGAGGCATTAACTGGAAGACTCATCATTCAGACCAAATCATTTGAATCAGAAACGATACAGAAGTAAAATACTTTGTCACGGTCCACCACTGGTATCATGTAATATCAGAATCAAGCACAAATCCAGCAATGACTCAGTCAATCAGTAAGTGTCAATGTGTACTGTACCTGAATAGTGCGCGATCATGTCTGAGAGGCTCCTGAAGGTGAGTCCAGGAGAGATGTAGAACCAGCCGTTGTCGATACAGCTGATCCGGTAGTGTTTGACAGACGCACGCTCCTGTGAGCTGCTCTTACGCACTGATAGAGTGTAGTTACCTAGAGGGGGAAAAATAGTTTTTGTTGTATTCACAATGGTATTCAGCATATTACCATGCAATTTCTAGGTGGTTGCTAATGTATCCGAAATGGTATTTAACACAGCTGTGCAGTTTCTAGGGTGTTTTGGGTGATTGGTATGCAGTTGATAATGTATTAAGAATGTTATATTTCTCTATATTGTTGTGGCTGTTTCTGAGGCACTCAAAATGCCATTTAACATGTTGCTAGGGTGATCTGGGTGTTGCTGTGTGGTTCTCAAGAATGGTATGTTGCTATGCCATTTCAGGGGTATTGAAGTCTGTGTGAAGCTTTACTATGTTTATTTTGCAAGTTAACATTGTTATTTTTTCGGCGAACAATTAATCTCTGCAAGTTAATCCAGTGAAAACAGTTTTTTTTGGTAATCTTCAATCGAAGCTTGAACATTTGCTTCCGTGTTTGGAGTGAGGCGGTCCTTTTCTGTTGCTATCACTCTGAAGACGTCAGCAACAATATTCTTAACCACGCTCCTCCTACCGTTAGTTTGCTATGAGGAAAAGTAAGCCCCGCCCCCTACCCAATATTCAGTTTCTATTAGAAGTACATCGACATACTGAAATAAATGTCTCAGCAACTTTTAGGTAACGCAGACTTTAAGAATTGTATTAAACATGTTGCAATGTAGGTGCTCTGGTGATCATCAGGGTGGTGTTATTCAGCATCAAACAAAAAATAAGCCCACCCAAGGATTTATATGATGAGCAGGAGATTCTTTAAAAAAACCCTTGATTTAAAAATAGGATTACAATTTGAAAGTAGCTATGAAAACTGTAAGAAAATACCAAATCTGTGTATTAACGCACGATTCTGTACTGTTAAGTATTGTTTAAAAATAAAACAAAATGAGTGTGTGTGAATTGTGAAGAGTGTGTTTACACTGAAAACTCCAAAAAGAGAAAGTACACTTCAAATATCTAGAAGGTACACTGTTAACAGCTTTCCTTATGTACCCAATGGTGCTAGATTTCAATGCAGGGTGATAAAACAACCTTAAATAATTCATACACTAGATCAGTGGTTCCTATAGTGGTGGTCACAGGACAATGAGGGGAGGGGGTTGCTTGGTGATTTCCAAAAATGTAATTATTCTTCATTTTCTTTTTGGCCTAGTCGCTTTATTAATCCGGGGTCGCCACAGCGGAATGAACCGCCAACTTATCCAGCATATGTTTTATGCAGCGGATGCCCTTCCAGCTGCAACCCATCTCTGGGAAACATCCATACACACTCATACATTACGGACAATTTAGCCTACCCAATTCACCTGTACCACATGTCTTTGGACTGTGGGAGAAACCAGAGCACCTGGAGGAAACCCACGCGAACGCAGGGAGAACATGCAAACTCCACACAGAAACGGCAACTGACCCAGCCGAGGCTCGAACCAGCAACCTTCTTGCTGTGAGGCGACAGCACTACCTGCCACTGCGTCGCCCAAAAATGTAAAAAATTTTATTAAACTATTAGAATTACCATATTTTAATATTTTATCCATAACCTACAGAAGAAAAAAAAATAGCATTTAATAGTTACATAAAAAAGACATGCTAATAATAAGCCTCTCCATTTTTTTTGCGACCCCTGGGGTGATTATTAAAGACACAGCACATTGATTTTATGGCACCATGTTTAACTTTGGCACCTTTACGGCACTTGCGTACATTAAAAATAAATACAGGCCACAGCGGAACATGGAGGATGGTGTCCGAGTGGCGTTCTTCAAAATTAAATGATGAATAGACTTGGGCTTGTTGGTGTGTGTGCAAAGTTTATATATTTATAACCACCTCAGAGGATATTGGGGGTCGGAAGTCACTGGCGTTGTAATTTTGGGGGTTGCGGGCTGAAAAGTTTGGGAACCCCTGCACTAGATGACAGAGAATTGATGGAAAATTTGCAAAGTGTCTTGTATCAACAGTTTATCAGTACCTGGGTAGGTCTCGCTCTCTCTGATGAGGAAAGAGCCGGGCTGATTATGTTGGAGCATCAGCAGTTCCTCCGATTTCCGTTTGCTGAGACCCACAAACTGCCACCTGCATGAACACACACACGCATACATACACACATGTGAGTGACGCGTTTGAGGATAAAACCAGAAGAGCCGAGCAGAGGAAAAAGCAGTAGGCAGAGTACTCTGTAAGAGGGTCACGGTGTGTCCTCACTGTAGTACAGCAGCTGAGCCCACTCAGAAAAAACTACAGCTGACATCAGCGGAGCACCTCTGGGGGAATCATGATGTCACCCACACGATCAGCCAGACCACCCATTGCGTGATGTCATAATGTATGCACACAGTCAAGCAAGCCACTGTTCCCACATGTGACGACTGCCTTTCAGGTAATGGCTTGCATCAAAGTCCCTTCGAGGCAAGTCATTTGACTCAGCGACCATTTTTCAAACCCCTCTCACGCATGTACAGTTGAAGTCAGAATTATTAGCCCCCTGAATTATTAGCACCCCTGTTTATTTTTTTCCCCAATTTCTGTTTAACAGAGAGAAGGTTTTCTCAACATATTTCTAAACATAGTAGTTTTAATAACTCATTTCTAATAACTGATTTATTTTATCTTTGTCATGATGACAGTAAATAATATTTGACTAGATATTTTTCAAGACACTTCTATACAGCTTAAAGTGACATTTAAAGGCTTAACTAGGTTAATTAGGTTAACTAGGCAGGTTAGGGTAATTAAGCAAGTTATTGTATAATGATGGTTTGTTCTGTAGACTATCGGAAAAAAAAATAGCTTAAAGGGGCTAATAATTTTGTCCTTAAAACGGCTTTTAAAAAATTAAAAACTGCTTTTATTCTAGCCGAAATTAAACAAAAAAGACTTTCTCCAGAAGAAAAAATTTTATCAGACATACTGTGTTTCCTGTGAATTTCCTTGCTCTGTTAAGCATCATTTGGAAAATATTTAAAAAATCAAAAGGGGGCGAATAATTCTGACTTCAACTGTATGTGCAGCTGCTTTCTCTTTAAATGAAGAAACATCCAATTCTGCTAAACTGTTTGGCTGGCTTATGAATTTCAATTTCAGATTTGGAATCACCAATGAAATTTCGGAATAACTGGCTAATGAATTTAGTTTCTAAACGTTAGGATCAAATCAAAAACAGATGAAGTTGCACAAGCTAATGCGCATACACACCTAAATTGGAACAAGACCATTAAACCAACCTCAACCAACGTCTATGTTAATCGGCTTTGACACAATCTACATTGTAAAAGCGCTATAGAAATAAACATGAATTGAATCATTTTTGGAGGATAAGATCAGACGGCATCCTGTCAATCAAACTATGTGATTACTGTAAGAATGAACAACTTGCATCTGACACGATATCATCCTCTGAAAGTCTTCTGAAGTAATTTACAACATATTTCTGATTGCAAATCTTCACCCGAAATAACAGAGGCTTCTTAGTTTACAGGTTCGTCGCTATTCGAGTGGTTCCCGTCATGTGATTTGCGTTTGAATGACGGAGACGGGAATTCATTTAAAACAATGAGGTCAGACGGGAACGACTGTATGTGGCATTCGTTTAATACAGATTGCAAAACCAGAGAACATTTGTTTTCAAATGTAGTTGGTTTTTATAAAAGTGGAGGTTTCCAGCTTTATGTTGATATATTTCCCATGTCTGTGAGGCAAGCATTCACTGAGATTCCAGTATGTTTGTCAACCAGAGGGTTAATAACAACGAAGCTGCAGAAACTGTCATAAAAACACGTCTCTATTATTGAGCCCCTCCCTTGGGGAATCGTCAGTCTATATCAGGGGTCACCAATCTCGGTCCTGGAGGGCCGGTGTCCCTGCAGGGTTTAGCTCCAACTTGCCTCAACACACCTGCCTGGGTGTTTCAAGTACACCAAGTAAGACCTTGATTAGCTTGTTCAGGTGTGTTTGATTAGGGTTGGAGCTCAAATCTGCAGGACACCGGCCCTCCAGGAACAAGTTTGGTGACCACTGGTCTGTATTGATGAACGATTGGCTGCTTTACTAGAAGGTGGAGCTTCCTTCACTAGTGAGTCCATATTGACTGTTACATTTTCCCCCATTCAAAACAATACAAGTGACACCTGTAATATAATCCATAAACATATTGAAAACTGAGAGAGACGCATGTTTGTCTTTGTGCGTTATTATTGTAAAAAAGTTTAAAACAAAGTAAACGTAACTTAATAATCCTGATTTTTTTTCTTTGTATTCCATAAAGTGTGCTAATAATCCATACCAAACTGTAATATCGCTGCAGAAAGACTCGTTTTAAAGTTTTTTGTTATTCACGGTTCAACTTGTTAATTCTAGTAAGCGGTCTTTTAATATTTGACTGTATATTTGAAGTGTATTTGTTTAATTTTTGTTCATTTTTAGTCATTTCGTTGTGGTTTTGGACATTTACCATCAGACAGTTTTAATAAACAACATCAGTTAAATAATTAGCTAAAAGAAAGGAGAATGTTTCCAATTTTAAGAGACACTTCATTGAGTTTATCAGAATCCCTAATCGTAAGTGACTCCCATAATTCACGCAAAACATCACGGAGGGTGTAGGAATGATCTGGAGAGAGCACAACAGTCTGATTGTGATACCTCACCTGTTGTAGAGTTTGGCGGTGTAGTTGCTGGGGATGTAGCTCTCGTTTCCTGTGGCAGATGAACTGACTTTAAACCATTCTCCCTCACTGTAACACAACACACACACGTGTTATATTATCAGACGCATAACACTGATCAGACTCATAATGTGCTGTGCATCAGTGCTCTTACTCTGACAGAATGTTGAGGCGTTCTCCGACTCTAATGGCGCAGTCGCCCGGACCTCTGGACGGATAGTCATACAGAGACACCAGCACAAATCTGACACTCTCTACACACACACAAACACAACTTCAGTCAGGGTGTTTCTCATGTTAGCTATTAGTACCTCAACATTTTTTTAAAGATAAAGATTACACAGACAATCGGTAACCCCGTAACTAACATTAACTCATGGAATATGATGTATTTACTAACATGAACAATACATTTACACAGTATTTATTATTCTTTGTTAGGTGACGGAAATACAGTGGTTCATAGTTTGTTCTTGTTAACTGAGTGCATTCACTAATGTTACATGTGAATGTTGACCTCTGATTATTAATAAATGCTTCATGTTAGTAAATACATAAACTCATGGACCATAATTTAAAGTTACCAGCACATTTACTGTAGAAATATTAGTTTAACATCATATTTGACACAGTTTTACTGCAAACATGTAGGAGTTTTGTGACTAAAAAGTGTGTATTATAATTTTAATCTATACAATAGAGAAATGATTTAAGTATTCAGTGTGTAATTACACAAATTCATTTATATTTTATTGTTTTTTGGGGGGAATTTATGGTGGAAAACAATAAACAGATTTTCCCCCATATGACACATCATGCAAAGGCGCATAGATAAGTCTCTCATGTAAATTAGATCTGTGAAAAACTCCATCAAAGGCTTTATTTTTGGCATGGATGATGGTTTTTATGGTGTTGATAAGAAAATCTCGCATCTTTTTCCATCAGTCCGTATTCGAGAGTGTTATCAGGTACAGTTGAAGTCAGAATTATTAGCCCCCCTTTTTATTTTCCCCCCAATTTCTGTTTAACGGAGAGAAGATTTTTTCAGCACATTTCTAAACATAATAGTTTTAATAACTCATTTCTAATAACTGATTTATTTTATCTTTGCCATGATGACAGTAAATAATATTTGACTAGATATTTTTCAAGACACTTCTATACAGCTTAAAGTGACATTTAAAGGCTTAACTAGGTTAATTAGGTTAACTAGGCAGGTTAGGGTAATTAGGCAAGTTACTGTATAATGATGGTTTGTTCTGTAGACTATCGAGAAAAAATAGCTTAAAGTGGCTAATAATATTGAACTTAAAATGGTGTTTAAAAAATTAAAAACTGCTTTTATTCTAGCCGAAATAAAACAAATAAGACATTATCCAGAAGAAAAATATTATCAGAAATACTGTGAAAATTTCATGGCTCTGTTAAACATAATTTGGGAAATATTTAAAAAAGAAAAAAAATTCAAAGAGGGTCTAATAATTCTGACTGTATGGTGTATCCACATAGTATGGCAGTGTCTTTCTGTAAATTTGAAATCAAAACTTTTTTTTAATATTGTCAGAACTGCCATGAAGCTTATACAGCAGGACTAAAAACCTTTACCAGCACTCAGACTATAGATACGAGCAATGCATTTTGAATGAAGGGAAAATAATTTTGAGCAATCCGTCTTATGTACTCTTCCCATGTTATGATCTCTTCTGGCCGGAAATACCGAATTTCTCGATGTAAGCGGAATAGGCTCAAAAACTGCTTTATTCCAGTGTCATTCAGACTGTTGAACACTAATCAGTAATACGTGGTGTTTATGTATGTTTTTAATTCTTTACTGTGTCAGGCTATGCTGAAATACTCACGAGTCCATAAAAATTCCTTCTGCATTTATATATTTGTTCATTTAATTTTTGTTAAAGGTTTGTCATTTTGTTTTTATTTTAGACATTGTACAAGTATACACTACTTTGGCTAGTTTAAATAAATGATATTAGTTAAATGATTAGCTACCATTAATTATCAAACAGCTAAACATTTTTTAGTATGATTAAATAATATATACAGTTGAAGTCAGAATTATTAGCCCCCCTGTTTTTTTTTCCTCCAATTTCTGTTTAACGGAGAGAAGATTTTTTCAACACATTTCTAATCATAATAGTTTTAATAACTCCTCTCTAATAACTGATTTATTTTATCTTTGTCATGATGACAGTAAATAATATTTGACTAGATATTTTTCAAGACACTTCTATACAGCTTAAAATGACATTTAAATGATTAACTAGGTTACTTAGGTTAACTAGGCAGGTTATTGTAAATAGGCAAGTTATTGTACAATGACGGTTTGTCCTGTATCGAAAAAAAATATAGCTTATAGGGGCTAATAATTTTGACCTTAAAAAATGTAAAACTGCTTTTATTCTAGCCGAAATAAAACAAATCAGACTTTTTCCAGAAGAAAAAATATTATCAGACATACTGTGAAAATTTCCTTGCTTTCCTTCCCTCATTTGGGAAATATTAAAAAAAAACTTCAACTGTGTGTGTGTGTTTATTTATTTATTTATTTAATGTGTTTGTTGCTTATATTTACCATATTGTTTTATATTATAGTCTTTATTTGATATTTTCTATTTTATTTTAATATATACTTTTTTACATCTTCTACCTGCTCTTAACACAGATGTCCTCCTGATGTGTGCGTGTGTGTGTGTATGTGTGTATATATATATATATATATATATATATATATATATATATATATTGTACAGTAGTATTTACAGTTTATCAATCTCAATTCACAACAGTGTAGGAAAAACCATACAGAGAAATTCCCCAATGTTAAAGGAAGAGCTCATCCTAAACTGAACATTCTGTTCATCATCAACCTTTTTGAGTTTCCTTTTTTTCCTGTTGAACACAAAAGAAGATATTTTGAAGCATGTTGGAAACTGGCAGTCATCTACATCCATAGCATTTTGTCCTACTATAGAAGTAAAAGGCTACAAATATCCAACATTCTTCAAAATATCTTCTTTTGTGTTCAACAGAAAAAAACAAACTCAAAGTTTAAGAACCACTAAAGTAAATAGTGACTAAATCATTATTTTGGGGTGAAGTATCCCTTTAAGTATGAGCACTAGAAAAGGCCACTGAATGCTTTCATTGTGAAACCATACAGTATGTTCTCCATTACAGCACAGTTTTTCTGTTTTCATGTGATGCGTGTCTGTACTCACCCATGGTCAGCGGGCCGTTACTCTCCTCTGTGTCCAACAGGACAGCATGAGCATTGGATCCACGCCGATCTTTACTGGGCCGACTGCCCATACTGATCTACAGTGTTTACCTGCACAGAGACGATGGGAACCACAATCTGAAGGCAGAAGAAAGAGACAACAAACAAATAAATAAACAAATAAATGTATTAATAAATAAAATATTACATTTAAATAAATTAAAATAAAGTTAACAAATAAATTAAATTAAAATAAATAAACAAATGTAAATTTATTCATTCATTTTCTTTTCAGCTTAGTCATTTTATTAATCTGGGGTCGCCACAGCGGAATGAACCGCCAACTTATCCAGCATATGCTTTACGTAGCGGATGCCCTTCCAGCTGCAACCCATCACTGGGAAACATCCATTCACACATACACTACGGACAATTTAGCTTACTCAATTTACAAATGTAAATAAGCTTTAAAATAATAAACAAATGAATACAAACTAAACAATAAATAAAATTAATAAATACATATAAACAATTAAAATAAAACCTAAATAAATAAAATGAATAAATAAACAATACATACCATTTTAATTAAAAACTGATTAACTAATTAAAAAAACAATCTGAAGGCAGAAGAGAAAACAAACAAATAAATGAATTAATAAATAAAATACTACATTTAAATAAAATAAATAAACAAATATTTAAATTAAAATAAATGCAAATAAACATTAAAATAAATCAATAAAAGTAAACAAAATTACTAAATAAATATAAACATGTAATTAAAATAAATAAATAAAAATAATTAATAAATAAACATTAAATTACAAGGCAGAAAAAGAGAGAGAAAGAACAAAGAAACGAATGAACAAAAAACTAAGGAAATAAATAAATATAAAATTACATTTAAATAAATTTAAAATAAATAACTTATAAAAATACTTAAACATTTTATTAAAATTAATTACTTAAAATACACCAAAAAAATAACAAAAATTAAAATGTAAATAAATGAAAACATATAAATAGACAAACAAAATAAAAACTAATTTTATTATATTGAACTGAAACTGAAAATAAATAAAAAGTTAAAATAAAATACATTTAAATAAATTAAATGAAATCTGATGTTTGTGAGTTATCATGCCATGGCTTCCTTATACAACACTTTGAACATAAAGGGCAGGATGTCGACAAACCACTTGTGTACTAAGATGAAAACTTTCCATCCACACTTTCATTATCACAAACATGGCCCAAAAAAAAAAAAAAAAAAAGAAGAAATGGGGTGGCCGATCTAAAAATAGATCTGCTTTAATGCTGAGAACATTCTGCTGTTTTTAGTCACAATCAGTTACATCACAGTTTCATAGGCCCTGTTTAAGTAAACAACATTTGCATGAAACATTCTGCTCAAACAAGAAGAACACCAAACAAAGTCTAATATACCTTTAAATTATATATGTATTTTTTATTTTTTTTATTTTTTTAAATATTTCCCAAATGATGTTTAACAGAGCAAGGAAATTTTCACAGTATGTCTGATAATATTTTTTCTTCTGATGAAAGTCTTTTTTGTTTTATTTCGGCTAGAATAAAAGCAGTTATTAATAGTTTAAAAACCATTTTAAGGTCAAAATTATTAGCCCCTTTAAACTATATATTTTTTTGATAGTCTACAGAACAAACCATCATTATACAATAACTTGCCTAATTACCCTAACCTGCCTAGTTAACCTAATTAACCTAGTTAAGTCTTTAAATGTCACTAAGCTGTATAGAAGTGTCTTGAAAAATATCTAGTCAAATATTATTTACTGTCATCATGACAAAGATAAAATAAATCAGTTATTAGAGAGGAGTTATTAAAACTATTATGTTTAGAAATGTGTTGAAAAAATCTTCTATCCATTAAACAGAAATTGGGGAAAAAATAAACAAGGGGGCTAAAAATTCTGACTGCATTTTGCTTTTTTTCTGAGCCAGTAGTAATTACTATTGTAATAAATAATAATATAAATAATAAATGAATCAAATAAATGACTAAAATAAATGTTAAATTTAATGTTTTGATGTCAGGTATATTTACATTTTTTAATTAATTAAATAAATGCTTAGTTAAATCTTCCTTTTTTCCTGAACTAGTTAATTATAAGTAATTATATTTGAACAAAATTGTGCATATTTTGAATAAATCTTTTTTTTTTTTTTAAATAAAATAAAACAAAGAAAAATGTATCAACACATTAAAAGATGCACATAAAAACTAATTAGTTATTATTTTTAGTCTTTACACTTTTAAGACAATCTTTGAAAATTCACTAGTTTGTACCTATTTTATACCAAGAGGTTTTAATTATTGAAAATACGACATTTTATGTTATACATTTTAATATGTAAAGGACAAAATATCTGTTTAATTTCTATGAAAATATATTTTGCAAAATGACACTAGCTACGTTTCCAACTATTTTTATGCACATTTTGGACATGCGCATAATAAAAAAACCAGTTGATGGAAACACCAAGATGCGCATACATTTTGAAAATGCATATAAAACACATATGTGCCTAAACTGAGTAGTATAAACTTTGTATTAGATAAGAAAAGATGCACATGAACTACGATGGAAACACTTTTACAGAACAAATTCCAGTATATTAAAAAAGGTCATGTGATTTTGTTATAAGAGATCATGTGATGATAAAAATGTGTGAGAATGGACAAACCAGCAGGCTGAGCAAATTGTAAAACATCTGAAATGTTGTTTTGGTCATTCTAAAACGCCTTAACCATCTCAGTATTAGTGTTATTATATTATTAATGACCTCCAGAATCAAGAGCGTCTGTGTTTTGCATCTAACGCCTTCAAACGCCACCGCGCGTTCATTGCATGTCGGCATACTGTCTTCTGAGGCGCAAGTCATTTATTAAATGAATAAAAGATTCACGCAGCTCCTCCTACCACAGCAAATTCAGTTTTTACTGTTGATATTTGGCGGCAGTTAATCAGGAAGTGACGATTTTGTTTTAATTTTTTTAATTTTTTGCTTTAACTCGTTGGATGGAAACGCTGCTTTATTCGCACGTCTTTTATGCGATAATCCAGTTTTGTGCATAAAGTTAATTCGCATTTTTGGATGGAAACATGGCTAATGTAACACCACTTTACAATTAAATTTAAGAAAAATATATTTAATAATAAATAATAATAATCATTTTATATTATAAATTTTTTAAATTACCTTACAGTAGACAATTTATATAAAAACAAAAAATAATAAATCTATTTTCACAATTGAATTTGATGCAGAACCAAAATGAGATGCCTTGCCTTTGACTCACAAACAGTAAATCCAGACTAAAATGATTCCATATGCAAATTACAGATTACACTCCGAGATTATATTATAATATAAAGTGACTCATATTCTCTTAATGTGACTCTAATATTCTGAAGAAGCAGAGACACTTAAAGTGCAGAGGTTCAATCTTCCACTGCCTTCCCACAGCGTTGGTGTGGAAAACAATCACTGTAAAGCCTTTAAAATACATGATGACAAACACAAGCTATACGTTTTGCCAAAACACTCACTTTAAATGCTTTTCTCCCCTTGTGCTGATAACATCGCATGTTAATACATAGTCATAACACCTTTATTACATAGTAATAGAAGTATAATTCAATCCCTGCAACTAACGAACACACAAAATGTCTCCAGTGTTATGATTTCAATATCCTCATGACCTGAAGGCTATATTAGCACTCAATACTGAGCTTTGAGAGTAATATTTCTCCCTATTGCAAAACAAATGCACTGGTCCTACAGCTATGTGGCATTACAGAGCAGATGGTCAACTGGAGGCACAGATGGGTCTCTCACTGGGTCATCAGGGTCTCCAGGTCCAAATTACAGACCTCATACCCACCACACCACAACAACACATATGTAACTGATTGCATATGAAGACAGCTATCATGGAGTAGAACATAGACAGAACACAACAAAGAAAACACATTAAATTAAACTTTAAATCTGCAAGTAGAAAGCCGTCAACCCTTTATCAGGCATCATAACCACCTGGTTGACCTTTTATCCATAGGTTATTATTATTAGTTTAATTGATTATTACTATTTATCAGAGTTGTGCCAGCATATTATTTAATACAAGACGTGGGACAAATTATAAAAATATTACAAAATATTTTCAAGGTGTGCACCTTAAAGGGTAAATAGTAACGTACACATTTAAAAATAGATTCTTTCTCCATTTTTTATGAATGTTTAACATTATATCTAGATATTAGTCAAATATTAGAGCAAGGTTACTAACGTTCTGTTGTAGTTAGAGCTTGTGAGGGCTTTCTTTTAAGTCTAGGGGTTTTGTTCGGAGGTGCAACAAAGAAGACTAAAATTGTTGGTAAATAATATTGAATTAGGGTGACATGGTGGCTAAGTGGTTAGCACTGTCGCCTAACAGCAAAAAGGTTCGAGTCCCGACTGGGTCAGTTGGCTTTTCTGTGTGGAGTTTGCATGTTTTCTGTGTTGGCGTGGGTTTCCTCCGGGTGCTCCGGTTTCCCTGATAGTCCAAAGACTTGTGGTACAGGTGAATTGAATAAACTAAATTGGCAGTAGTGTATGAGTGTGAATGCAAAAACATATGCTGGATAAGTTGGCGGTTCATTCTGCTGTGGCAACCCTTGATTGATAAAGGAACTAAGCCGAAGGAAAATGAATGAATGAATAATATTGAACTAGAACAAAATAAAAGACGAACAGAGAGAACACACTTCAATCCTCAGCCCCAAAGTGAAGTCAGAAAAATAAACAGCAGAATTTATTTAATAGAAATATAGGAACTTTAACAGAACCTGAATGTCAAACTGAGTGACTATAGCCTAAAGCAGGGATGCCCAAACTCGGTCCTGGAGGGCCGGTGTCCTGCATAGTTTAGTTCCAACTTCCTTCGACACACCTGCTTGAAGTTTCTAGTATACCTACAACGAGCTTGATTAGCTGCTTCAGGTGTGTCTAACTGGGATTGGAACTAAACTTTGCAGGACACCGGCCCTCCAGGACTGAGTTTGGGCACCCCTGGCCTAAAGCAAGCTACACATTTTTTTATTTGCTTGTTCAAACTACTTATTTAAAATGAGCTGAAACAACACAATTTTTGAGATTTCATTGGGAATTGTTTTATGTTCAATCCACATACATTTGTTAAAAGTGTTAAGTTAACTTAATCAATTTGTGTTGGGACATCATGAATGAATTGTATGGAACCCTGAATTTTTTACAGTGTAAATTTTAGAGGACTAACATACCTAAAGCAAAAATCAAAGATGAAAATGACTTCAAAAAATGATTGATTATTATCTTGGAGCTTGAAACCTGTCGTTTTATGTTGTTATCGCACTGATACTTCAAAATGGCACACAAAGCCGCACGTTTCTTTGAAACTCCCTTGAAGGAAGACTTCTGTGCAAGAGCAGCACGCTTTTCAAGACGATCCTGACTTTGATTCAAGATCAGAACTTCTCATGTTTACACCACGCACACAGACATGTTTCCCTCTTTGTATTTAGTCATTTGTTTATTATATAAAATGTCCATTCGCAGTCTTTTCTCAACCAAAAATATTTTTGGGGTGTAATTTTTGGTAAAAGATCAAAAGATAATCGGCACACTTCTACTTTAGCTCTCTAAAATTTTTTATATAACAATAACACGTTTTTGTTAAAAATTGTTTGTTTAAAAAACGTTTATTAAAAAAAGTGAGAGGTAAAGTGGCAGTGTGCAGATTGTCTTTTGATCTTTTACCACTGTGTTTGTTTTTGATCAAGCACCTGCCTTTGAGAATCCTAGACGTGCGCATATTTCTGTTTCTTGGTTGTGTAATTTTTGGTAACATGTAGGTCAGTTCTCCTTATATGTTCAAATGCAAATAAATGCTTAAGAATAAAAACAATAACCAAAATTTGAAAGACTAAAACTAGTCTGAGTATACTGAGGACTAAATGTGCCAAAACACCTCAGAACGCTAATGTAAATCATACATCAGTAGATTAATTTCCCAATAATAAAATTGACTTCAACTCAACCACATATACCTGAGCAATTGATCATAATAATATATTTTTTTAGGTCAAGTATATACAAATATTCAGCACACGATCTTCGAAACACTTAACATCAATTGTAATAAAGTGCTGGGTTCCACACAATTCCTTCATGTTGTCTCAACACAAATAGATTAAGCTAACTTAATTGTTTTTACTAATTTAAGTGGACTAAACATAAAAGTTGTGCTATAAAACAACTCAAGACCTGTGTTGAATCAGCTAATTTTAAATAAGTAGTCTGAACAAGCAGCAAAAAAAACATGTTTGGAGTGTACTGAATCCTGCTAAATGAATAAACACTTCACAAAACAAAGTATGGCACTCACCTCATGGTCCTCAGAGTGGAATTGATGATAATCCTTTCTGCACGAGCAAACAGAGCTCCTCACATGCACATCTGAAAACTGAGATACTGAGAGAGCGATTTTAACCCAAGTTAAGGTTATGGTTAGCTGATGTTCTCAGATTGAGGTGAAGGATGATGTTGATGCTGCTGTGGTCTCTGTGTTTTAGCATGCACGCTGGAGGCAGGCAGCTTTATTTACAGCACACTTGCAGTTTCCTGTGACGAACAGGTCTAACTGTCACTCCTTTGCTGACGCACAGATGTCTGAAAGTGAGCGCAGACAGAAAGGTGTTGTGAAAATGTTTTGAGGTCCTCAAATACACAACACAGATGTTGGCGGAGGGAACGCTTTTGAATGTCATGATGTCATGGGCTGATTGATGCCAAGAGAAGAGGCAAGTTCAAAACAAAACTGAAATTCCAAAGAAAATGAGTTTTCCAAATGAATCAAGGAGAATCGCCATGGTAATAACTGCCATGGAAACTAAATGATCGGATTTGGATTCAGATCCTCACCTGTTATCGATGCTAAACAAGTCTTGTGACAAATAATGAGTGCTCATTAACGTTTAAACTCTGAGAAAAATAAATGACCACATTAAAGCAATTTAGCACATTAAAGGTTGTGATCCCGTCACATGACAGCTCGTGTTTTTTGTGGTTCCTGAGCATTTTATTTAATTTAAAGCCTGCAGTCCATGAGAGTGGACGATTATCATCCAATCAAATGGTGGTAAGGCTCGGCATGTGAAGATTTTATTTTCTCAATGTGAAGTATTTTCTAAGTGTAAACCAGTTAATATTCTCTTCTCAAAGAGTATGGAGTGTTTGCAGCAAACATGCCAGCCTGTGGTAAATACTTTTTGGTATGTCTGTGTAAGATGAGAAACCTGCACAGGAGCCTGCTATGAGATGACTGATTGTGTAGAATAACTGAATATGTAAAGCACTGATTATATACGTTAAATACTTATACAGGGTTTCTGCAGACATCATAATGTCAAATTTAAGACTTAAAGTCTTAAGTATCAAATGTAAGACCTATATCACAATATCAACAACACACAGAATGCAAAATTACAAAATATATTGGTAAAATAAATGTATTTAAACTGAACTGTACTAAAGACAGGTTAGATGCACTATTGAACTACAAAAAAAAAAAACATCTTAAGGTCGATTTATACTTTCGCTGGCGCCGCATCGCGCACCTCCACTAACTGTGCGCGCACCTCACGAAACGGATAAGGCTTTTATACTTGACGTGTTCGCCGTTGTGATATTCTTTAAAACGTCAGGGGCCGGTCAAACGAAACCCACCATAAAGTCAGACGGATAAACAGAGATGTAGTACGTTTCTGGAACTATGTCATATCATTAATATCGTTCAAGATTTTAAAACTACTTATTTTTTTATTATTTTTATAACTTATTATATAGATTAGAAAGATTTTTATAATCATTCAAATGGTGGGGTTTCGTTCGGTTTGTAATGTCTACCGAACTGAAAGTCTCATACCGATCGTTTCAATACGAATCCGAGTATCGTTACACCCTTTACATATATATATATATATACATACATATAAATACACATGCAAATATATATATATATATATATATATATATATATATATATATATATTTATTTATAGATGTTAGTTTTAATACATTAAAAAAAATTTTATCAGAGAAATCCTCTCTGGCTTTTTTTTTTTTGTGTGTCGAAAACATACCGAACCGTGACACCACTGTGTCGTATCGAACCGAACTGTGATTTTTGTGAACCGTTACACCCCTAATATATATATATATATATATATATATATATATATATATATATATTAGAGATGCGCGGATCAGCTCAAATGTCACCCGAATCCGCTCCTTCATTCTAATCATTCAATCCATCCATAATTCTAATTCTTTGTTTTAAGCATGATGATAGGTGTAACTTTCTCCGCAATGTCCGGCAGCAGAGTAACAGCTCGTTAATTCATGCTCGAGCAAATGATGAGACGGACAAAAGTACTCGATGCATGCCCTTCTTTTACTTATTTCAGTGTTTTCAGGTTCACAGTGCAAAACAGCTCCCGGGTGGAATTACTGAAGTAAACATAAAACAAAACCGGATAAAACTTTCTCCCTCTAATTCACCGCACGCACAGCACACAGCGAGAGCTCACATCACACAGCATGCGTGTCGAACTACACTACCCACAATGCCCCTCGCTATGGACTACAACTCCCGTAAAAGCAGTCAGTCAAGCGCGGCCACACTATTGCCCCTCTGGGGCAGGCACTTTTTTCCAGGGGTTTCAGTACAGCGTAACCGCAACCAGTGGATCGTTCGTTATTAACAGCAGATTCAGCTTTTACATATACAGGAAAAAGAGAACAAAAATGGCGTCCCTTCAGCCTAAACAGCAGCTATGTTGTGTGTACTTGGCGCTTTTCTTAACACTGTGCAAAAACAGAATAGCATCTACTGTGCCTGGATTCGGGCGATTCCGCCTCGCCTCCAAAACACGGCTGGCTGCACTAAATGAGCGTTCGCGCGAACCGCTTGTTGCAGGAATGCACAAGCTTCTTCTTGCAAGGCGCTGCAGTCGTGTAAATAAGCGATCTTGTTTCTCCCAGAATGATAGCAGATTTTCCTCTGATGACTCCTCTAACTGAAGTTAGCACAGTACTCTTGCACTTCATACATTATTTTGGGCGTCTCTCATCTTCACATTCTGCGAAGTCCACTCTCTGCTTTTTTGCTGGTCAACTGCTATGACCCGCGACCCACCCGCAATTAATCATAATGTATTTTTTTATTACCCGACCGACCCGCAGATTTAACCGCCATCCGCGCATCACTAATATATATATATATATATATATATATATATATATATATATATATAATTTAGCAAGATAAATTGTGCTGTAAATGTAAATACAGTATTTTTGCTGTAATTGATTTACAATAAGTTACTGTAAATTCTAGAGTAAATTGTTAACAGTGTATGTACACACAATCGTTTCATAGACGCAAGAGTTTGCATGCATGAACAGTCATTTCCTAGAAATATTTAAGTAGCGTTTGTGCAATAATTAGATGTATGAGTTTGTTTTTCACATTATTGTAAGCCGTTCATGTGTTTGTTGGGTCATATAGTACTATACAAGCAGACTTTGCAGCTTCAGTGATTATATCAGGAGTTTATCATCAAAGTGTCTCATTTGCACCATATAAACTGGTAAAGCATCACTTCATACTAAACGTTAATCAATGCCACTGAAGACGTTCCGATGTTTGTTCCCATGACAAACCCACTGAGATAATTATAGTTATAGTGGGATGACAGAGTTCAACGAACTCCAATTTCACAACAGAAGCAAATCAGAAAATCTATAACAGTAAGCAAAAATGACACAAAAGCAGTAACTCTACTTTAGAACATCAAGCACATGAGACAGGAAGAAGAGACAGCACAGATCGCTTATCGAATGTGGTCAATGTTTCAAAGTGTGTATGCCTCAGTTTCTATAAATAGCGTCTGAATGTGTCATCTCTGACCGCATATGTACAATCAATAAAAGCTGAAATCATGAGTGTGAAGGGAAAGTTTTACAGCTGGCTGAGATGACAGAAAAAGCTCCAGTCACAATTTTGTAGTGCATGTTGAGTATGTTATTACTAGCAGATGAAGCAGTGCTTTCAAGTGATATGGGTCACCTGAGACATTTTTGTTTCTGATCTTGAGGTCCAATTATGGTTAGTCGAGGTTTTATTGCACCAAAAACATTTCGTTTTCTTTTACCATGACCAAATGGGAAAATTTCAGTCGTATTACGCACAAATTATGCACAAAAAATATATATATTTTTTTAAATTATATATAAAATAAAAATAAAAATTTATAATCACATACATATTGTACTTACAGTATGTAAACAATCAGCCTACAATGGTAAAAATCCACTCACCTCTGTTTATAATCTCCAGAAATCATAAAGAGTCTGAAAAAAAATGTGTCGTTTCAGAATTCTCCCAAGTGTGATGTCACAAGCCAGGCCAATCACTGCTGATGATCTGTCATATTAGTATAGATCAGTAAGAAGCACTGCATTCAACAAAGAAGAGCAATGAGTTATTTTCTTCTGTAGTTTGATTTATATTAACAATCTGAGAGATAATAGTTACTGTAAATCAGTGTTTCTCAATCACGTTCCTGGAGGACCACCAACACTGCATGTTTTGGATGTCTCACCTATTACAAGTCTTCCAGTCTCTGCTAATGAGCTGATGATCTGAATCAGGTGTGTTTGGTTAAGGAGACATGGAAAATGTGCAGAGCTGGTGGTCCTCCAGGAACGTGGTTGAGAAACACTGCTGTAAATTACGCTGCTGTCATTTTAACACCGATTTCATACAAACAAATGATTTCTTTTCAAATGAGATATGTTCAGACATAACTGACTGGGTTTAGAAAACATTTTTGATATAACCTTCATACGAATATTCTACATAATTAATAAAATGATCATTTCACAATGGGCTATATGTACAGCTTGTGTTTATCAACCAATAATAAACATTCGGTGAAAGATTTATGTGACTATTTCAATTTCATAAAGTTCCTTTTACATCATTGAGGTTGCAATATAATTAAAATATAATCAGTTAAATAGACTTAAGCATCCATTTTGGTTGTTAAAGCGTAAAACAAGATGAAAGACCGTGTAACCGCTAGCGTCGTCAGGATCAGTAGGCTAGCGCAGAAATTCCATTGAAAATACTGGGATAAAATTAATTTCCATATTTTAAAGACATGGCGGGGACAAATTGTGGTCACACGTTATGCTAATGTGCAATTCCAGTTAATAACAAACAATTAACTAAACATTGTGTATTTGGTAGGATTATGGCTGTAGAATGAGATTAGACTAATAAACAGCCAATATCTTAATAATAAGTGGGTAATAAGTAGGCCCACACGGAATCTGCGCGCACAGAATTCCGCAGATTTTCCGCAGATTTTTAGCCCATCATTAATTCTGTTTATTTACTTAATGTTAACTATTTACACTTAATCTGATTGGATTTGCATTTTAAACATTAAATACAAGTTAAAAAGATATTATTTTTTATTTAACATATTAAGGTTTTAGTTATGATACTCCCAAAATAATTCCACAGAAATCCACAGATTTTTACCAAAATTCTCCGCAGAAATAGCAAAAAACGTCCACAGATTCCGTCTGGCCCTGCTAATAAGCCATTATTTAATAGTGGGAATTGTTACTTAAACTAAAGTTTTACCAATATTTTTATACATGTATGGATGTGTATGCATAAATGCATGTATACGAGTATTTGCATATATAATTTGTATTTTAAATTGACCAAATAACTGCAATTAAGCTTATTTACACATTCATTTATTAAATTTTTCATCTTATCTTTTAATTGTAACTTTTGAATTTACATCATTTAAGACAGTTTGTCTTGGAATGGTTATAGAAGTGTTGACATTGCAAAAAGCATCAACATTCATTTTGGTAACAAAATAAAAACTTTAAAACACACACAAAAAAGTGTGTATTTGACAATTTGTCAACATGTGGCTGCTGAAGCAAACTTTAGTTTAATACTCATGGGACATGTGCAGTCTGAAAGCCATATTTCATTTCAGACTTGTGCACCCAGGAAACAATGTTTCAGGAGTTAAACCAACAAGCCTTAGAATGATAATGAAGGCTTTAATGATCAAGAAGAACTGTAATGTTATGCGAGCATGACATTACAAGTCTCAAGAGTGTCCAAGACACAGGCTGTAAAGGCTCCTTCTTCTGAAAAGATTTGCATTCTACTCAAAATGCGCATCTACAGAATGATTTACAGAGGCCCCTCGCTATAATGTGGCTCACCTTTCGCGGCCTCACAGTTTCGCTGATTTTTTTTGTGCAATTTGACATGCTTTTTTTTTTTTTTCCACAGCGCATTGTGTTCTGCATTCTGATTAGCGCGTTGCGTTTTGCGTCCTGATTTGCTGTAGACCTTTGTCAATTAATCATTTTCGTGCCATGTCTCCTGTACAGTACAGAATGCATTCAGCTTGCCAAATTTACATAAATCTTTAGGATCTAGGATCATGACTCTAAAGTGTTGTACTGTATGTTTGCAAGTTTTTTCCCCAAGAAACCTCACAATGTTGATGAAACGTTCTGCACCGTCAAAGGCACCTGCGATAGCAGCCAAAAGGCAGAGGAAGATGCTAACCATCGCACAAAAAGTTGGACTTCTGGACATGCTAAAGGAGTTACACGGCTGTAAGGCGCCATTACAGAATAAATGAATCTTCGGTTTGTTAGATAAAGGAGGAAGAAAATCATAGATATATACACTAGATATCGCATACAGACCCAGAGCATGCGTCAATAGCGCCACCACATTTGTACAGTGCTCCAAGGACAAATGTCATTCAACTGCACTAGTCAATCCTAAAACCAATGTGAAGATGCTGGACTTTAGTGCGGTATATTGGTGTAGTAATGAGCAAAGAAAACAAAGCACAAAGGCAGAACATTTCATAGGTAAGATTTCGGATGTTACAAACTTTTGTGCTAAACAAGTAACGTTATTGATTATAATACAGTCACTTACTGCACTGACCATAAGGCAAAGTAGCAGTAGGCTTATGCTAGTTTTGCTGAATAAAATCAGCAAACAATGTAAATAAAATATGACAAGATGCTGCGGTGCCAGAAACTTGTATTATTGTCAGCTAAGTAACAGCTACTTTTCTAAGTAACCCAACATTGAGACGCAGGGATATCGTTGGTTCACACGAATCGTTCATAATGGAGATTCTTTCACTAACGAATCGCTTCCTCCGTTAGAGTTAGAAGTGAAAGCAGGAGAGGTGGTGTGTTTCAGGACACGGATTAGATCGAATTTAACAGGGAGGGAAGGATAATACATTTCCATGCACACAAACACACACTCTTTGTCGGCACTTATCCATCAATATAGAAAAGTTACGTAAAATTATAATTTTTATAATTTATTAGTTTTTTCTTCTTCTGCATACTGACCACCTGGAAATCTCCCGATCATAGCTATATGTCTATATATGAATGGCTCCGGATGGCCAGTCCTCCACTGCACCTTGGTCCCATATTCATTCAAAAGGAGCGCTACCCTGTCCTAAAATGGCAGCTCTATTGACGCATTCCTTCCAACAGACAACAATAGCGTAGGTGACATCTAATGTAAATATCTATGGAAGAAAACAACATAAGGACAACAGCAGCAATAAGTTTCAACAAGGATGCAAAAAGGGTTGTAACTGTCTGCAACAAGACCATCGTAAGGATGGAGTCTGCTTTAGCTTTGTAATTCAGAGACTGCAGTTGGTTTCATTCTATTATACCGGACTTATTTTTCTATGCAGGTTTAAACTTTGAGCATTTCAACAAGAGAGAAAAGTGTGAAAATGTTAATGCCTGTCTGAGAAAAGTGTATAAAGTGTGTAGTGAGGGGTTTTACAGCCTTAAAACATCTATGATAATTGTAAAAAATAAAGCGGACTACTTCTCGAATTTTGCCTATAGAGTGGGGGAACTATGACGTCAATTTGTATGCAAAAACCCGGAAGCGAGTTAGCATTTTAGCAGTTCCGGTTCCCTCGTCCCAAAGTCAATGGGTTTTTTCAATGGGATTTCAGTTAAAGCGCTTAAATAAGGTCTGTGGCTAACACAAACTCAAGATACTTTCACGTTTTATTTCGTTTTATTATCACGTTTTACATCACATTCTTCTTTAACGCTTCTTTAAAAAGACGGTTGCTATCAAGTTGCTAAATGGGACTACAGGAGGTGTCGGAGACATTATTCGTCATCGAGCTAAACTGGTCTGGAACGCAGCTCGCTTGCGTTGGCCAATTGGATTTGTCTGTTGTTTAAGTATTTTCATAAATAGTATTTTATTTTGTAGTATTTTTCTAATTGGGAATTCATATTGTGTGTAGATAATTCCTTCACTTGTAAAGATTCATTTGTTGATCATTTATTTTAATTAAACGATATTATGGGGATACAGCTTACCAGTGCAGCCTGTCTCTTTCCTGCTCTCCGTAAGGCAAACGTGTGAATAAATGTGTAAAAATACATGCATGTTAACTGTCACTTTAACGTGATCAATAGATTTTTCATTGTTTTTTTTTCTTCATCTGAACACATTTAACTCTGTCATAACTGCAAAATTTACACTCCTCCTTAAAATGTATAGCAGATGTGACTGTATGGGCTGCTTTTCGCTGTACTTAGTGACAAAAAAGAATATTGTTGTTCTGTGTCCATGATGGCAGGCATTTGATAGACTTGTCCCTCACGTCTCATTTCTGTCGTCTATTACTAACGTAAGCGGGCTGTATGCACGCGAGCGATACACTTATTTAAACGTGTTTTATGATAATACTATGTAGGCACATTTATACATACAGTTTTAAAACTTTTACAACAACCGTAAAGCAAAACAAAATGTATTTCCCACGTAAAAACTATCCAAAAGCCACCTAGGTCTATGTGTTTTTGCGTATATATTTGTTTATAATATTATAGCGTGGATTATAATATAATAAACCGAGAGAGTAAACCTTTGTCATGGATCATATTTCTAAAAATAAGAAATAAGTTTGAAAAGTTGTCGTTAGCTGGGTGGTGCTGACGTCACAGTCCGTTTATAGCCTAATGTTAGCTTTTTAGTTCTTGCGTTTGCATTCAAGATCCAAAAATGGTAAAAGTTGTATTTTCGTGTGAGGATTATCCGGCTGGACAAAACGTGTAAGTGTAATGAACTGTGTTTGAACACAGGCTTTTCGAAAATTGCAAATAATAAGCTCTATGAGAAAATCCTATAGGGAATTTATCGAGGGAACCAGTTTTATGCTAGCAGCCGATTGGCCTACAAGGTGACGTCATAGTTCCTCCACTCTATTTTGCGGGTTATTTTTAGACTTAACTCGCACGATTAACAAGGGACTATTGTATTACACGAAGTGAGGGGTATTTTGAGCAGAAACCTGTATTTCGCATAAAAGACAACACAAACTCAATTTAAGGAAGCAAAAAGTAATCCATGAGGAAAATATGGCCCCTTATTGGACATGTTAATTTCTGACCTGCAAAGAGTCTCACTTTCTTACTAATGGGAAATGGGTTTTACACCATGGCCTACCTACACACAGTCGCACAAGTCGCTTTGCCGCATGCCGTGTACTTAGGACATGGTGTTATCAATTGTAAAATGATGTAATAAGGACATCTCAGACACATTGAAGTTTTATGTACAACTACTTTATTTCAATATTTCGTACAAATCGATATATATTCAGCAGACAGTATGCAGTACAACGCCCCCTAAATGCTTGGAGGACAAAGCACAACGCATCATCACAAACTCACTCAAGGCAGCGGTACAATCAGCAATCAACAGGGAATTGCCATCCAATAAATTCAAAAGAATAAAGACAGATAACAATAAAACTAACAGGGTTGACGAAATAATATGAGGTTAATGGGATATCAGCCCGCTGTACAGAAGGAACGCAGAACGTCAAGCCAAAATCGTGCTGACTTACATCTAGAGATGGTAAATATTACGGTAACACTTTATGTTGATGGTCCATTTGAGTATTAGTAGACTGTCTGTTTAATATCTGCTGATACTGCTCCTACAACAGACATTTAACTGACTATAAGAAACTTCCACTAAACCCTAACCCCAACCCAACAGTCTATTTATAGTCTAATGAGAATTAGTTGGCATGTACATGTAATGTAACTTAAATTCAACAAATGGACCATCAAAATAAAGCGTGACCAATATTACTACTTAAATTCAGCTAAAGGCTTGTTTTGGTGTAGCAGATTTCCCAAGAATAGGTTGTGAAAATTATGCAAACCTAAAGAAAGATTTTCCTAATAAGGGGCTTCCGGTCAAAAACTCAATACAGTTCTCCATGTAAACCATTTGCAGAAAGGTCTAAACAATTAATACTAACACAAATGTTTATAGTACACTTTAAACAGAGACATGCTAATCAGTAGCTCTGCTCTGGAAACACTACAACTGATTGAATTCAATTAAAAATCAAATCCAACCAGCTGCTGCCATCCAGCGAGAGCCGTAGAAACCATTTAAAATGCACAGAAAACGAAGCAGTGAAAGAAACATTCGATGACGGGAAGGAATTGAAGTGGTTTGGTCGTCTCTAGTAAACACAAGGGGCAGGAAGACCTTAGATAGAGCAAGAGAGGGAACAAGAACTCTCCCGCTACACACGAGAATACCCTCTGAATGTTCAATTAACAACAGCCGCCACCAAAATATATACACGACAAGCGTATTGGGAGTGGATATAAAAGAATGGAGTAAGAAAGTAGAAAGCCAACCGAGATTAAAAACATCAACAGAAGATTAGTGTGCGTCCATGCAGTGGAGAAATATTCCAACATGTTAAATACATGGATTACTAGACATCAAACAATGCATCCCTTCATTAGACCAGCACTCCCTGGCCACGAGGAGACTGAGTGGGGGGGGAACAAAAAAGGGCCACACACGAATGATCCCAAATGAAATGGTGGCTTGGTTCTGAGAGGTTTAGCAGGACACCTCCATGGTTCTGTTCTGGTTGTCGAGGACAGGGCCGCCAGTGGCGCCCTCCATCTGTGAACTGGTGTGTGTGCGGCTGCGCGAACCGTCCCCTGAGCCCATGCTGGAGGCAGAGTGAGTGCGAGAGCGTGCCAATCGGGTCATGCTGGCGGTGGGCACTGAGGGAGAGAAGAGAGAAACCCAATAGAGGTGTGAATGCATGTTTTGGCTTGATGGTGCGGTTTTTGACTGAGGCATGGCTGTTGGAGGATCCTGAGTGCTTTAGTTCTGCACTCTCAGCATTCAGATCCACACTTTGGGAGATCCAGGAAGGGGAGAATAATGAGTTTCCTCAGATTGCTGACTGATCAACTAATGCTGGACGATGAGAACTTAAAGGGATAGTTCACCCAAAAATGAAATTCAATTATTATTTATGAACCCTGATGCCTAATTTAATGCCATTTGCTCTCTCACAAAATATGAGATTTGAAATATCCCGTATAATAGCACTGAAAAGTGACCAGCTTTTTTTTTTTTTAAGATGCAAAAATATAAAACCATGTTACACAAAGTGACATTTTATATATTTCAGGTGTTCTTTGGGTAGATGATAGTGTTTGGAGTAAATATTCATGAGACTCTTAAAGAGAAAGATCACCCAAAAATGAAAATTCTGTCATCATTTACTTTTCACACACCTTTATAGTGTTTCTTCTGTTGAAAACAAAAGAAGATATTTTGAAGATAGCTGGAAACCTTTATCTATTGACTTCCATAGTTTTTGCTTTCCCTACAATTGAAGTCAATGGCTAAAGGTTTGTAGCTTTGTTCAAAATATTGTATAGTGTGTCCAACAAAAAACAGAAACCCATAAAGGTTTGGAACCACTCCAGGTAGAGTAAATAGTAAATTTCCATTTTTGGGGTGAACTATCCCTTTAAGATCATTTGAAACCAGCAGATGTCCTCTGTGTGCTACTAGCACATCTGATCAGTGAATCCAGCTTGTGTAATCAATCTAGTCAAACAGTTAATTTAGCAATCACAGTCAGGGTAGAAGGAATAAAAATAAAAAAACATTTATTTTCCAAATCATTTCCAAACAAAAGCAACACAAAAATGTACACCTCAGTTAATTTATTTTTAGATTTTTATACTAATATTTCTGAACCAACGCTGGTTTTCACATAAGTCAGAATGCCAGTTGGCGAGTTAGAGTTTCTGTTGCGACAAACACAGCAGAAACATTTACCTCAGAAGAAAATACTACAATTCTAAATATATATTTAGTGTTTTGTGAAAGCAGTCATGCATGAAGAGTTCAGGTCATCATTTTTGTTAAATAAAACATTGCAGTTTTTCATCTTAAGCCATTGTATATCCCCCAAACAACTGAAATATATAACACTTCGCATGGGACCATTCTGTGATATTTTTGTTCTTTATAAATTATTCAGTGCTGATTGATAGTCGCTGCCATTGCACAAAAGAGTACAGAAATGTTTTCTTTTGTGATGCATTTTATGATATATAAAAACAGGGCATATGGCAATAAAACCGCATTGTAGTTAATAAATAATATCTCAATTTTAATTTTTGGATGAACTTTTCCTTTAATGAGAGAACGGTAAGTTGAATCCCAATCCATATTCTTCTAAAAGTACATGCATCACTTACAGATTTGCAGAAAGAAAGTGAACTGAATAGATATCATTTATCAGGTATATTAAATTTATGTTCATACGGTATTAAAATAATCTCTCTGTAGCAGCAATTCAGACTGATTCATACTTATATAAATAACTTGTGGTATCCTGAACTGTATTAAACTAACTCACAGGAGTCATTTGCATGTGGGAATTAGGCTATTTGGGTCATGCTGTATGTTTTTTATTCACCAGCTGAAATATCACTGACTCAGAGACATTTCAGTCTATGAAATATCGTTGATGTTTCGCATATACACTGCAAAGAATTGTTACTCATCAGCAAATACTTCAATGCACTACAGAACAAATTCACACAGGATGGATACTGTGCAAATTGGGATTAGGATCTAAACACCCTAATAAATACCTGGGTCTAAAGAGAGTGCTGCAGGAATGGTTTATAAAAAAAGGACCAACAAAAATTGGATTCTTAAACAGTTTGTCCATCAACATAACAACCATTAGAAATCGTAATCAATTTTGAAGCCTATAAAAGAACTGCACCAAAATTGCATGACTTCCAAAGAGCTTCCAACAACTGCCTGGTTGTCATCTTAGTATTGTGTTGTCTATGCCAAGAGACCTAATATACTGATACTAATGCGAAAGGTTTACATTGACATGCAGAAGCAACATTGTGTGATCTTGTTTTTGTGTGTGTGCTTTGACATAACAATGGGTGTGTTTGATGGTTGACTGTGTTAAAACTGTATTTTCAGTTTAAACTGAATAAGCATTTAAATCTATAAAGATGTTTGCTTGTTGTTGCTGGAGTATCTGAGGCAAAAGCTGTAAAGGCACAGTCCTTTAATATTTGTATTTACTGTAAGCGTTGATTCGACTAGTCAACTGTGAGAAGCACGTGGTTTGACCTGAACTACATGCAGCTTTATGCACAAAGGTGGTTCACTGAATGAAACTGCCCGCGAATTATTTAAAGTAATCTTTAAAGCGTTATGTACCTTACGTCAGTGTCAAACATTCACATGAACTGAGTAAACTTTAAATCGTCAAACAGATGCCAGTTAGGTTGCCCTATGCAAAAACCCTAGAGCAGATGTTAGCCAATCCCGTTTACGCATCCCCGGAAAAGTCATGACTGACTTTGGGAAGACTCAATGCTAAAACCTTTTAATGTTTTTCAATCATTCCTGCAGCACTCAGTAAATCATTCCTCCAACAATTAAATCTCTGAAATCAGACCGTGCATTCATTATTCTCCCATGAAAATCCGCGGGCCAGGATCAAGCTCAAATTCATTTTTACCATTGCAGCAAAATGAATATTCGACTTCAGACGATGCAAAATGTGGCATGCAAAGTAAAGGCATGTTTGTGTATAAATAAAAGACAACAAGACATATCTGTGGATAGCAGACAGTGTGCACAAACATTCTCTCCGACAGCTTATAATCCTATTAAAACACTGAAGACATACGTCCATTTACCATGCTTGACACGCAGTGTTGCAGAGACACAAAGACATTTGTATGTAAATGTGATTGGAACAGACAAACAATGAGGACAGGAAGCACAAGAGGTTGAGATGGCAGGCTAAAGGTGCAGCTTAAATTGCTGGTTGATCTCCTGGTACCTGATTCGCTGTTCAGGTGGCTGAGCAGCACATGAGGGACTGTAGCCATTGGGTATAGGGGTCAAGAAGAAAGAGAGGGAAAGGGAAAAGCAACAGGAGGAGAGAAAAGATAGGACAGTGGAAAGGGAGAGATTATTTGGTAGTACCTTCTGAAAGAGGGAGGATAGAGAAAAGGAAAGATTAAGCAGAAGCTACTGGAAAAGATGCAAGGAAAGTTGGTTGGGACACATCAAGCCGACAGTTGGGCTGTGTCAGAGAGCATCTGTCAGGTAAAACACTGCCTCTCATTGGGATAATGTGATAAAATGATGGTAAAAGAGCACTCTGATTGGCTGTTTGGCTATAAATCGAGAACAAAAACCAAAGAGACAAAACTATGCAAGTCACAAGGGATTTGGTTGCATTTCTTAAATATTTGCAAACAATATTTATTAGGGCTGCACGATATTGAAAACATCTGATATTGCAATTTTTTCTTTCTGCGATAAATATTGCGATATGTATAGTTTCACAAGATGCTTTGAATAGCTCTATTTGACTTTTTCTGGGGAGTCTAAACGACCGATCACATCGAACGCACTTTTTTCATTGAGAGGTGCCTTTTTTGAATGATTTACTAACAGCCAATGATTTACTGCACCTTGCATTTTAACTGTCTGCTGTGCATCACGTTTTCCATTGTGCAATGTGCGCTCGCAGTTGAAAAAGTCAACTCTGAGCGGAAAAAAAAATTTGCGTTACGCCAGTCGAGTCGGTTTCATTCTCCAATCAAATGAAAGCAGAAGCAGGGTTTCCGTTGAGGTGACAGCAGTGTTTGTGTTGTCAAGTTGACTACGGAGACTTTTGAAGATGGGGGAGAGACTTGTGGTTGCTGTTTTGAGTTATCCGGTGCTGTATGACTCACAAATCTTGAATTTCACAATATTATTAAATATTAAAATTGTACCAATATCAACAGCAACACTCGCGCACAATACCCAGGGGATTCAGTTGTTGCCTAGTGACATAAAAAGCGCAGCACACTTCTTTTTTTACTTGTCAGCAAAAAAGTGTAGTGTGCCTCACGTTTTTAGAATGGAAAATCGCGTTCAATTTGATAGGCCCCTAACAATATTCACGTACAGAAATTGAATAATCACAATTCAAAAAATTTATTTCTTACCATGCCTCGTTTCTTGTCCAAATATCTACAAATTCTTGTAGATCAAGTAAAAAATATTGTTTTGCTTTCATCTTCAGAATAAATAATGCTGTGCTCACACCAGATGCGGAACGCGCGGATAAATCGCGCGTAAATAGACGCGTGAACATTTGAGTTTACTCGCTTCATTCGCGCGTCAAACTACGCTTCATTCTCACGTCAAATTCACTTCAGAACAGATGGGAATTCGCGTCATGGGCAGGGCTTCTTATTTGCTTGGTGAATGTAGCTTCGTTGCTAAATGGCTAACATGGATTTTATTGACAAAATAACTGTGTTTATGTGCTTTATGAAGGCTGAAAAACAGCGTTGATTTATTTGGAGCAGTGTCTGAGTCCACTAGATCATTTCAGAGGTGCACCCAGCTCTGTGAGCTCATAAAATCCTCCAGAAACTTAACCTGGATGACGGAGGCTTTCAGCGGTGCTTCTGACTGAGCCGAGCCCAGTTTGATGAACTGTTGTTGGTGTAGGCAGGATGATTTTTCCCCGGAACACCAACAACAGGCGCTACGTCATAATCACACCCCCACAAGAGCAAGCTCCTGATTAGTTAACGCGGCGCGAATGTCCGCAGAAGTTCAGATTTTTGAACTCGAGCGATTCGCGCATCAAACGCGCAAAAAGCTTAATACGCGCAACGTCATTCGCGTGTATCACACCACAGGATGTCTATTTGCGCGGTTGCATTGACTTAACATGTAAATCACTCGCGCTTGATGGTTCTTCCGCGGCTGGTGTGGTATGTCAAAATTAGGAGTTTTTCCTTAAAACAAGCAAAAATATCTGCCAATGGGGTAATTAAAATAATCTTATTTTCACTTTAAAATTTAAATATTTGGACTAAAAACAAGACAAAAATTCTAAAATCATACTTTTTGCATAAATAATTAATTAATCTTTGCTACACCTCCAAACATCATACATTGTTATGCCCAAACTCTCTAAATGCTCAGTCAAAGGCCTTAAAACACATGTACTGTAAATGATAAACTTACACTCTATTATGGTTAAACTTAGCTGTGACTCAACAAATCAGATGTGTTCTGTGGCTCTCGCTCAACTATAATTCAACATTGACTCAACATTGCATATCTTGTGATGTGGCTATTGCCGATGTGCACATTGCGATATCAATGCTGAAACAAGATATTGTGCAGCCCTAATATTTATTATCAGATTATCAGACACATTTGCATGAGCAAATCATTCTGTGGTGAGCTAGAAGTACTTCAAAAATTTTACGTAAACGCTGTTTTGTTTAGTTTGTATGCGTGCAGCACTAGTTCTGGTTTCTGTTTGCGAAATGACAATACACACTACTGCCACCTGCAGGTGTAGAAAAATACATCCTCTCACACAGGCACAGAATGTACATTCTCAATCAGTAGGCTGCCATCCATTCGGTGTGTTCTTGCACAGCTTTTTGGTACAGATGGGACCATACCTGTCAACATTGGTATGTAAAAATACGGGATACATTCGATTACTTTAGTTTATGCCAGGGGCGTTGCTAGACATAAAGCTCTACTAAATAATACACGACAAATGATTAATAAATAAAAGTATTATTGTTATTGTACAATTATTATTCTAAATTACATAAATTAATCCTAAATGTAACTGGAAAACAACGTAAAGACACAACTGGAGTGATGCTAAGATAATTTAAGAAATCTTTTGCATGAATAATAATTTCATTTGAATGACATTCTACAGACAACTCTATAGAATACAAAAAAGCATGTTTTAATTATCTGTTGTCTTAGACATGGCCGAGAATTAGGTTTATTAAGTCTTTACCTCCCTAACTCGTCATCCATCCTTTTTACTTCATAAAAAAAATCTATCAGGAGGCATGCTTAGTAATCATATTATTTAAACTTTAGTTTTGTCGACTTATAAAACTCACTGCATGCCGTCACCTCCGCATAAAAGGCTCTTACGGCGTTTTCACAATGCATAAGCGGGCCGTGAGCAGCAAGTACTTTTTTTGGCGTGCATGTTAACAACCGGGGCTCGCACCGAGAAAAGAGCAGCGCATCAAGCAGGGTCCAGCAGAAGCGTTGTGTGAGTGTGGTTTTCTGCGCACATGCAGAGATGCGTCAGTTTGCTTTTTGATTAAACTACATTGCTTTCACCAGTGTTGGTTCGGTTGCACATAGAGAATAATGTCTTTATTCCGGGAGTGCCCCTCTTTATAAATACACTTTGCATATGAAGTAAATCATAACTCAACAAGTTTACTGGGGCACTGGCGATTTTTACTGGGGCACGTGCCCCAGTAAATTGGGTCTAGCGACGCCCCTGGTTTATGCTCATTTAAGACAAAATAATTTGTGTTTAAAATGAAACACAAAAGGATCGACGTTTACATATTATTAAGTGTATTTGTCTTTCAAAAACACAACGTCAGTCAGCGCTAATACCTAAATGTACTGATTCAGAGGTTGCAAAGGAAGGGTGACAGTCGATGCATAGCCTAATGGAAAGAAAGTGAATGCTGCTGTTTTAATATTAATTTCAATGTGCTTTCAAGCCAATATAAAGCGAAAACCTAATTCTCTTGAACAGCTCTTATATCCCATTTGAGATAAGCTCTTTGATGCTACTTTCCCTTTTCATAGAAATATTAAAAATATGGGTAAATACGGGGTAATCCCAGCAAAAACGGGAGGGTTGACAGGTATGGACAAGACGCAATCGATAAGAGGCTAAAACATAGTTAGCTTTCGTCACCATTAGTTCTTTGAAGTCAGCTTGGTGTGTCCCGGGTTTTAGACTGGGTGATGGGAATAGCCTTGACAGTTAAGAGTTGAGAGCCAAAGATCAAATCAACCTTTTTGAATGTTTTCAAATTTCTTATTAGATTACTTTATAAAACCTTCAGGTGCAAAGGATATTCTCTCTAAATCGAAAAATAAATGTGACAAGAGAAGCCTATTACTTTATAATAAACAATTTACCCTAAAAGCTCTTGTCTTGCTTAAACTGATGGAAAATTAAAAAACAGAAAGTGCAGAAAGAGAAAGTGTGAGAAGCTCTCTAGACGGGAAACTCATCTTCTGCTGGGATAGTCCCTCAAAAAAGAGTGTTGTGGGTTTGTGAGGGATGAGACTAAAATCAGACATGGCAAACAAAGAAAAGAACAAAAAAAAGACCGACAAACACGCTGAACCGAGCCAAAACACAAAGTGGAAATTACCGGTGATACCCTGCCTCTGCTAAAAGACAAAGACATCAATGAGAGAATCACCCAATGAACATTATGCTCTTTGTTAATGACTCATTTTGCATTTGCTAATATTTCCACACTAGAGATGAATTACACCCATACAAATGCATGTTAGGTACTTTTTTTCAATGCTGTGTAGAATATGAGATGATAGACAGAAGTTGTACAATTACTTGAAAGTGAAAAGGCACTGGTGCAATATTCAGCAATGATGAACACAATGCCCAACAGGTAAAATCTGGAAGTAAAAACTCATTCTTTTTCTCCATAAGAAGACTCTGGTGCTGTTAATCGATTGCATATGATTAATTTAACCCACTGTTCATAATAATTTTTTTTTTTTTTGTAAATTTTGAAGTTAAATAGTATAATTCATGTTAAATTGTACAATTTGCTCCGAAAAACTACAATACCCATGAAAACTACAGAAAAATCCACCAATCAGAGAGTTGACTTTTTTTTAGCTCTGCCTACTCCAAAGGGCAGCGGATTATGTAATTGAGTTTGTCTCCTTCAAAATGCGTAAATATAAACGCAAGCAACAACCCTGAATAAATACATGTATTTTTCCTCATCATTTGTTGTCCAACTGCATCATTCACAATGCCTCATGGGATTGTAGTTCTTTATCTCAGTAATGATTCTAGTTTGCAGGCTTGTACCTTTGTCCTTTTTGTCTGATCTTCACAAACATTTTTGCTATACTTTAGATCAAAGTTTTTTTTTTTTTTTGGATCTCCTCATATGTGGTTGTTTTGGTTTATGTCTTATAATATTTAAACTAATACAATTCTATATGTTTGTGTATACTAGTGCGCTCTATTTGTATACAGTATAATAATAAATAATATCAAGAACTGACCCCCCCCCCTCACTTTATTTTGGGCTTTTTTTTTTGAATTTAGAATCATTTCATTTCAAGAAGGCAAATGAATGGCAATTTGTAGCCTTTTAATCCAAATAAGACCACAGCAAAATCAAAAAGCCTTAAACTGCCTTCCGCATTAAAAGGTGTAAATCTTACACTGTGCGTGTTTATAGTGTGTGTGTGTTTCTCGACGGGAGGGCTTTGTTTGTCGGTAGAAACATAAGAACAGAGAATTACCAGAAAGGTCAACAAGATCTGAGGACCAGATTAGTGACTTACAGAGGAAGAATGTGACTAATCACATTAAAATGTGAACTACTTTCGATCACGTTTCCTCACATACTGAAAAACACAAGTGCATATATCAAACAGAAATGCACTGTCTGGACTGTCAAAACACATGCTTAAAGAGATAGTTTACCCCAAAATGAAAATTTCCTCACCATTCACAAAACTTTCTTTGGGTACACAAAATAAGATAGTTTGAAGAATGTTGGGGGGAAAAGCAAGCATCGACTTTCACAGTAGAAACAAAAATACTAAGGGATTCAATGTTTTTTTTTCCCCCAACATCTTTCAGAATATCTTCATTTGGCTTCAACAAAAGAAAAAAAAAACTCAAACAGGTTTGGAACAAGTGGAGGATAAGTAAATGATAACAGAATTAAAAAAATTTGGGTGAACTATCACTTTGAAGGATGTACTGTTCAAAGGTTTGCATTTAGCAATACGTTTACTCAGCAAGGATGTCTTTAACTTGTCAAAAAGTAGTGCAAAGACATTTATAATGTTACTTAAAGATTTATTTATGTTCTATATTTTTATTTTTTCAAACTTTTACCAGAATCCTTGCTTTAACAAAATTGCTTTAAGTGAAAATGAAATTTTCTTCACCATTCACAAAACTTTCCTGTGTAACAAAATAAGATAGTTTGAAGAATGTTGCAAAAAAGCAAGCATTAACTTACATAGTAGAAACTAAAATACTAAAGAGAATTCAATGTTTTTTAACCCCAGCATCCTTCAGAATATCTTAATTTGGGTTCAACAGAAAAAAGAAACTCAAACAGGTTTGAAATAATTGGAGGAAGAGTAAATGATGTGAATTTTATGTAGGTACTGGTCAAAGGTTTGCATTCAGTAATACGTTTACTCAGCAAGGATGTCTTTAACTTGTCAAAACGTAGTGCAAAGACATTTATAATGTTACTTAAAGATTTATTTATGTTCCAAATATTTATTTTTTCAAACTTTCATTAGAATCCTAGAAACAAAATTGCTTTAAGTTGTTCAAAAATGGCACACTCCACCCTTCATTTAACGTTTAGATCACTGAAGAGGCATCTGTTCTGAACATGTAAACATTAGACAGATCTGAATAAAGCTACGGTCCTGAATATCAGGGTTCCCACAGGTCATGGAACTTTACAATGCCTGTTTTAAATATTGAAAGTCAGGGAATCCTATTTTTTAATTTTTTGGTCCAATTCACGGAATATCAGTATTGTTTGTCATTATACATTTTACTTTCGATTTATGAAAATGTCATGAGTTGTTATTTTTTATTGGATTGCTGTAAGTTGCCGCTGACTGAATTGAAAATATAGCTAATTAAGTGGCACATTTTAGTTTAACTCTGTTTTATTGATGCATATTAGTCAGATATAGTTACAGTATCATATATAATGAATAACTAAGACATTGATTGTTCCAATCTTTAAGCAGAAAACAAAATTAGTTCACATTTTCCTTCTCTATGCATCAAACGGTACAATTATAATTTCTTGCACCAAAAAGTTCTACGTTTTTAATTTATTTACTCACTTTTTGCCTCTGCAACTGGTATTTAATCCCATATTAAAAGTCTTAAGATACAGTGCTCAGCATATATAAGTACACCCCTCACAAGCCTCTCTTTTAAATTCATATTATTAATAGGAAGCTATACAACATTATATTTGTGCATATATCTGAAGCTTATCTAACAACATAATTTACCATAATGATCCAAAAGCTAGTACACCCAAATTTATTAGTTATAGAAAAATATTAAATACAAATTTTAAAAAGAGGAAAAATCAAGAGAAGCAAAAAAAAAAAGAAAAAAAAAATGGATTTTTTTTTTTTTTTACATTTTTTTTGTAATATTTTGCTTGAATTTAATTGTATTATCTTTCAATTTCTAAATATGTTTGGTGACTAAAGTAATAGTTTTATAAATATATCTGTTTAATAAATCTGTTTTGTTAAAATGCACCAAAATACATATATATGCACCAAATACATGCCTATATTAACTGAGAAACGGATCAAAATATTCATTTTCAAAATAGGATGCACTCAATTATGCTGAGCACTGTATATGTAAATAAATCGTAATGTACATAAATAATTACGTAATGTATTAATTAAATAAAAAAATAATTAAAAAGCATAACAAGGCCCTTGAACTACATAAGGCAATTCAAACTAACTTATTTAGCACCGTATGCAAAACAGATCCAATATTTGTCTTTTTTGTCTACTCAATGCTCATTATAGGTCATAAAAAAATCAGCTTTTTAGTCAGTGAAAGTCAGGGACATCTGGCTTAGGAACACAGACTTTGAGCTATTACAGAAAGTTCTCCATGCTGTGCAAACCACTGTGCAGTCAGAAGATCTTAGGGAAAGCCATTAAACCCGAAGCTCAGAGAAGGTTTGTCACACAGGGCTCATGCCACACCGCATGCTCTTAGAGGAAGACTAGTGTACTTACACGCTGAAGAACGCATCACTGCACAGCCACACGGGAGACAAGTCATGTGTTAGTGCAGCAGAGGGCCTGAGTCACTGATCTCAGACCTGCTTTTCTCAAGAATACCATTCTGATGCTTTAAGAAGTGGGTAAAAGTTCCACTGTGGCAGTTCTTAGGTTTTCATAATGACAATAATATGGGGCAAAAGTCATTTCTTTGAGCAGGCAGGTTGTACTCACTCACACCTACACCCTGAACGGGTCATAATCCTGCAGCTGTTTTAGACGTAACAGTGTGAGTGTTTATGACGCACGTTATTAAACCACTGGGACACACAGTATGCGATTTGTTGATGATGCTGACATCTCTCTAACATCAAGACGCTTTCAGACACAAAATGCAAACGAGGGACACATTTCAAACAAACACTGAATATAAATATTACTAAATTAGAGAAAGATGATTTGACTTGATATGATAAAACATTTAAGATTAAACTGTAAAGTAGAGATACTTACTGTAGCCCATTCCCTGGACAAAGTACTTGAAAGCCTCAGCAAGTTTACCCGGCTGTAGAAACAGACATTTATTGTCAATACAAGTCAAAACTACACCATCCTAATGCTGTGGCTGACATGATCAGGTTGTTTTTATGCTTACCTGGACAACTTGAGGAAGTCCACCACAATCTGCCATCTGAAGAGAGGACAAGACAAAAATCAATCCATTAATGAGAATCAGCTGGTGCAGTGTGAACTGGCCTCCATTCACCTCAGGTTTTGATGTGCCAAACATGACAACATTACATTTAACTCTGGTTCGTTTAACCTTAATTATTATTATTTATTTTAAGGACCAAACTTATTTAAAACAACAGTATATACATACACTCACCGGCCACTTTATTAGGTACACCTGTCCAACAGCTCGTTAATGCAAATTTCTAATCAGCCAATCACATGGCAGCAACTCGATGCATTTAGGCATGTAGACATAAGCTGTGTCCCAACTGGCACACTAGACACTATGTACTTATGTACTTACACACTCAACAGCATAGTACATGTATGTAGTGTCGTCCCAAATGGAGCACTGTTTTTTTACTAAGCGGAAATTTAAACCGTTTCCCTGATGACGTTTGACGGTTGCCAAATCAGTGAAATAAATGACCTAACTATCAAATAATACCTGCCATGAGTATAACCGCATTCACCATCGGGAGGCGCTATAATCACTCTCGTAGGAGAATTTTGCTTTCACAATCCAAAATAAATAAAGTTATCCAACATGTGCACCCGATAGCTCCGACCCTTCTGCTACATGAGCAAATCTGCGGTCGTTGAGTGCGTGAAGTGTCCATCATTCCACACTTCATTTTGCCGGCCCAATGAGTGCATCATCCGAGTAATTAAAGTGCACTTATTATTTGTAGAGTTTTTAGTGTGAATGCACTACTTACACTATTTATACTACAAAATGGCGTAGAAAAGTGCATACGTATGCAATTTGGGACGCACCTATAGTCAAGAAGATCTGCTGCAGTTCAAACCGAGCATCAGAATGGGGAAGAATGGTGATTTAAGTGATTTAGAACGTGGCATGGTTGTTGGTGGCAGATGGGCTGGTCTGAGTATTTCAGAACTGCTGATCAATCCAATAGAGCACCTTTGGGATGTGGTGGAACAGGAAATTCGCATCATGGATGTGTAGCCGACAAATCTGCAGCAACTGCGTGATGCTATCATGTCAATATGGACCAAAATCTCTAAATATTTCCAGTACCTTGTTGAATCTATGCCACGAAGGATTAAGGCAGTTCTGAAGGCAAAAGGGTGACCAAGTAAGGTGTACCTAATAAAGTGGCCATTGAATGTATACATATGACATTTCGATGATGAGGAACATACTGAACAACTATGCTCAAAGGGTGCTTTCACTTTAGGTTTGATTGCCTGGTTTGCACCAAAGTTTGATTGACCTCTCACTCCCTGCCCACGTAGATGGTGTTCACCCTGTGGTTTTTGTTTCTGAACCCAGGGTTTCCCCTACCATTTCATTAGGGTGGCACCCACCCTTTAACTGGCTTTTCCCGCCCCCCTTGAAGTCAAGTTAATTGTATTTTCTATATAGCACCAGATCACAACTACTCTTCATAAGCTAAATAGCTGTATGTAATATCTTATTTACACAATGGCATTTTTGTTTCTACATGGTCACGTGTTTACAAATTTCTGCTCTCTAAATTGCACACAGTGGAGTTCCATACAGCCACTCTATGCTGTATGGCAGGGGTGTCCACACTCGGTCCTGGAGAGTGCGGTGTCCAGGAGAGTTTAGCTCCAACCCTAATCAAACACACCTGAACCAGCTAATCAAGCTCTAACTAGATATACTAGAAACTTCCAGGCAGGTGTGTTGAAGCAAGTTGGAGCTAAACTCAGCAGGACACCGGCCCTCCAGGACTGAGTTTGGACACCCCTGCTGTATAGGAATGAGAGAGCACACCACATCTGACAGGACTGATAGTTTCTCAGATGTTAATTATTTTAATTTCACAATTGTTGTTTAATTCTTGTAAAAAAAAAAAAAAAAAAAAAAAAACTAATTAAAAAATTTTTTTTGTACGTATAGTCTCACAGAATGTGGTTTGACAGCAATAACAATGTTGTTTTGATAAGATTACATTGACGTTACGTAACACTCATGGATTTTGGGTCAAAATATCAGAATTCTTGGCAGCACTCGATCTTCTGCATGTAGCAGCCGAAGTAGCTCTCCGGCTCCAGGTCCTATAGTATGAGGCATCAAAGGCTAGCGGACGCAGAGAGACTGAATGCGCGTAAGGTAGGCCGAGTGTGCGCACAAGAGAGACCGAATGGGTGCGACGTAGACCTGGCGAAGGCAAGAGAGACAGAGTGCACGCGAAAGATAGCAATTAATAATAGTATTGTTTCTCTGCCTCTGTCAAGTGCCAGCACTCTGCCTCTCTCGCACGGCAACACTCGGCTTCTCTCGCGTGCCAAGGTTACGTACGAAAGTATACTTTTATTTATACTAATATCAATGTACTAGTAGTGTACTTGTGTACTAATAGCGCTTGAGACAAACTGGCCCACTTTCTAGTTTTTAAATGTACAGTTTTTTATTTTAAGTTTAAAATAGCTTCTATTGCCCTGACGGTCCCAGTCAGGAGTGTAAACTGTGAGACTTTTGCTGCTTTAAGCTAAATTTTAACAGTTAATGTGTTTGCAGGTCAAAAAAAACATTCGCAATAGGCTGCAAGGAGACCATCTTGCAGTCTGCATGTGGATCTCAATAAATCATTTTGTACTGTTGCAAAGACTAACTCCTTAAGCATTACCCAGGCCACACACTTCCATTAACGTGCAGATGTGAAACAGACTACGTATGGATGCCATTTCAAGTCCTGCACATGGAAGAGAGCTGATAAGTCTAATATACAGTTGAAGTCAGAATTATTAGCCCCCCTTTGATTTTTTTTCTTTTTAAAATAGTTCCCAAATGATGTTTAACAGAGTAAGGAAATTTTCACAGTATGTTTGATAATATTTTTTCTTCTGGAGAAAGTCTTATTTGTTTAATTTCGGCTATAATAAAAGCAGTTTTTAATTTTTTAAACACCATTTTAAGGACAAAATTATTAACCCCTATAAGCTAATTTTTTTCTGATAGTCTACAGAACAAACCATCATTATACAATAACTTGCCTAATTGCCCTAACCTGCCTAATAAACTTAATTAACCTAGTTAAGCCTTTAAATATCACTTTAAGCTGTATAGAAGTATCTTCAAAAATATCTAGTAAAATATTATTTACTGTCATCATGGCAAAGATAAAATAAATCAGTTATTAGAAATGAGTTATTAAAACTATTATGTTTAGAAATGTGTTGAAAAAAAATCTCTCTGTTAAACAGAATTGGGGAAAAAATAAACAGGGTGGCTAATAATTCAGGGGGGCTAATAATTCTGACTTCAACTGTATATTAGGCATGGGCCTAATAGGATTTTTGAAGGTATGATAACCTTGTATAAAAATATCAGTTTCAGAATATCACGCTATTATGATTACTGCTCTAAGATAAGTTATTTTAAATTTTTATTTTAAAACAAAATTTATTTTATTTTAGGAAACATTTATAATAATTTGGACCAATAAACATGTCAGGCTAAATAATTAAAATAAATCATTGACTTCTGCTCTATTCATTACTTTCAAAAACACAGATTTCTATACAGCGCGTAAAAAAAAAACGTCCATATACCTTAGGAATGGTATAACAGAAAATTTTAGTAGTTTTAAAACCTTGACTTTTTATATATGTAATTATACAGATTCATGCTGTAAGTTGAATTATATGTTTATATATCTTAGTTTGATCAATAGCCTTTTACATAATGATCAGTATCAAGCATTACACAGCCACCTAATTCAGACATGTGATTTTTATTAAGCCACCATAATGCTTACATTAGCATTAAATCTCGCACATTTATTTATTTATTTTATTTACCATATGCACATGTCTGGACCAAGTGGCAATGTCCCGCTCTCCCTCGTGAAGCCAAAACGGAAGTGACTGAAACTGCAATTCATCGACTCACCTTTGGGGGCTGGCTCTATAAACTCCAGATATTCACTGACTGCAATGCTAAATTGGCCAATTTTACAGCTGATAAAACATGTTTACAGCCTGGTACAAAAGATGATTTTGGTTCATATAGCTTATATTACCCTTCATGACAACTGTGAGGGGAGTGAATTTTTTTATAACTCATCCGTTTCATTTTTATTAAGTTATATTAAGTCTGCATAATTAAGGGCGTGGCCACTTGAGTGACAGCTAAGTCTTGCTGGTCACCCTCACTTCACCTCAGCTGATTAGCCGCTGAGCTCGGCATATACATCAAACTTTTGTTTTTTTTTATGTGGCTTTACACAGTCAATTGCTTTTTGGTTCCTACAATTATTAGATAATATGGCATTCTGTGTGCACTTAATTGTGCTCACAAACCATTCACGTGGCCTCTATTTCCCAGGTGAGTGCAATTCTTACATATTTGCATACCATCTCTATGAATGTATTTGTTTTATTTAAGATAATTTATCATTTATAATTTTCTTTGGAACTCGAAAGCACTCCAGAATCTGACAGATTGATTAGTTGTAGGCAATAGAACAGTCATCTGAAATGTTGTTGTACAGTATTATGCCTGGATTTCATAAATAGCCTTGCATTTACTAACACAGACTATATTTGAAGTGTTTGGAAGTAATTCACGTTTTCCTCCTGTAGAAAAACGTCATAAGAACAATGTTTAGTGGCTCAATGTATTACAACAGTGTTTTTAAAGGACTAAACACTTTATTGCTATAATATACAACCAAACACATGTGGTCAGAACACAAACGAGTCGCAGGTAATGAAGTATTAAGCGTTTCTTCCAAAGAAAAGCCTGTCTAAGCAAAATGCTAGCAGGCGTCTGTAGCTCCACTGACGCTCCGCCTCTTTTCCCTTGTTTGGTAACCCCAGGTCGGTGCGATGACGTGCGAACAAAATGCCGTTGATTGGCCACGCCTACTTGTAGCTTACTTTAAGTTTTAGTGTCAACACTGTCTGACTGTGTATTTATCATGTATGTAATATAAAGGTTCAAAAACAGTTGTTTTCTACTGAAGATGAGCAGAAGTTATATAAACGTTCTCTCTGTTTATATGCAAATATGCATATAATCTCTGAGTATATGCAAAAATGCAGTCAGACCAATTATTAGCGGCTCACATCTAAGATTTGGTGTGATTCATGGTGCGTGTCCTAGCCCAGACCACAGCTTTCAGGCAGATTCACCAACAGTGCCAGTGTGAAGCACCCAAAAATACATCTGACCAACACAAACGAACTAAAATAATACTTTGGAAGCAAAATAATCTTTTTGATGGGTTTGCATCTCTGAATCAAAACAATTTTTCAAGGAAGAGAAAAAGCTGACGTGCCTTGAGTAAAGTAGTCTTGGTTGGGTTAAGCCTCGAGTTGCATTCAACCTGTTGAAAAAGACAAAAAAAAAAAAAAATAATAATACCACCTGGTCAGTTTAGAAAGTGAACTCCACTTTGTTTGACCAATTTACAAGCAAAACTGCATTTGTGAAAGTGCTACCCTGGGGGAAAACTCAGTATACGTAAACAAACTGAACAAGTTCATGACTGTGTAACTATATTTTAACATTCATTCATTCATTTTCTTGTCGGCTTTGTCCCTTGCGGGGTCACCACAGCGGAATGAACCGCCAACTTATCCAGCACGATTTTACGCAGCGGATGCCCTTCCAGCCGCAACCCATCTCTGGGAACTATATTTTAACATATATATTTTAAATTGTCTGTAACTTGTGACTTAAGGGTGTTTTTTATTATTTATTCATGCTTCTAAATACATTTTGAGACATTAAAAAAAAAAAAAACTTTAAATGTTGAAAGTCAAATTTTTCTGTAAATCGATACTTTTGTTCTGAAACAGGGATTAAAATTGTTACATTGTTGCACTTTGTTCTTAGTGCGGTTCGCTTTCACATGGCAAAGTTTCTAAACGGACCAAAAGAGCTAAAGCAAGTCACATGCAAGTAAACTGTCCTCACATTGGTCAGACTTTCACATTTTTTTTTTTTTTTTTTGCAGAGTCCCGCTCAGCTGTCATGCGTCCTTATTTTAATTTATGACGATGAGCAATGAGACATTATAAGCAAAAAGCTGCGCTTTCATTTTGAATGGTGACACCCACAGACATCGTCACCAAATATAAATCAGAGGTAAGACTTTCTCATACAGAGTAGTTGGCTATTGCATTATAGGCTTTACATTATAGAGAGAAATAACAGATAAACCAAGACAGCTGTTCGGTCAGTTTTCCTAATGGATAAACAGCTCTCGTTAATCGTTCAGCATGATTTCACTTTCGTATTTGACATGAAACGCACATTTACCAGTAGGAATGACATCTCACCCTACTCATAATTCTCTCTTCATATAGCCGTATATTTGTCTATTACATATCCATAATACACTGTGATATAGCCTGGTTCAGATCGTATTGCTTTCTCACTACAATCGATCTGCTCCAAAGTTTGTTTCAATCAAGTCGAGACCATCTCGTTCAGGCGATCTCTGACCGATTGTTTTGATTGCTGGATTCACATATGCCTAACTGGGGAAAAGCGCCAGGTTCCGGAACAAAAATCTAGGCGTGTAAGCATCCTAAAACTATAATTTGTCTGTACTGGTCATGCAATTTGTAGTATATTGATTTTATCAATTTATTTCTTCATACATGTAGGCCAAAGACATCTCACTTTTGATGGCAGCATCAAACTATATACAAAAGTGATGTTATAAACACTGGGAAGCATATTAAAATGTAAAAATAAAATCTTATTAAAAGCACATTAGAAAGCATGTAAAATGTTTCTTAAATGTTTAAAATAGCATTTGTGATACTAAAAACATGTTAAAACAAATACAATTATATCCAATCATCATTCAGCACAAATAATGAATTTATGTACTAATTAAACAACATAATTTGAGCTGTACTTTAAAAAAAAAAAAAAAAAAAAAAAAAGACGGAAAAAAAAATAATTTATATTTTAGGGCTACATTATCATTCCTAAATAAACACTTTTATCAGGTTATATAATTATTCTTGCTAAATGATATCTATTTGACTTGGTGTCTACTGAGTGAGACTAACCTGAGTCATTATATTTTGCAGCACATAGTCAAATGCACTAAAAACAAATCTGTATTTAACATTATTATTATTACTTTAAAATCCTTTTCACCTTTGACCAATATACGACATATTCTGTCATAAGTGATGCACAAGCATAAACAAACACAAGTGCAAAAGATGCTATCTACTCTTTTAAGACGTGATGTCAGTGCACACACTTTCAGGAAGCACAACATGTTCTCCTCTCATTGCCAGTAGACGTAACAGATCAGTTTTTGATTAGTCACTCACCACAGCCTCCACCGCTGGTGATGTGTCTCCAACAATCAGCAGGGCAGGGCACCTTAACAGCAGAGGAAGAGAGGCATCACAATGTAAGTATAGGCATCATGATTAACAGTCAAAAAAAAACACAAAAACGGGTCAAACAAGTCACATTTAAGACTTTAAGTCCTTCAAGACCATCATGAATAAAATTTCAGACTTATACATTACTAAACACTAAGAATTTTTACTAATGGCCGGTGGAAAAGATTTTTAATTGGAGTCCCATCCAAAAAAATCCAATTTTGTTATTTCTTAGCCAGATATTTTAAATAATGTGTCAAAACAAGCAAACTCTAGTTAGTTAGTTAACTTTTATTTGTCCCCATAAGGAAATTTCATTTGCAGCATACACCCACAGAGACATCTGACAATTTCACATTTGGCATTTATATAAATAAATAAGGCTGCACGGTGGCGCAGTGGGTAGCACGTTCTAGTTTTAAGCCTCACAGCAAGAAGGTAACTGGTTCGAGCCTCAGCTGGGCCAGTTGGCGTTTCTGTGTGAAGTTTGCATGTTCTCCGTATTCACATGGGTTTCCTCCGGGTGCTCCGGTTTCCACCACAAGTGCAAAGACATGCGGTACAGGTGAATTGGGTAAGCTAAATTGTCCATAGTGTATGTGTGTGAATGAGTGTGTATGGATGCTTCCCAGTGATGGGTTGCAGCTGGAAGGGCATCCGCTGCGTAGAACATATGCTGGATAAGTTGGCGGGTCATTCCGTTGTGGCGACCCCAGATTAATAAAGGGATTAAGCCAAAAGAAAATGAATGAATGAATGAATAAATAAATCATTTAACAACCTAAAGTACCATGGTACCCCTACTCTAAATAATCATGCAGTCTACTGGCCATCAACTGCTGCTAAGAGAGGAGGAATTAAAAAACCTAATTGCTTGAGGTATAAATGAGCATTTTGTTCTATTTCTTAAGCCTTGTTTATACTCGACGCGTCCGCTAGTTCGCTTGAGTGCGCCATTTTTTGAGACCCAAGCGAACAGTGCGCGCGGCGCCGCATCTGGTTTGAGTTTAAATGAACCACTTTGAAGAGATTTTGTCTGAAACAGGTACACCTGTACAGACATCTTTATGATCCGTGGTCATAGAGTTAACCTGATGATCAATAATTCTTCGCTAGAAATTGCAATAGACGTGGGAAAGGAGGAAAGTTTTGTTAAAAACCTGAGGGATAAATTTATTAAAGCCAAAAGAGGCCATGGCACAAGTTCGGTATCAGGTACACAATTACCGAAATATGTTTTTCCACCAGTCATAGGTTTTTCACGAATGTATATGTTACAATTTTAAATTTAAAACTATTTAATAATTACAAAACTATAAGTAAGGATCAAATTATTTCTTTGATAACTGGGAAAGAATATTTGAACCTATCAGTTTACAATATACTGATGCCTGTTTTTCTAGGCTTTATTGGTGATAATGGTCAGGAATGTTGGACTATTAATGCCTTTTTAGCATAATAAGAGGACAGAAACTAGCCAGACATAATGTGTGAATTGTGGAGAGGGCTAAATCTGTATTTTTAAGTAAGTGTGCTTTTTTTTGGCTTTTATTCTTGCCATAATAGAAATATATTTGTAGAGCAACCCATTTTCTCTCCTCATTGATATTTTAATAAACTTTGATAGGTAAAACTGTCCGAGATATGAACAAAAGCAAGTGATGCATGAAAGTTTGATTAAAACAAACCTTGAATGGTTATAAAAATCCTTATAATCATTAAAATAATTTATAAAAACAATAAAAATAATTCGTTTAAAAATCTTGAACGATATTAATGATATGACGTAGTTCAGGAAACTTTCTACTTCTCTGTTTATCTGTCTGACTTTACGGTCAGTTACTTTTGACCGCCCCCTGTCGTTTTAAAGAATATCACAACGGCGAACGCGGCAAGTATAAAAGCCTCGTCCGTTTCGCGAGGTGCGCGCGCAGTCAGCGGAGGTGCGCGATGCGGCGCCAGGCGAAAGTATAACTCCAGCTTTACACATCTTAGAACACAATATCGACGGTAATGGTAACCATTTGAAGGTGTATGATAAACATGCCTCATCATTGCTAATCACGATAGCCTTATTGAATACTCTTTCTTTCTACAGTATATATGATCAATACACTTTAGTTTCATTCCCAACAACTTACTGGCTGTTGTTATCACCTTCCCCAGTGACCTCTTCTAGGCCTCAGAAGCATTTCAATACCAACAGATCACACAAAATGTTGCAATTCTTTTAATAAAAGCACTATAAAACATGATCAACAATGTGTTGTCAACATTAAAAGACAATATCTGTACACAACTTTAAATATTTATTTGAATTGTATACACAGACTTGTATACACAGACATAAAAAATGTAGTTGATACATTTGTAACCCAATCTGGCAAAATGAGTTGGAAGTTGCAACATTATATTTTAAGATACAGGCCGAAAAATGTGAAAAATATTCTTTTTTTTTTTTAGCTAATTTCACAGAACAGATATTCAAAAATAATCTCACTGTTTCATAGTCCAGATTATTGAGTAAAGGTTTTTAAATGACTATTAAAATTGACTTAAATATTTATTAAATTCACTGGAACATTGCTTTTCTCAACATGTAACACCTGTTCAACCATTCTTATTGTAGTAAAAAAAAATATATATATATTTTAAAAAAAGTTGAGCTCAAATATATGTACAAATATATGTACAAATAAGCTGTAAAATAATAGTTTATCCCTTAACATGCAATGGACTTTGAAGCAAATCAGCACAAAAATGTTTAGATTTTCTAAAGTTTTCAATCGGAAAAAGAGGGCAGACAACAATAATTCAAACGGGCATATCTTCAAAACCATTCAAGGTATGAATTTAAGTACGACATCATTTTAAAGCATAGAGTCTTCTCTTTTTATTGGTTCAATTTGGGTCACTGTGACTCATTTTGCTGGATAAGGTCACATTTTATTTTTGTTATAAGTTTTCTTGAGCTGTATAGTGATTGGATGAGTGGTTGGGTAACTTTACATGGACATGGGATAATTAGGACCTGTTTAAAATGATTTAAAGGTCCCATATAATTAAAATAAAGTTTTAGATGTTAGTATGGTTTGCTTTCGAAATATCTATAAACTAGTGTGCTCCAAAACAGTGACAAGTTCTTGTTTAGAAGATATAAAACTGATATAAACATGTAAAGCTTGTAGTTTGTCACTTCCACCTAAATTTATTCACGGCAATTTATACTTCAGTTTCTCATCAAATAATAACCAATCAAATGCTCTCTAGTGTCTGACGAGCCCCGCCCCCCTTTAAGCCACTTCTCATTTGCATTTCATTTGATGCACTTGAGCTCAACTACTCTCAATGGCTGTGGTAAAACAAAACTCTATTGGCTGTTTTTTGTTTTTGTTTTGTTTTTTAAAGGGGAGGAGCTACACTATGTCCCACCCTCTCCTTGGTTTCGGTTGAGAATACGTCAAACATCGAATAAAGATGGACATTACAAAGCACTTCACAGGACTTTTATGACCTACAACACAATATTTCAGGAAATTTAAGGGAAAAAAAGACAACCAATGAACCTACTTCAGCGTTTTAACTGCATTTTCATTAATTCCCAGAACGGGCCTCTCAATCTCCAGATCTCGCCGACTGCAGTAAGGAGAAGAAAATCCAGTTAAGATCAGCTCATTTGCCAATAATCAATGTGTTTTGAACCTGTCACCTGTTGTAGGACTGGCAGAAGAGCGCCAGGTTGTCCTGATTGATGTCCTGAGCGATGTGCAGGCGGTACGTTTGGATGATCTCCTGGTTCTCTGTCAGCTCATCCTGAGGAAAAAAAAAAGCATAGACTTTAACTCTTTATAGGGCACTGATTGAAATACTCATTGGGGGAATCGTGGAGTGGTACTGCAGGTTATTACATAGCTTTTGGGTCCCACTTTAAATTAAGTGGCCTTAATTACTATGCTCTTAGGTTTTTAAATAACTTTATTTAGTTAGTTTTCTGATAAAGCATACAATTCAAAGAATACAGGTCCAAATGTATGGTATACTATAACTTCAGAGGTAAAACCAGAAGCACAGTATTGTCGGATATACAGCGGGGATAATAAGTATTAAACATGTAACCATTTTTCTCAGAAAACATATTTCTAAAGGTGCCGTTGACTTGAAATTTTCACCAGATGTTGGTAACAACCAAATAAAATCCATAAATGCAAAGAAAACAAATCTAATTAGATTACAAATGAAGTTATGTGTAATAATAAAATGAAATGACGCAGGGAAAAAGTATTGAACACATGAAGAAAGAAAGGTGTAAAAAGGCAGTAAAAAAATCCAGACAGCAGCTGAAATCTGTCAGTAGTTATTAGGGGTGTCAAAATTGTTTCTTCGGTGCACCGCGATGCAGGCGCGGACAATTCGGTATCGGTTCAGTAATAATCATAACCGGTTATTATGTGCTGACGTCATTTATCTCATATGCGCTATGTCGCGGTAGCTTACTATAGCGAAGGAGGCGAGAGCAAGTGTTTACAACGCTCCAACAACTTAACGAAGAAGCTGTGCAATATTTCACAGTGTGTGTGTTTGCTGGACAGTCTTTCACTGACACTTAAAACAGAAGCCCCTATTTCACTGCGATTGAGAGAATGAAAGTAATCTCCATTTCTCTCTCTTTCACTGTGGCCTATTTGACCTGCTGCCGTGACTTTTCCTCTCCTCTCGGCTGTTACAGAGATACTTCTGGATACAGACACGAGCGTGCGAGTTTTCTTCACTGCGTCTATCATGGATCAGCTGTGATCGACGCTGTAGTATTGCCAGATGTAGCTGACTGATTCCAGCCCAAAAACTATCCAAAAGTCGCCGAAATGCCTATCCAAAACCACCCAATCTGGCAACACTGTGCCACTGCTGTTTATCAGTGTCACTAATCGGTGAACAGCGCCTGTAAAGTAAAATATAAAATTGTGTATGGAAAGCATCGTCAATGCACCGCGATATTGAATTGAACTGAATCGATCGTAACCGAACCAATGTAGGTTCACACCTCTAGTAGTTATTCAGCTCTTATTAACCCTCTGCTCTTCGTCATTGTAAATTAAAATCAGCTGCTTCAGTCCAACATGAAACCAGGGTGGACATTTCAGCAAGACAATGATTCAAAACACAGCCAACGAAACTGAAATGGTTTCAGAGAAAGAAAATCAAGCCGTAGAATGGCCCAGCCAATCACCTGACTTGAATTCAATAGAAAATAATAAAATAATCATCAGATTTATAGACTAAACCCACAGAACAATTCAAGTGACTTCATTCGCCACATGAGAGTCGTCTTTAAGCTGCCATCACCAAAAAAGCCTTTTATATAAAGGACTAAATACGTTTTAGTAGTTCAGTACTTTCTCATTGTGTCTCATTGTTATTACACATAACTCATTTTTCAGAGTTTTTTTTGTTTTGTTTTATCTTTAAAACAAAACGTTTGAAAACGTTTGTATTGTTTGGGTTTTTACCAAAATCTGGTTCAATTCCATGTCAACAGCTCCATTAGAAATATTATTCCTAGGAAAAACATGACATGTTCCAGTACTTATAATCATGGGATCTATACAGTGGGTAATAGAAGACACAAAAATGGATCTATAATAATTGAAATAAATGACACTAATAATCAATCAAATAAATAAATAAATAAATAAATAAATAAATAAATAAATAAATAAATAAATATCAGAGAATCATATCATGAGACAACCAGAAAAAAGTATAAAGTAACTTAAGTGACTTTTGAAAACAAACTTAAACTTTAGACTTTATTTTAAACATAAAAAATGGAAGTAAACAAATAACTACAATTAAAAAATGTAGCGAAATAACCCAATTTTAACTCGTACATGTCCGAAAAGGGACTAGGAAAAAGCATATGCTTATTTAACCCTAACTATTCTCTGCTTTAAATCAACTATAAATAACAATCCATAACAAGAGTTATGAGTTTATGGTATTACTGGCATCAGATCTTAGGTGTTTTAAAATAAATTAGCTTTTTATTTTTTCCAAATTTACCAAATAACACCCAAATTCTTGTGTTCAGGAGCAAATGTAATGCACTTTAATGAAGATACAGTGATCAAGACAGTTAATGATTTATACTGTGTATTCATGATAAGTGCATTTTCAAGAAAAGCATAGAAAAGGAACAAATATTTGAAAGTTCACACACAGAAATCCATCTTACAGACATACAAATAGATGTACAGATATATCCATCTTACAGACATAGAAATATCCATTAGAAATAGCTTTAGTTCACTGAATATTCAAGAACTTTATCAGAGATAAACAGTAAACGGTGTTAAAAATAACACTAGCGAATCCATGAATTATTAGTCCATAATTTATCATTTTCATTATCATATCATCTATCACGTTTATTTTTCTAACACATTTAAAAGCAAACTCAGAAGCAATAAAGTAATAACAAATGAGTAAATTAAAGTAATGGCGCAGTGGCCCAAATTAGCCAGAAGGACACCAGGCAATGTAGTTTACAGACTGGACAGGTCCAGTCATGCCTGAAAATAATTGTAGTCAGGCTGGGTCAGATTTTGGTTTCATTTTATTGGGTTAGTCTTAGGTCTGGTGTTTCTTTTAAAACAATAATTTAAACATATTTATCTATAGTAGGATTAAACTGTGATTTTGGTCCCCTTTCACTCTCTGTACAACTTCACTCTCTGTCAATATCTACTCGCCTATCATAATAAAGGGAAAAATCCCTAAATAAAGCTTTAAATTGTGACCTTCTACATCGGCAATACATTGCCTGTAAATGTATTTGCTCAGAGAATTCATTCACATATTCTCATCATATCTTAAACCTACCGTGCTGAAATGGTGTGCCATCACAATGTCTATGAGATTGCTGGTCCATCCAGACAGCTAAAACAGAAGCACAGAGATGTTTTAAGATCATACAAATCTTACTCCCAGCACCTCCACCCAACATCCACAGCCACCGACTTCAGCACTTTTCATTAACGTTGCAATTTGAGCTGTAAGGTTATTAAGAGCTTACGACAGGGAAAACCTTAAGGAGATCAAGCACACTAATCTGCTGAGAAATCTGAAGTATGGAGAAATAGCGTTAGCTTTCGGCTAATCATGGGAGTATAAGATATGAGGCATTTATGAGAATAAATATGCAATATGAGTAAATAATTAGTAAATAAAATAATTTAAAAATCCAATTTATTACATGAAATGTTGATGAATCTATATTTTGATTTATATTTGAAGACAAATAGTAATACTCAAGAAACAGGACTTGGAAAAACAAGTCTGCTAGAGTTAAACAGTTGTGTTTTACCATTTTTAAAATCCATTCAGAACACTTTTAGCTTAGCTTAGCATAAATCATTGAATCGGATTAGACCATTAGCATTTTACTCATTTTCAAAAACGAGTTTCAATAATTTTTCTATCCAAATGCAGACTCTTCTGTAGTTACGTTGTGTACTAAGGTCGACGGAAAATTGCTATTTGCAGTTAAAAGTTGCTATTTTCTAGGCTGATACGTCTAGGAACTATACTCTCATTCTGGTGTAATAATCAAGGAGATGCTAATGGTCTAATCGGATTCAATGATCTATGCTAAGCTATGCTAAAAATGCTCCCACCAGATGCAGAGATCAGCAGAATGGATTTAAAAGTGGTAAGACTCAACTGTTTCAACCCTAGAAACTAAAAGTTGATTTATATTTAAGGAAAAATAAAAAAGAACACCACTTTTTTGGGGAAAAACAAGTCCCCTGGAGTTAAACAGTTGCGTTTTACCATTTTTTAATCCATTCAGAACACTTTTAGCTTAGCATAAATCACTAAATCCGATTAGATCATTAGCATTTCACTCAATTTCAAAAGTGAGTTTCGATCATTTTTCTAATCTTTTGACTCTTCTGCAATTACGTTGTGCACTAAGACCTTTGGCAAACTGTTATTTAAAATTGAAAGTTGTTATTTTTCAGGCTGATATGTCTAGAAATTATACTCATTCTGGTGCAATAATCAAGGAGCTTTGCTGCCATACCATGGCTGCAGCAGGTGCAAAAATATTACGCAGTGCTTTAAAATAGTAGCCAGATAGGCAGCTACTGTAGGTAACAGTACTTCATAATATCATTGCACCTGCTGCAGCAACAACGTTCCTTGATTATTACACTGGAATTAAGAGTATAGTTCCTAGACATAAAAATAGCCACTTTTTTATTTTCTGTCGGTCTTACTACACAATGTAACTACAGAAGAGTCAAGCTTTAAACAGGAAAATGATCAAAACCCTTTTGTTCATAATTTTTGAGTGAGATGCTAATAGTCTAATCCGATTCAATGATCTATGCTAAGCTAAGCTAAAAATGCTCCCGCCAGATGCAGAGATCGGTAGAATGGATTCAAAAGTGGTAAGACTCAACTGTTTCAACCCTAGAAATTGAAAGCTGATTTATATTTGAGGAAAAAGAAAAAAGAACACACCACCTTTTAGGGAAAAGCAAGTACCCTAGAGTTAAACAGTTGAGTTTTAGCATTCAGAACACTTTTAGCTTAGCTTAGCATAAATCATTGAATTCAATTAGATCATTAGCATTTCACTCAATTTTCAAAGTGAGTTTCGATCATTTTTCTTATCAAATTGACTCTTCTGCAATTACGTTGTGTACTAAGAATGATGGCAAACTGTTATTTGAAATTGAAAGTTGCTATTTTCTAGGCTGATACGTCTAAGAATATGCTGTCATTTTGGTTTAACAATCAAGGAGCTTTGCTGTCATACCATAGCTGCAGCCAAAGCAACAAAATTATGCAGTGCCTTAAAATAGTGCCCAGATAGGCAGCTACGTAACAGTACTGCATACCATCATTGCTCTTACTGCAGCCATGGTACAGCAGCAAAGTTCCTTGATTATTACACTGGAATTAGAGTATAGTTCAAAGACATAACCTCGCAAATAGCAACTTTTTATTTTCTGGTCGGTCTTACCACACAATGTAACTACAGAAGAGTCAAGCTTTAAATAGGAAAATGATCAAAACCCTTTTGTTCATAATATTTGAGCGAGATGCTAATGGTCTAATCCGATTCAATGATTTATGCTAAGCTAAGCTAGAAATATTCCCGCCAGATGCAGAGATCGGCAGAATGAATTCAAAAGTGGTAAGACTCAACTGTTTCAATTCTAGGGGAGTTGTAAAATGATCACATTTCCAAAAAATGTGGAGTGTTCCTTAGCGATTAAGACTTCTGTTGTAGTCAAGTTCCTTTAAAGAGATCAATATATGGTTTATTCATTTCCACATTACTGAACATCTGTCTGCCACTGGCCTGCAGAACACATTGTTAGAAAAAAGAAATTATTTGTAAAAACTGTTCTTATAGAGCTACATATATTACCTCGGACAGTTCCAGTATGAATTTATGCCTTTTTATTCATTGATTGATTGATTGATTGTTTAATTGACAGTGCATTCACATGTTTACCTTTGAGGCAGCCCAGTCGATCCAGCCCTTAGCACAGGGGTCCACATTGATGAGAACCAGTCCCTCAACCAGAGCAGGCTCATTCAGCTAGAGAAAGACAAAACACGGGTTAGACTATCATGATGGCTAATACACTTAGGGCACCTACTGACCGAGAGGATTAAGAGCTCGACATGTAGATGACCAGAATAATGAGAGATTCTTGAGGCATTGTTAAATATAGACTTGTCTGAGCCATGTGACAATCTAACTCAAAAACACTGTGATTGGCCTGGGAACAAAAAATATCACAGAAAACATGCTGATTTAAAGAGACGTCAATGTGTATTAAACAAATACGGTTAAAAAAATTACATTTAAAAAATAATAATAATAATAAAAAAAATAATTATATATATATATATATATATATATATATATATATATATATATATATATATATATATATATATATATAATAGTTTCTTTAATCCAAAGATTGATCTTGTAATCTCTGCTGTTTCAGTTGATGTATAGATAAAACTTCACTAGACATTATACAGCATGTCTCCAGTCCAATAAATCACATGAAACTTTGTGATTGGTTACTTTTGGTATCTTTCAAATCAAGTTTCTTTATTGAGAAACCAAACAATAAAATGCTATTGTGATGCTCTCGGATGTGACAGAACAATGCCTCATTTCAAATTGCACTAAAGCACAAGTGAACCATCTTTTTTTATTATGATTTACTCATGTAATCATTCAATCATCATTTCAGCTGTAGGAAGATATAAGAAACAGCGCATAAATACAGTGCATCCGGAAAGTATTCATAGCACTCACTTTTTCCACTTTATGTTACATCCAGTGGCGGCTAGACACAAATATTAACAAAATAAACTGATTTAATTATAACATTCTAACATTTATTGTAGTCATACTAACATTTATTGAAAAAAAAATGTATGAACAATATTTTTTCATATGTGTGCGGGGCGCCGGACTAATGGGTGTCTATGTAGGTACACAAACTTTTGCAAAGCATGTGATATGACGATAAGCTCTAATTGGCCTGTTTTAAATTGTCTTTGACAATTTAATCATATAGTGAAAGCAAGTGCAAGATGAAGGAAAATTCTGTTGTATCTTTGCAAAGATATCCGTTCACAAGGCGTTTGGATGAAGAAGAAAAAAAAAGAATCAAGGAGCTTGGAGCAGATCGACCTTCCTTGCAAAACTAATGAAAACAAATTCACCAGCAGTCAAGTGATCGCGATTCGCGGGCGCGCGTACACCCTTGGCTTTTCCAGCACTTGTCATGACAAACAGAGTTGGCTGGCAGGTTGTGATGTAAGTCATGCCTTTTACTATTTCCGTGTTTGCTGTTTCAAACAGCATGACGCAAGAGAGGTTGAATGCATTGGCCATGCTGTCAATAGAGAAGAGACTGGTGACTGAGATGACGGACTTTAACCAAAAGGTTATTGAGAAATTTTCAAGCCAGAAAGAAAGGAGAGCAAAATTAATTTTCAAGTAGTGCTACTGGCCAGTGATTAGGCAACTTTTGTGTGTGTGTGTGTGTGTGTGTGTGTGTGTTTACTGATTATCTTGATTACTTCATTACTGATAAACCCAACTTGAACTAAAATGAACTGATTTGTGATGCATTTATTGTATGCTTTAGTCATTTTTGTTTTTTGGTACATCACCTGAAAAATGGCTTTTAAAATGCGCCCCCCTCACATTTTTTAACACCAGCCGCCACTGGTTACAGCCTTATTCCAAAATGGATTAAATTCATTTATTTCCTCAACATTCTACACACAATACCCCATAATGACAATGTGAAAAGATTTTTTGAAATTGTTGCAAATTTATTAAAAATAAAAAACCTGAAAAATCACATGTGCATCAGTATTCACAGCCTTTGCCGTGAAGCTCTAAATTGAGCTCAGGTACATTCTGTTTCCACTGATCATTCTTGAGATGTTTCAGCAGCTTAACTGGAGTTCACCTGTGGTAAATTCAGTTGACTGAAAAGGCATACACCTGTCTATATACTGTAAGGTCCCAGGGTTGAAGACAAAGGAATTGTCAGTAGACCTCCGTTCTTCTGTGGAAAGAGGAGAACCTTACAGAAGGACAATGTAAGGCAGCAATCCATCAATCAGGCCTGTATGGTAGAGTGGCCAGACAGAAGCCACTCCTTAGTAAACCAAAAGGCATCTGAAGGACTCTCAGGGTGCTTTCACACTTGGTTCAATTGCCTGGACCGTACCCAAGTTCGATTGTCCACCCTTGCCACCTTCTCGGTTGGTTTGTGTTCACACTGTCTTTTTTCCTTCTGAACCCCAGTATGCTTGCGTCATAGAGCTGCTGTTTTGTTTACTGCTGTTGCTAGGTGACGGTCACGAAAGCAAAGCACCAAAATGGAGACTTCCGCACATCGCGGTCGATTTGCTTTTACTGAATCTTTTAGTTTTGGACATACAGAAAGCGACTCGCGTCTATCTGCCGCAAAAATATTATAAACATTCAGAACATCACACAGTGACTGCAGAAGCTGTTTCTGGAGGAGACAAGCAGACATCACTGTGTATCACTGTGCTTTGCTCAGTCCCGCTTGTCACCAAGGTACAATACGTGGCGCACTTACACACACACACACACACACACACACACACACACACACACGAATGAACGTTATGAAAACGATAGTTTGTTGTACAGTTGGCGGTTCACTTCCGCTATTTGGTACGATTGCATTCATACTAGAAGTGAACCGTACCAGAGTTCGCATGAACCGTACCCCAGACCACCTCTTTCAGGCGGACTCGGGTACGGTTCACGGGTGCGCACCAGAGTTCAGAAGACACGTTCACACTAGCTAAACGTACCGTACTATGACGTCAAACGAACCCGGGTGCGGACCAAAAGTGCTAGTGTGAAAGCACCCTCAGACTATAAGAAACAAAATTCACTGGTCTGTTGGAGTGAATGCACAGGCATTAAATTTGAAAAAAAAAAAAAGGCACCGCTCATCACCAGGCTAATATCCTCCCTGCAGTGAAGCATGGTGGTGGCAGCATCATGCTGTGGGGATGTTTTTCAGCAGCAGGAACTGGAAGACTAGTCAGGATAGAGGGAAAGATGAATGCAGCAATGTACAGAGACAACCTAAATGAAAAGCTGCTTCAGAGTGCTCTTGACCTCAGACTGGGGCAACGGTTCATCTTCCAGCAGAACAATGATCCAAAGCACACCGCCAAAATATCAATGGAGTGGCTTCACAACAACTCAGTGAATGTCCTTGAGTGGCCCAGCCAGAGCCCAGACCTAAATCCTATTATACATCTCTGGAGAGATCTGAAAATGGCTGTACACCGTCGCTTCCAACCTGATAGAGCTTGAGAGGTACTGCAAAGAGGAATGGGCAAAAATTCCCAAAGACGGCTGTGCCAAGCTTGTGGCATCATATTCAAAAAGACTTGAGGCTGTAATTACTGCCAAAGGTGCATCAACAAAGTATTGCGCAAAGGCTGTGAATACTTATGTACATGTGATTTTTAAGGTTTTTTATTAAATAAATTTAAAAAAATCTTTTTTTCACATTTTCATTAAGGGGTATTATATGTAGAATTTGAAGAAATAAATGTATTTAATCCATTTTGGAATAAGGCTGTAACATAAAAAAATATGGAAAAAGTGAAGCGCTATGAATACTTTCCGGATGGACTGTATATAATTTATGTAGGAATATATTTACTCTGGGAAATTATTCACTGTTGAAAGCTTGTTGACGAGAGAAATGAATAGGCCTGTCACGATATCTATTTTTAGTTGTCCGATATATTGCACCAAAATATATTGCGATAAACGATATTATTATTTTAAAACCAGTTTATGCCACTTATTAAATAATTCCAGAATGATCATATAATATCATCACAATGCAAGTACACTCTTCCAAATAACACATCATATTTTATGCTTAAGAATATTTCATTTATAGTCATTTTAACAATTTAATAATCAGGCACTGGAGTCAGAATGTGAAAATGCATATCCTAAATGAATAACAATAAATGTTAACAAAAAAGTGCAAGGTAAAAAGTAACAGAGGCTGCGGTATCTGCTACCACATCTATTTTCAGTCATCAGACACCCACAGGAAAATATACTAAAGTAATTTATAGTCGATACTATACTGTTTTTTTTTAACCATACTGACACCACCAATAGAGATAGAGATGTTGCACAATCAGCTAAAATGTGGCTAGAATTGTTTTGTATGTATGGGCGATATATATTGCATCACCAAAAATGATTGAGGCCATGTCCATGTGCGATAAGTCGACAGTTGATTACTGTGACAGGCCTAGAAATGAACTCTAATATTTGAATGTATAGCCTAAATACTATATGAAAACAAGTTATGAAAGCCACTGTGTAAAGTATTATATTTTAAAACTCATTGGAACCGAAACAAGTTTACAATTAAATATTAATGTAAAAATGTACAATTTACATATTTAAGTCTTGGTTATTATATCATTTATAAATAAATATCAACCAAATGTAATCATATAGGCTCTGTTGTTAACTGTAGCCTTTAATATTATAGTAATGTGCAAATAATAGGGTTCCCTACATAGTTTGCAGCATTAGTTGAGATGTTTTTTCCTCCTCCATAAAAGCAATATCATCATAATTGTCATTTAAAGGTACAGCATATTTATTAAAAAATCATTGTTTGATGATGATACAGGAAAAAAAAGATGTTATGTCATTTTCCCTTATTGCAGGGCTTCCCAAACGTTTTAGCCTGTGATCCCCAAAATAACAATGCTAGTGACTCGCGACTCCCAATATCTTCTGAGGGCTTTATAGATACATAAACTTTGCACACACCAGCGCACACATACCAACAGGCCCAAGTCAATCGTTTTATTTTGAAGAACACCTATCGGAGACCATCCTCCATGTTCAGGTGTGGCCTGTATTTATTTTTAATGTACGTGAGAGCCGTAAAGGTGTCAGAAAGTTTAACCTGGTGCCATAAAATCAATGTGCTGTCTCTTTAATATAATGTAATCACCCCAGGGGTCGCAAAAAAAAAAAAAAATATTGAAAGGCTGATGGCTTTTTATTTGCATTTTTTTTATGCAACTATTAACTACTATTTTTTTTTTCTTCTTCTGTAGGTTATGGATAAAATGTGGTACTTCTAATAGTTTGATAAAATGAATTAGATTTTTGGAAATCACCAAGCGACCTCCTCATTGTCCCATGACCGCCTGGAGGGTCCCGACCCCCACTTTGGGAACCACTGCCCTATTGTACCAAAAACACACCAGATTATGACTTCAAAGCCATGTATCATTTCTCATTACAATTACACCAATAGTCAACGTCAACATCAAATAAAAATGACCCCATTTACTTCCTGATAACTAACCCCCTTTTTCTTTTCTTTTCTTTTTTTAATAATTCACACTAAATAGTTTTAATAGAGTAATTGACAGATGAAAATGAAGCAGAGATCCAGTTTGAGTCAAAATACCAAGTAAGATTATTTGATGTATTTGTTGTGGAGTTTTATCAAGCCTTTCTGCAATGATGAGTCAGACACGTATGCCATTATAAAGTTTGCATTACACACACATTTATTTCTTTTGTTTTTGAATGTCTACTTATAGCAAATGTGACAGAATACGAGTTGATGTACACTGCTGTATGAATATCCACTATGCTACTGCACAAAATAAGCCATATTTAATGTCCACAATGTGGGACTCCTGTTGTGTTTGAAGCATCTTCACATATAGTTGTACTGACACTATGCGACTGTGCTTATTCCAGCGGTTTGAATTGCATTATAATTTTACTGTCTTTTTATAATAACAAGCGTTTTAAAAAAGTTTTTAACTTGTAAAACTCATTTTTGAGGTGCATCTGATCACAGAGAGTTGGAACAGATCTTTAAATCTGAGTTTCTTGGCAAATCCTGTTTTGTGGACATGTTCTACGGACTACGGAGACATGTTAATATGCTCCTGTCAATCAATTCAGTGTGCGGGGAAAACCATACTTCTACATCACGTTGCAGTCGGTCTCAAAATCACTTGGATCTTATTTTAACGTCAAAGAAATAAAAAAAGAGACTTGTTGTGTTTATATCACATCAACATGACTGTGGACACACTCTACCTGCACACATTTCTGTCCAAACAGCTTTCAAAAGTGTCCTTTAAAGCAGTGGTCCTCAACCCCTGATAAATTGGTACCGGGCCACACAAGAAATCATTATTTATTTCTGTTTTATTTATTATCGGAGTCTGAACGATCTTTTATTTTAAAAAAATCTTCTATTTTGAAAAATTACCATATTTTCTCAATTACATCTCAGTCACTTGAGCGCCAAACTTTAACCCAGAAGCTAGCAAAATCAGTAAGAAACACATCTTTGGAAAGTTTCTTTGCTAAAGGGCAAAGGCCCGGTTAAGGACCCATAAACTGCCAAGTAATGGATCCACAACCCATTTGTCAACAAATCAGGTGAATCCAGCATGTCTGTGCAAGAAGATCAACTGCTGGAGTTCGAGAATGACGGTGGCCATTCACGTTGCGTCTTTTCTGCGAGCAAGTTAGTTATTTTCAATGGTAATGCACGATCTGGGAGCGACGCACTAGCACCTTCCAGGCACACCACCCAGTTGAAAACATCTTCAGAATGCTGCGAGCGCACCGCGAGTCATGTAATTAGTATTGATCGATCAGCTCTATATTTTGTATGGAATATACACATTTCGGTAGACTAATTACCTCAGACAAACACTGAAGTGCTTTTTAATTTTCTTCATAAATAAAACTTGTATCAGAGTTGCAGCGATGTTTTGTCATTCTTTGAGAAAATGGTCGATGATTGCTTCGCAATCTATGTAAACCCACCCCCCAGGGCCGTAGCAAAATTGTCAATTGTTGACTGGTCCCCAGTGAAAAAAAGGGTTGGGGACCACTGCTTTAAAGAACTGAATTTGGCCAACTAAATTACATACACAGACATGCTCTCAACAATCAGCACAATGCACTCTAAAAGTGTGAGTCTGCAATGTTTTGCCCTACATTTTGCCTTCATGCAGTGAAATGCGTCACATCAAAAGATTTGAGAACGCCACATACAGTAAAGCCATGGGAAAGAGATCAGCTGAGAAAGTCTCAGTGGTGACCAAGCAAAACCTCCTACTGACATGGCCAAACCGGGTCTCAACATCAACACCTTCACCAAGTTCTCAGTAAGTCAGGGTTCAGGACGCAGACTTCATGCAAGGCCTCACACTTGGTTTTAACACAGAACTTCAGCTATAGGCAGACACATGAACAAATCAAATGCATCATGACGGAGATGGAAAAAAGCTCAGGTTTCACACCTCTTCTTTTTCCTCTCCACATCAGATTCTGCAAGGAAGCTAGAAAGACGTTCAGAGAAGCACCAGCAGGTTTGGAGGTCACACTCTCGGATGACTTCATCGACGAATAAGCATGTGACAAATAAAGTGTCATTTAGAAGATTTTAAATGGTTTTCTCTGCTGCGCCTGTTCTACAGAGCTGCGTAGGTGTGTGTTTGGTTCAGTCGTCCATCTGAGCGAGTGCATATGTGGTAAAAATATGATGTTGAATGTGAAGTGCACTGCAAGCTGTGAAAACATACAAGTGTGAAAAGAGGAGTTGCTTGACCGAAGTAATGAAGAAAGTAGCTAAAGATGGCCACATTCTTCAGATAACTTGAAAAAATATCCTTTATCTAATTAAACCTTGGTAATAACCAGCAGGAAACATAAGTGTGAGTGTGTATGAGTCTTAATAAATGCGTTTATGAGGAAATCCATCCTGGAGGCGTGGAGGTTTGTGCGTAGACGGTGAATGAGGGCTTTGTGTAGGGTGAGAGTGTGAGTGCATGTGTGAACTTTGAGTCTTAGATGAGTTGTCGGGGATTTTATCATAGACTGGAGACAGATGGTTTGACTGCAGATGATCTTTACTGATCTTCACCTCTCATGATCTCAAGATGCTCAATTAAACATCATGATTGAGTTTAATCGGCTTAATTTTAAAGAGCTCTTTATACCCACATGAAATGACTAATAGGTCATCATAACTCTATGGAATGGAAGAGTATTTTACTTACAGCAAATCTAGTGAGGATATAAGCTCCTGCGCCCACACCAATCCCAATCACACTGTTGATTCTGTTGAAGAACAATCATTCATATTATTATACCTTGCAAATGCTAGCACAAATTAAATTTAAAAAAGGCAAAGACATGCAAAAATTATCACTAGATGGAATTTACAAGATTTTGCCTCATTGTACTGATTTAGGGATAACCTTATGATGTAAACATTATCAGAGACTAGACTAAAGTTTAGATGCTCACTTCAGATGAGTCAGAACTGATGGTAGCATTTCAGCAAGCTCATCCATGGTGGGGTACAGGAACCTGAGGGAAAGAAAATACAGACAGGAGTCCCAAATTAGTTTTAAAGGGAGAGTTCACCCATTTTCTTCTGTTAATCCCAAAAGTACATATTTTGAAGAAAGCTGAAATCTTGTAAACATTGACCTCTATAGTATTTGCTTTTCCGGCTATGAAAGTCAAAGATTACAGGCTTCAAAATACATTATTTTGTGTCCAACAAAATAAAGAAACCTATAAAGGGTTGGAACCAGGAGCATTGCTAGACATAAAGCTCTACTCTGGAGCTCTGGAGTGATGACAATTTAAGATAATTTAAGAAATCTTTTGCATGAATATTAATTTTATTAGAATGAAATTCTATAGACAGTTAAATAGAATACAAAAAATATGTTTTATAGAATTATCTGTTGTCTTAGACCTGACTCATGGCCGAGAATTAGGTTTAATAAGTCTTACCTCCCTGACTCATCATCCCTCCTTTTTGCTTCATACAAAAAATCTATCCGGAGCCATGCTTAGTCTAAATAAGATCACCATTATATTATTTAAATTTGTTTTGTTGACTTGCAAAACTCACTGCGTGCTGACACCTCCGCACCTCGCCGATTTCACAACGCATGAGCATAAAGCAAGCATAATGGAGACTTCTAATTAGCCACATGGACGCAATGTTTGCTTGGTCAGAGTTTATTCAGCAAATGCATCCCTATCTCCTATCATTCGCATGAACCCTTTTCACAAAATCCTGAAACGACCTCAAGCTAGCATAATTTGATTAATTAAAAACTATTTTGATTGAAATTTGGCATTTGCATCACTCGTTTATCATGCAATACTGCAAAATCCGCATTAAGACAGGATAATGGAAACCCAGATTATGCTCACACACTGGTTGTACAAAGTTAGGTTTGGTTGTAAATTACATTAGTTTCAGATATCACAGCCAATTTAACTATTAAGAACAAAGTAATGATGCTCAAAAGTTTAAGTAGGCATCCCACTATATTTTGAGACATGAACAAAGTGATTCGTCTGTATTTTGTGTCTTACCCGGTGGGGAAAGGAGGGGCAGATTCCTGCTGGCCTGGAGCGTCAACATGGACCACAGCAAAGTGCTGGGTGATCTCCTGCATGTCTTCAAAGTTAAAGAGTGTGTTGAAACAGGACTTATCTGTATTGAAAAGAACAAATCACATAAATCCCTATAAGAAAAAAAAGTGCATTTGCTTCATAGACATTATTGAGTAATTTCCTATAGATTGATTAAACACGTCTTTATTGCTATCATTCACATGTCATGTTGGTAATCTCATGTGATCTACAGCCTCTTCTCCTGACAGCTCATGGGATGTCAAAGTTTATTTTGGATGTAAACATCCCAATCATCTAGGTTCTTCTGGCCTATCGTTGCATGCATGTATATATATATATATATATTTCACCTACCATAAATAATTGGGATGTTTTGAGCCAGGTTAGTGTGCCTCCAGGAATAGGGGTAAAACACTGATTTAGACCCCCTGCCTCTGTTAGCTGAGCTCTAAAAATTATACAGTGTGCCACTAAAAGAGGAATAAAATATATGGGACAACTTACGGTTGAGTCCGATGTCATGATAGGTGAGAATGACTGGCCGGTTGCCTTTAGGGGTTCCTCTCAAAGTCACATGAAGGACACCGCGAGGAGTCTCAATGTCATGCTCCTGCAACGAATCAGAAGATGACAAGTGGATTACTAAAGAGAAATGCTAAACTGTCAAATGTAGGAACGGCCTCCTATAGCTCTATGCTGAAGAAATGCAAGTAAGTAAATTGTATTTATATAGCGCCTTTCACAGACTAGAAGTCACAAAGTGCTTTACAGTAAAAGAAAACATAAATCAAAACAGGTTAAAATCTAAGTACAAATAGCAACAACATCTAAAAACAGCTGACATACTGTTAATTAAAAGCTCATCCAAAAGAAGATGTCTTTAAATGTTTTTTTTATTTTTTAATGTTCAACTGAGCCCAGAGTTTTCAATCCTAGAGGGAGAAAGCTCTAGAGCCATACAGCCGCAACACAGAAGGCACAGTAACCTTTTGTCTTAAGATGCATTCTAGGAATGGCTAAAGGATCTTCAAGCAGCTTCTCCAACCACAGCAAATTTCGTTTTCACTGTTGATATTTGGTGGCAGTTAATCAGGAAGTGACGATTTTGTTCGCTTTAACTTGTTGGATGGAAACGCTGCTTTATTCGCACGTCTTATGCGGTAATCCAGTTTTGCGCATAAAATTAATTCGCATTTTTGGATGGAAACATAGCTACTGACAGTTATATGTACCATAGATTGCAGGCCCACAGCCAGAAGGGGAGGGGAGGGTTCGGTTGTTCGAAGACCCACAGAAATAGGTGTGGCTATGCCATCATAGATTGCAAAAATGACTCATCGAAGAAGGCTTTAAGACCGAAAAGAATCTGACATAAGTGAAGTTTCACTATTGACCTAATGTATTGTTTTAAATAGAAAAAACATTTTACAAATAACTTTTATTTTAAATCTTGGACCTTAATCCTAAATCCTCATCTTAATCTTGAAAGAAAAAATGACAAATAAAAAGGTGTGAAGCACCAAAAGTAAATTTTTAGGCTTATAAAAGTTATTTTTAACACTAATTATGCTATTGCTGTTATCAATTAATTTTCAAACGTAGTTTTTTTTTTACAAGAGATGCTAGAAAATTGGGAAGCTCTACATTATTAGCATTATTATCAACATCATGTATAAATTTTTTTATTATTAGGAAAGTTGAATGTGGTAGCCAGTTTGTTATTTGCTTAATAAATGACAATAGGCTACTTAGCCTTATGATAAAAATAATACGTATAAATAAGTCATTTTCATATTTCACATTGTTTTATTCTAAATGTTGGTACATCAAAAAGTGTGGTTATGACCACCTGACAAGCTAATATAGAAATAAATGGTGCTTAAAATGTCAGTTAAAATGCAGTAGCTATTTAAACTATCATTCATTCATTCATTTTCTATTCGGCTTAGTCCCTTTAATAATTTGGGGTCGCCACAGCGGAATGAACCGCCAACTTATCCAGCATATGTTTTACGCAGCGGATGCCCTTCCAGCTGCAATCCATCACTGGGAAACATCCATACACACTCATTCACACACATACACTAGAGACAATTTTAGCTTACCCAATTCACCTATAGCGCATGTTTTTGGACTTGTGGGGGAATCCGGAGCACCCGGAGGAAACCCACGCAAACACGGGCAAAACATGCAAACTCCAGACAGAAATGCCAACTGACCCAGCCAGGGCTCAAACCAGTGACTTTCTTGCTGTGAGGCGATTGTGCTACCCACTGCACCACCATGCTGCCCCTATTTAAACTATAAATACTAAAATTTCTAGTTAAATAGAAAATAAGATGAATAATTGTAAAAAGTTCCACTTTTTCAGAAAAAAAGAACTGCCCCTTTCACCAGGCTGGCTACGGGGCCTGTTGTTATAGGTCAATGATGCTACCGTTCGGCACCAATGCATAAATGACTCCTATCTGGCTGTACTTTCTATGAGGAAATTCTGTAGATGCACAGCCCAGGCATGTCTCACGTAATTTATTAACACAATATCTTATTGCACAATAATTATCTTATCTATATATATATATATATATATATATATATCTATATATATATCTATATATATATCTATATATATATATATATATATATATCTATATATATATCTATATATATATATATATATCTATATATATATATATATATATATATATATATATATATATATATATATATATATATATATATATATATATATATATATATATATATATATATATATATATATATATATATATATATTATAGGTGGGCATAGATTAATTTTTTTAATCTAGATTAATTTAGAAATTAATCTAGATTAAAATGGCTCATTTGAATTCTGCTGAAGGCATTCAGAATATGTGTGCTACCCAAATAATGACTAAAAAGTCATAACTGAACTAAACAAAAATGGAATTAAGACATGGAGTATACAGATATTAGTGGCATTATATAAGTAAACACCACAATCAAACTATTACCGTCATGTAGGACTTTTCGCCATAATGTCCATAATTAGTCGGAAAATAAGTCACCCAAAATTACAGGGAACTCTTACATGAAAGCACTTCACGTAAACACCTTAATTATATTATTGTCTATTAAGGCAAATAACTAGATTACAGATGTCCATGTAAGCATAATCAGTAGTGCCCAGGGACGGATCTAAAAAAATTATTCATGGGGTGGCATTAAAATTATGAGGGGTGGCAACACTAAAGCAAGCATCCTTGCATGGTTTTTGTGGATTCAAGGAACGCTATTCTTATTCGGTGTATACACTAGGGTGCACATTTTTACATTGTCCTAAAAAAGTGAAATAAAGGCTGATGTGTGATTGACTTGAAGCTGATATCTGGATTGGAAAGTCAGATAAATTAAAGGAGATGGTATGGTATGTTTAACTTCTCTTTGCTGAGTTCTATGCAAATCTGTAGCGAGTTTAAGTCTATGCCAAATTTGATTAACAAAGCATGACAAATGATGCAGACTGCATATGGATACAACTTCTCAGTGAATCAAGTTTCCTTAAGTCAAAAACAAATAATACACAACATACACTACACTGAACAATTTCGATTAGCTAACAAGGTAAGGCTAACAATAAATATAACTGATTCAAAAAACTTGCTATTTAGTTGTCATATAACTAGCAAGCAACCATCTCAGACAATACATAGATTTTTTTTACCTTAATTTGGCATTCATTTTTTAAGTAATAAAGTAATTCAGTACCTGGATTTGTTTCTCAACTTCAGCATATCGATGGACTGGACACGGCCAAATGCGTTGTTGTCACGTGACGCCAGTTATCAAAGGTTCGGACAATCTTGAATATTCAAGCTACTGAACAATATACTTTTAAAAATAGTTTATAGTTAAGCTGTTAGTCATTAATATACGCGAGGAAATCGGTCAAAAAACACTTTTGGTTTGTTAAAAGAGCCTGATTGACGATTGAGTCATTTGTTTGTGTGAGGATCTCGCTGCACTAAATGTCTTTGATTCACTAAAGCGAAGCAGTTCATAAGAGTTGTTTGTTCAGACCACTGACACCATTCATCAAAGGTTTGGACAATCTTGAAGATGCAAGCTACTGAACAACATACTTTTTAAAATAGTTTACAGTTAAGCTGTTAGTCATTAATATACACAAAGATATCAAAATAACTGCTTCGGTTTGTTAAAAGAGCCGGATTGAGTCATCTGTGCGTGATGATCTCGCTAGTTGTACTAATTGATTAACTAAAACAAAGCAGTTCATAAGAGTCGTTTGTTCGGACTATGCTTTAATAGAAAGACGAGATTTTGTTCTATTATTTATGGGTATTAGTAGGCCCACACGGAATCTGCGCGCGCAGAATTCCGCAGATTTTCCACAGATTTTCCGCAGATTTCCGCAGATTTTTAGCCCATCATTAATTCTGTTTATTTTTTTACAGTTAACTATTTACAGTTAATCTTATTGGATTTGCATTTTAAACATTAAATACAAGTTAAAAAGATATTATTTTTTATTTCACATATTAAGGTTTTAGTTATGATACTCCCAGAATAATTCCGCAGAAATCCGCAGATTTTTACCAAAAATCTCCGCAGAAATAGCAAAAAACGTCCGCAGATTCCGTCTGGCCCTGGGTATTAGCGTGGAATAAAGAGCAACAACGGAAATACAGGTGAACAAATCCCGGAGGGTGGTTTAATTGAACAAAGGTAAGATGTAAACAAACTGATAATTAAAGGTTCGCGAAGTTTCGGTGGCGAGTTGTGCTCACTCTCAATGTGGATGTGCTCAAGTGCAAAGTTCACGAACTATAATCTGTAGGAGACAGTGGTTAGTGGCCTGCTGAAGGCGCTTGATCACCCGAAGGGATTGCTTAGTTTCTTACTAGCTCTTCCAGGTGTCCGTCCTTGCTTTTCGGGGTGACGCTGATACTGTAGATGATTGGGACGCTCGTCACACTATACGCTATTTTTATGTCATCAAAATAGAGAGTCGCTGCTGTAAACAATAATATCCAGCTGCAGGCCCGCAGAACCACCAAGCGGCAACCTCTCGCTCTCCCTCGGGAAGCCAATACGGAAGTAACTAAAACTGCAATTCATCGACTCGCCTTGGGGGGCTGGCTCCATGAAGTCCAAGGGCTTTCTTTCTGCATTGGTAAATTGGCCATTTTTACAGCTGATAAAAACATGTTTACAGCCTGGTACAAACGATGGCTTTGGTTCATATAGCCATGATTACCCTTCATGACAACTCTGAGGGGGGTGAATTTTTTTATAACTCATCCGTTTAGTTTTTATTAGGTTATATTAAGTTTGCATAATTAAGGGCGTGGCCACTTGAGTGACAGCTAGCCCTCGCTGCTCGCTGTCTCGTCACCTCAGCTGATTCTGGCTAATTAGCCGCTGAGCTCGGCAAATAAATCGTGTATTTGTTTTGTTTAATGTTTCTTTACACCTTCATTTGCCTTTTGGAATTATTTCCTGCAATTATCAGATGATATGGCATGATGTGTGGATTTAATTGTGCTTACAAACCGTTCAAGTTGCCTTCATTTCACAGGTGAGTGAAATGATATACTTCTATACCATCTCTATAAATGTATTTGTTTTATTTAAGATCATTTATCATTTAAATGTTCTTTAGACCAATATTGCACTCCAGAATCTGACAGATTGATTAGCTGTAGGCTATAAAACAGTCATCTGAAGCGTTGTCATACAGTGTTAGTGCTAGATTTTTATAAACAGCCTTGCATTTACTAACACAGACTATTTCTGAAGTGTTTGATAGTAATTCGCGTTTTCCTCCTGTCGAAAAACGTCATAAGAACAATGTTTAGTGGCTCAATGTGTTACAACAGTGTTTTTAAAAGTCTAAACACTTTATTGATATAGTGTACAACCAAGCACATGTGGTCAGAACACAAACGAGTCACAGGTAATGAAGTATTAAGCGTTCTCCCAAAGTAATAAATCTGTTTTAATCCAGGTCTAAGCAAAAGGCTTAGAATCAAGCATGCGTCTGTAACTCCGCTCACTCTCCGCCTCTTTGCCCTTATTTGGTATGCCGCGTTCGGTGCGATGACGCGCTAACAAAATGGCGACGGTTGGCCGCGCCTACTTGTGGCTTCTTTTGCAGTGTTCAGAAACCTATGGGTGACGTCACGGATACTACGTCCATATCTTTTACAGTCTATGAGAACCACACACGTTTCAGGCACACACAATCCAGGACACACGTTCTAGGCAAGCAATATATGGTAACTAACGAACTCCTTAGGAGCGTTATCGCCACCTAGTGTATTTCACAAGTACGGCGATCGAGAACGCCCGTGCTACGATTGCCTTTCATTAGACTGTCAACAGTTTATGGCTTCCTATTTCAGTCATTATTTCATTATCATATCGTAAAGATCATTTTAACGTCGCTACAGTTTCTGAACTCAAATTATGTAAATAAAAATAATTGGTTAAACACTTAAGACTTTATTCATGTATCCACATACACAAAAAAACATAACAGATCGTCTAATTGTATTAAGTGTAATAAACTAATTCACGATCTTAATGTTGTCATACTTGGTTAAAATCGTTTTGTTGTAAAATATATATATATAAAAAAAACAATAATGTGTCACATTATAAATGAATTACTATAGATAATAATTTAAAATTAATATAGTTATAAACTGATTTAAACTACTATCTTTTACTAAACTGTAGCAACTGTTAGTTATATATATATATAATTCATTATTAATATTTAATTTGTTTGTATTGCTAAATTTGTTGCAACTATAATTACCACAAATTACTAGTACTTTATGGTTTAAAAACAATATATTACTTACTATAAATTACTATAGTATTTAATGTGGGAAATCATTAATAAAAAGTGATTAGAAAATTAAGCAAATAAATACTATTAAATCGCTTGAGTAAAATATAGTGTTCACATTTATTAAATGTAAAAAATTTTTATTACATATAAAGATGTTATTGCCTATGCATATTAACTTGCTATTATTTCCTTCATCAATTATATAAATTAAAACTGTCCTAGATCGTTCAGCAAGGCCAGCAAACGAGTATTTGCTATATTGACTCTGTCAGATAATAATGACTGATCATCTATGATGACTGATAGAAAACTATTTAGTCTATTATATTGAATATATAGCGATCATGTTCACCATTTGCCCGCCTCGATCGCAATATTTGTGAAACAGTAAACACTATTGTTTATTGTGTATAATATTTATCAACAATATATATAAAAATATATTGGTGACGATGTCCGAGAAGACGTTAATAACATTAACTTCCGTCGTAACCATATGTGGTTTGCCTAGAACGTGTGTCCTGGATTGTGTGTGCCTGAAACGTGTGTGGTTCTGCGGGCCTGCAGCTGGATATATCTCGCTGTAAATCGGTTGAGGAAACACTTTTATTTTTAGAACACTAGGACACTAGTGCTGGGGTGGCAAATGGGGTATAGATCCGCCCCTGGTAGTGTCTTCGAAGAAAATGAAAGATCCAGAAGGGCATCCTGCTGCTGATTTGATTAAAAGGGCACTATTTTGTCACCGGTCAGATATACATCCGCGCTAGTATATCAAGGTAAAAGTCATCATAGCTTGTGTAGAATAGACCCAGCTCCCAACCCAACTTTGAGAATAGATTAACGGCGATATTTTTATATCGCGCGATAAAAGTCTCGCGTTAATGCCGATAACGGCCCACCACTAATATATATATATATATATATATATTAGTGGTGGGCCGTTATTCTGCACAATTCGTTATTCAGCATTCTGCATAACTTGTAACTACTCCATAGATGATTTTTTCAGACACAAAAAATAACAATAGTCCAACGGTGAAGAGATAAAGGCATGGACAAGCATCTCCATCTCTTCTTTCGAAACCATATTTCTACTTGTACAGTGTCAAAGTGCATCTGGGATGTAACTTCAGTTTAAAACACCCATAAAAGTACAATTATTAAGCTATTATAACTCATTTGGTTTTGGAGGTCTCCAAAGTGAAACACATCTTCATTTTTCCCTTTATATTGACTGGAACATCAGCTCAGTGGTCACAATCAATTTGATGACTGTTTTTTTTTTCCCTCAATCCCTTCTTTCTGGGAGTCCACTCAAACGCCCCTCACCATATTCTGGAGGTTTCCTCAGTAGTTAATGATTGTATAGAGTGTAGGACAGCTAAGATTCCCTAGATTTTTTTATACTTATTAATTCAAGTCCAATGAAACGCTGGAATAATTTAATGATCGACCTGAACCTCCACCACAAGCATTACTTCAGTAAGACATTTCTCAGTTGTTTTTCTTAGCTTGTGGTCCATGTGGAGATGTTATATAGCGTTAACATGTTTATGTTAATTGAGGTGTGAAATTGAAAAGAAATTGTTGCAAAAAATAAAGCAGTACAAATTCAAGATGAAGGAACAATAACACAATTAAATCAATTCATGAACAGTTTGAGTTTTGTTTTAAAGCTCGTGCTCAGTGACTGAATTCTGTGCATTCACAAATCTTCACATTCTAAACAACAAAGTGAGAATACAACACAATTCAAATATTTTCGCAGCTTCAGTGATAGTATGAGGACTTTTTGTGAAACTTGAACTAGAAGCCAGCCTGATATTACAAAGAAAAGCAACTATTATTTAAATTCATATGACTTAAATATTACAAAAATTTACAACTTTTAAAAGGAGGTGTGCCCCCAAACCCTACCCCTAATCCCAACTGTCACTGGGGATGAACAAAAATCATGAGCTCATATACAAATTCATTTAGTCACTGAATGAAAAAGTTAAGAACTGAGGTGAGACTGCATTGTGAAAATTGAAAAATGCTTGTCAACATGATGTTGACAACACAAGCTAACTAAAGTGATTGAGGACAGGGTTTAAGAAGATGTTGTTTGCAGCTAGTCTAAGAAGAAGCAGGCATTAGGCGAATGTTTTAGTACTAATCATTTTAGTAGTTCAGAATCAATTCTTATAGGAAATACTTTGCACTGTGTTCTTTAAAACTTGCAGACCTTTCACATCAACAGCTATATTATACTGCAGGAAACTTGAGTTGACACTATTGCGGTCTTTGGAGCTCTTTATAGCTGAGCTGAACGCGTTTCATAATTGATGATCTGAGTTATTGAACTAAACAAAAGCTGAAATAATTTGAGCCCCCCCACTTTATTTCCAGATTTGAGGAAATACACATTTTATTTTAATTTGTTTGTTACCACAAAGCTGCTTTGAGACTATGTGTACTTCATAGACAATAAAGACAAAAATAAAGGAGCCATATGAACCATGTTCTTCTACTTGATTTTAAATTTTGGTGTGTCAGTTAATTAGATCAGTGTTTTCCAACACTGTTCCTAAAGGCACACCAAGAGTACACATTTTCAACCTCTTCCCAATCAAACACAACTAAATCAACTCATCAGAACATTAGAAGAGACTCCAAAACCTGAAATAATGGGTCAGATAAGGTACAAACGGTACAAATTATGCACTGCTGATGTGCCTCAAGGAACAGAGTTGGGAAACACTATATTTAATAACTTAGCATATGCAATCATGATCTGTACTCACAATCTGCAGCATTTAGCACCAACAAAACATGTTTTCCCACTTGTGCTAAATGTATCATTAAATGCAAAACGAAAACTGTATGATTTCATATACAAAGACAAATCCTCATGTTTTCCACATAAGCTTATTAATGTTCAATGGCGACCTATTTCTGAAGCTGTAAGCACCGGTGCTACCAAGTGAAAATTAACTTAAAGACTGAAAAAGCCTTTCTAAAGCAGTCACAAGATCAATGGCTACATTTAACCTGATCCCTAACAAACAAACCAACAAACAAACGGCCGGTGTCAGATTTAGACATCCTCTTTTCATTCACAGTGGTGTAGGTTTCAGCTGGCCTCAAATGTTTCATATTGCTTGTTGTTGCACTTCACCACAACAACCACAGCATTATACGTCAAAGAATTACAAAAAAAAAAAAAAAACTGCTGCTTCGGACAAAATGGACACCTCAGCTACAACAACACACAAACAGGATGACGTTGTCACCACAAGACCGAGGCGAGATGTGAACAGCACCACTCAAGGACTCCTATGGACAGAAGAGCAGCAGGCCCGGCTTTAATCTTATTCCACAAACAGCGTGACGTTTCATTGCTCTCAATAAACCTGCCTGCACTTCACCAAAAGAAGCTCTTATCTGCACTGGAGGAGACCAATGTTGTTTCGATGCAAATCTGCAGATTGAGATTCACCCGAAAATAAAGGTTCACTCACAATCACTTGTTCCACTTGTTCCACTGTTTGAGTTTCTTTTGTTGGACACAAAAGCTAGAAGTCATTTTGAAGAATGTTGGATATCACTGACTTCCATAGTACTTTCCCCCCTTAAGACTATAGATCTCTAATGCTACCAGTTTCCAAGATTTGGAACTTTTCCCTGATTTTCCTGACTAAAAAGTTGAATTTCCATGACCCATCCACCTTAATTTTTACATGACAATCATTGTAACTTAAATGTGTCTATACTTCCGGTCTCATTCACTTCTATTAACTTTTAAGAAAACAAAACAACTTGTTTTGCTGCTAATGTTGTTCTTATAATATAGATTTAATAAATTTGATTGCTGGTTGACAAGGGGGAAAGGATTAAAATGGCACAAAAAAAAACAAAACAAAAAAACAAAACGTGCTGGATAAGTTGGCGGTTCATTCCGCTGTGTTGCTTTAATGGAAATTGATACTGCACGCTGATTGAAAAAAAAAAAAAAATAATAAAAATTTAAATAATAAAAAAAATAAATAAATAAAAATAATAAAAATAAAATAAAAATCAGCAATGTGTGTGTCTGTGGTCCTTTACTGACTCGACAGGTGCAGAAAATAGTGTCAAACAGCGTGTGTGTATGGAATATCCTGTCGCAAAATGTGGCGAAAAGTTGTACATAGGGCTGAGCGATATGGCAAAAAAATTTATCACGATAATTTTTTTTCATATCAGTCGATATCGATAATTATCATGATAAATGTCGAATCTTTATATCTATCAATTTTAAAGGATTTTCAGCATGCCAATCGTTTGTGCACCTGATTTAACACATTTTGTGAAAGTTTTTAGCTGTCTGACAATATAAATAAAAAATTAAAAAATAACAAAACAAAAGAACAATCTTAATTCAGCATTTACTGTTCAAGTTTTCAACAACCAAAGACATTACCTACAAGTTATTGTATATTATTGTTCAACATCAGAATTTTTTTAACAGGTTTGGAACAAGTAAAAAGAGAGTTAATGGTGACAGAATGTTCAGTTTTGGATGAACTCTTCTTTTAATGGTGAGTATGGTATGGTGAATTTAGAAAATATCCTTTAACATATTTTATTTAGGGGTGCTAATGATTATTTGATGATCTATTGATTGTCAATAACCCTTTAATCGATAGGCTAAAATCAGCATACTCCACATGCTAATTTGATTTCTGTTTAGTTCGATTATGACTTTAGTCAGATTAAGGTAATCAAAAAAATCACTATTTACATGGTAGACTCTTAATCAGAACATTGTCTTAATCATATTCAAATTGGAGTATTGGTGTCCATGTACAGTTGAAGTCAGAATTATTAGCCCCCCTGAATTATTAGCCCCCCTATTTTATTTTTTTTCCCCAATTTCTATTTAACAGAGAGAAGATTTTTTTCAACACATTTCTAAACATAATAGTTTTAATAACTCATTTCTAATAACTGATTTCTTTTATCTTTGCCATGATGACAGTAAATAATTTTTTACTAGATATTTTTCAAGACACTTCTATACAGCTTAAAGTGACATTTAAAGGCTTAACCAGGTTAATTAGGTTAACTTGGCAGGTTAGAGTAATTAGGCAAGTTATTGTATAACGATGGTTTGTTTTGTAGATTAATCGAAAAATATATATAGCTTAAAGGGGCTAATAATTTTGACCTTAAAATGGTGTTTAAATAATTAGAAACTGCTTTTATTCTAGCCAAAATAAAACAAATAAGACTTTCTCCAGAAGAAAAAATATTATCAGACATACTGTGAGAATTTTCTTGCTCTGTTAAACATCATTTGGGAAATATTTAAAAAAGAAAAAAATTCAAAAGGGGGCGAATAATTCTGACTTCAACTGTAAACGTACTCAGTGACACCTCAAGCCACAACCTTAAAAAAAAGATCACTGATTTTAATGACAGCCTTCCACAGGTTAGTAGTAAACTAATGTAATGTTATTTGCATAATGCAAATCTTTCATTCATGCTAACAAACAAATGATCAAAATAAAAAATAATGCAATTCAAATACATCAAATATGAATTAATTTATACTTTAAACAATAATTATATTGTGCATATAAAATGATCAAAATATTTTGTCAAATAAAAAGTTTTTCTATGGTCATCCACCATAATTTTGTGGCTCAAAAGTATCGGTTCAGGCACCGTTTTGGCACCAGTACCATTTTAAAAGAATCATCCTAGCATCAAAATAACCCTAAACGATATCCAACCCTAGTTGTCATGAACACCGGAATGTCATGTGTTGACATACTAACCAGTACGCCATTGGCGCCGATATCTTTGTACTTAACATTTAAATTACTCACACTTAATGTTCTGCTTCTGGTGGGAATGCACCTTGAGAGGCGGTGGTTAAGGTTATTGATATACAGTTGTTACTCAAATGGTCAAACTTTGATTGAAGATTACCAAAACAAACTTTTTCAGTAGATTAACTTGCAGAGACTAATTATTCGTTTTAAAGATAACAATGTGGGCATTCAGAATAAACATTGAACATTTTAATTTTACGCAGGCTTTAAAATGACAAACAAAACTCCTGGACTTTCAATTATATTCCAGACATTCTATGACCCATTGGAACCACTGAGTGTGAGTAAATATTGTGCCAATTTTGCTTTTGGGTGAACTATCCCTTAAACACAAGAAGCACGCTAGCTGTTGTCAACAGACACAGGTAATGTCTCAGATTTTGATATCTTAAGCAGAAGATCTAGAAATCATGCTACAGCTGACACCTGAAGACAACCACAGCATAACCCACTGAAGACTGCAGGGTTAAAAATAGACTAGGCGGTTATGTTCGAGTGTGCATACACATACACACTTGCTCTCCATGACATCTTATGTTGGGTGACTGCTGTCTGATCTCTTGATGCACCATTCAAACAGTCTTCAGAAGCAGGTGTTTTTACAGTGCTGCCATGTCTGCACTGGACGAGACAAGAGCAGCAAGTCATGACAAAAACTTGATCACTTTTTTTTATAATCAAAGCAGTCTTCAGTGCCAGTGGAAATGGCCGTTGCAATGTGCCATCAGTTGGCGGGCACCTAGTTTCTATTTGACTGTCCTATCTGAAAAAAACCCCCAACAAAAACAAAGTGAACTGATTGCTTTGCCCTTTTATGTTTCTATTTTCTAACTGTTGCTAAAAATGCCAATGGTTTCTGGGTGGTTAATTTACTTGTGGTTCATACACTTGGGGCTGATCACTTAAACCGATAGAGGCTGCTTTTATTTGATCAAAAATATTGATGTTGTGGAATATTATCAAGGCTATAAATAAAGTTTAGAATATAATATTTTCTATTTGACTATTTTGAAAAGCAATTTATCACAACTTATTTTAAAAGTTCTTAAAATTTATTTAAAAATTATATTTTTTTTAGAAACCACTCATAACATAATATAAAATATAATATAATATACAGTAATATAATATAATATAATTTAATATAATATAATAAGGCGACGCAGTGGTGCAGTAGGTAGTGCTGTCGCCTCACAGCAAGAAGGTCGCTGGTTCGAGCCTCGGCTGGGTCAGTTGGCGTTTCTGTGTGGAGTTTGCATGTTCTCCCTGCGTTCGCGTGGGTTTCCTCCGGGTGCTCCGGTTTCTCCCACAGTCCAAAGACATGCGGTACAGGTGAATTGGGTAGGCTAAATTGTCAGTAGTGTATGTGTGTAAATGAGTGTGTGTGGATGTTTCCCAGGGATGGGTTGCGGCTGGAAGGGCATCCGCTGCGTAAAAACATACTGGATAAGTTGGCGGTTCAGCTTCGGCTTACGCCCTTGTCCTTTAAGCCCTGAAATTCCTCCAGATTCATCCAGACTTCATTAGTTTTGTTACATGACGTCCATAACATGCAGTTTTATTTTTTGTTCGTTTTACTTTGATCATATTACTTAAACAACATTAAAATCTTTCCTTACAACAGTTATATTATGACTAATGAAAATGTGTCTACTTGAAATAAAATGCAATTTAAATAAAATATATCATTTATATGTTTAATTTGACACTATTTTATGTCATATCAGTTAAGAGAACTAAATGTTTCAGTTTTATGGTTTATGTGTTAACTAGCTGCTGTGTGCCGCATTAGCCTAGTGATGGTCATAATATTTCTACTTTCGTTTTGTTTTTGTTTTTACTACGATTACATCTATTGTCCTAAATTAAGACATTTAAATAAAAAGTGTCTGCCAAATGAACTCTAAATGTAAAGTAAATCACTTCTGAGTTTAATTAATGCCACAATAAATCATAAATACTTCAACTTGCCGCAATATAATCCCTTCTGACAAGGCATGGCCACTTGCTGTATTTTTGCTTTTAATCCAACAACATATTGCAACAAAAAGACATGGTTACCAAGACAACATGACAGCACAACAGCCAACCAGCAGCAGCAGCAGGCCAGAAATGGAGAAACAGGAGGTTTGAATGAAGCTAAAGGTAGAAGAGCCTGAGGGCAGACAGAGAGAGAGAGATGGAAACAACAGCACTCTGATGAAGACCACAGGGTGAACTTGATGAAGAGCTCCACATTTTGTCTTTGGTGTTTACAGACAAACAAACAGAGACAGGTACAGAGACACAGACAGCTATTAAGTCGAGAAGGTTAGCACACCTGCATACAGATTCTGCCAGACACGGATTAAATAGTAAAACAGTAGACTTTTTATATAAGTGGACAAATTGACAATCCTCAAACACTGTTAACAATTTCCTGTTAAATCTACAGGAACCTAAAATACTTCATTTACATTGGTTCATTAAAAAAAAAAAAAAAAGAAATATATATATATATATATATATATATATATATATATATATATATATATATATAAAACATTTTATGAAAAAGTTATTTTAAAACAACTAACAAAACAAAAAGTGATAGCATCCTCATGTATTATGTCAAAATAGGGCTGGATGATATGGCAAAAATTTCTATCACAATATATTTCTTAATTTCGGTCGATACGATATAATTCTGATATCGATATGGACAATATTAAAAGCCAGGAAAAAAACTGGTAAGAACGCACACAATGAATGTCTGTACCCACAAATGTCTACAAACTGAATTTGCTAAGTCTATAATAACATCCAGACTCTTATAACTTTTTTACTATAATTACCTAATTAAAGGTTTAACATAAAATATTTCTTATATATTTTATACAGTCTATTTATATTGACTAATATTTTCTATTATTTTATATAACACATTTTCATTATTTAACAGATTTTATACCTCGATTAATCACATACTTTCTATTTCATCAGCTTTGCAATAACCTGATTCCTGATAAATATGTTTGTGAATTTTATTTTGTACGTTTGCGCGAGTGCTATATGCCAGAATGCAGCAAGTTTATGTGTATAATGTGAGTGTTAATTTGGGTGTTTATGCAAGGATCAAGTTTATATGTATGTGCGTGTGTATGTGGGGGTATGCATGCATCAAGTTTATATGTATATGCGTAAGTTTCATACATGTTTTGAACATTCAATAGTATAGGTGTATATGCACGTCACGTGTTGATAAGCGAAGTTTGATTTCAATCCTACACGGCGCCTCATAGCATCTGTGTTTGCTTCATTGCCCTCTCTTCTGACACCGCTGGTTTCGGTGTCGGGGAGGTTGGCTTAAACTTTTATGATGCCTCATCTTCTCACTCTCAGGCCCCGTTTACACTAATGCGTTTTCGTTTTGAAACAGCGTTTTAGATCAAAAACGATCCACACTAGCATTTCATTTGGCGTTTCTAAACTTATCTCTGTCCACACTACTCCACCAAAAACGTATATCACGTGACTATTCGCGCACTCTGGGCATGCGCATCCAAGTATAAACAGGAAGCATGTGTCTCGCTCAGCATTTGGTTATTGTTAGTCAACAAATGCTGGTTGAGCGATGAACGCGAGTGATTAGCGAGTGCTCGAACAATAGCTTGCCTCTTGCGAATCTATGCAGCTGCTGTAGTAATAAAGGCAGAGTTTAACTGCACAATGGTGCCTAAAACAGACAATTGCGCAAACAACGCTCCCATTTCTTTGTCCATGTTGTTGTTTACATTGAAGGCTGGTCTGCCGTCTTCTGGTAGTGTTATAGTCATGTGATAGGGGCTTGACAAATAAGGGAAGGATACGCAATGACCCAAAAGCCCCAATCAGGTAGCGAATGTCTGCAGCCACGCCTCCGTTTTCAGATGTCTCCATTTTCCCCCATCCACACTAAGACTGAGCAGCATTTTAGAATGAAAACGGCCTCTCCAGCGTTTCCAAAACGCTTCGTTTTTTAGGCTCGAAAACTCTGGCGTAGTGTGGACGGATGGCGTAACCGTAGCAAAACTTATGCGTTTTAAAACGAAAACCCATTAGGTGTAAACGGGGCCTCAGTATGTTTTATTGGGTGAAACAGATTTGATGTGCTCCCGTTGCTAGTTGGCACCACTCTCCCGCACATTTTGCAGAGCACCGAAACTATACGTTTATCGGAACTTAAAAAGCCGAACCACTTCCACACCACTGCATTAGTCTTTCCTCTCTTATCAACGATTTCATCTGCATTCTTACTTGACTGGACACTTGTTCATTCACATCTGTATTCAGGGTACAAGGTAAAACTTTCTGCGACGGTCACAGAGCTTAACCAACTGCTGAGCGCTGGCAGCGCGTGTCTGTGATGTACGTCATCACGCAAGGGACATCACGCTCTTTCTGACGGCTGAGCACTGAACGTCATTCAGCGACAAATGATAATATTCAAGATATTATACATATAATTAAATATATATATGCAAATTTATATCGAAATACCGGAAATGGGTTTAAATCTCATATCACCGTTATTGAAAAAAAATCTACCGCGATATATATTAATATCGAATTATTGTCCAGCCCTATGTCAAAGTGATTAAAACTTGGTTAAAGCTGATTATCGTCTTGCTTTATGCTTGACAATTTTTGTTCTTAATTTTAGAACGGCAAATAGACTAAAAAGATATTGCCTTAAGTCCATTTTCGCAAGCTCTGCATTAGATTTGTTTGCAAAGTTCAACGAAAATGTTTAGTCTAATTAATTTGAATTTTATAACTTTTGGTCAGCATGGTCTGTATATTCAAATTTAGTGAAAATGGGTTACACGGCCTAGGGTGCGTTTGAATCGGCATGAGCCAAGGAATCAGAGGAAAAATTTGGATTGTAGCCCATTCGGTTCAAAAGTTATAATGATAAACATAAGTGAAACTTTGGACAAGTGGTGGCCCTCGAGAGCTTGAGTTAAGCCTGGTTTATACTTCTGCATCAAGTGATCGTCATGACCCACGACGCATACCTTGCGTGGTGCCGTGCATTTATACTTCTGCGCGCTGTTTTGTGTTGCTCTGCAATAACACTTCAAAAACACTAGCTGGCAGAAGGTGTTTACGTTCCTCTGTATCGAGTTTTTTCGCTGGTGTTTTGTTTTTTTCTGAATGCTACCTTAATGTACAAGTAGCTCAAACTTGCTCATTTTGAGGCAAGAATCGGCAGACGTGCAACAACTTCATAAGGTAAACACAAAACAACAGTTTCCATCTAGAGCTCCTTCACGGGAATCCACACAAGAAGAAAAAGAAAACAATAGGTTGCAACACATCTGCGATGCTTGGCTCCAAATAATATTTAATTGCTAATTTATATTATTAATATTATTATTATTATTATTTATTTATTTATAACAATTATTATTATTTATAACAATTACTATGATCATCATCATCATCATCATCATCATCATCATCCTCAAAGCACTAACAATAACTAAAAATAATAACAATAATAAATAATAATAATAATAATAATTACTATTATTATTATTGATATAATAAAATAATAATTACTAATAATATTATTAATTATTATTTTATTGCTAATTATTATTATTATTATTATTATTATTATTAGTCCGCCATCATCAAAACCACATGAACATTATAAATAACATCAAATAATAATAATAATAATAATAATAATAATAATAATAATATTGCTACTACTCTTGCTACAACATTACTAATACAAATTTTTATATATTCATATTTTGCACACAAAAAAAAAAAAAAAAAAAAAAAAAACTTCCAAATTACCAAATGAAGTAATATGGATTACAGGAAAACTACCAATACTTGATTTATTATTATTATTACTATTATTATTATTATTATTATTATATTACTAATAAACAATAGTGATGTTATTGCTATAATAAAAACAACAACAATATTCATAATAATAATAATAATAATAATAATAATCATCATCATCATCATAATCATAATAATAATAAACAATACACTACAACAAAACTTTCTTTCTTTCTTTAGAAAATCATCTCTTTGAGGCATCTCTCTTTCCAATTATTTCCATGTGAATCAAAGTTATTAAATGCATCACAAGTTAAATTTAGAACAATACTGCTGCTAAAAAGAATCCCCCAAAAGGGTCCACCATACAACATGCTTCACCCATAATACACACACATACAACACTCAAAGGCCTCCCTCTGACACCGGCGCGCACACATACGCAAAGAAAACACCGTGAGACAATCATCAGATAACGCCCATCCATCACCTCCACTGCCCATCAGAGACACGACTCAAACTCCATCACCACACTCAGTGCACATCAGCCAAGTTCACTCGGCAGAGAAAAGCAACAGGCTGCTCTGCTATAAACACACACTCACCACATCAGTCACTGCACAGGAGACCTGGTTGATGTCCAGCACCGCCGTCATGTTTGATGCAGCGTTCACAGAGCAGACGCTTCTCTCCCGTTCCCTATTCTCAGTCTCCTCAGAGGGAGAGAGAGAGAGAGAGAGAGGGGCGGTGGCAGAGGTAAGGGAGGGACCACCGTGATTAACACAAACAACTATACCAGCAGCTTTCGACACCCACCCATAACAAATAAAAGACGCTTTTCCACTCAAAATTACGAGAATTGGATGTCTGGAGAGTATTTGAGAGTGAGGAGGGCACTCAAGCTGCTGGAATTAGATTTAGAGCGTCAGGTGGAAGGGCTATCAAAGCTTCTGCTCCAGTGTGCCATTGATAAGGATAGTTATTAGGAAATGTCTTTATAAATACATGCAGAAAAGTGCAAGTGCTTTAACGTTCAAGCTGCTGTTGCCATAGTGACAGGCATGGACAAGTCCATGTGGTGACGGTACATGCAGGAATGTCTGTAAAAATGTCTCTGCTGTGGTGGTTCGAGAGATGGGAATGTAAAAGAAGAGTGTGTTAGATGTGGGAAATGCAATTGTGTGACTGAGCTGGGTAATCCTGAGCTTAAAGTCTCTGGTTTTCCCGTCCGGAGAGCGCAGCCTGGCTGCAGTGACGGGGAACTGAGATTTGCAGCTTAAACAAGTGCAGATGAACCTAGCATTAGGATGCGACGCCATTCCTGATTCACATCTAATGATTAGACACTCAGTTAGACAGTTCAAGGGATAAGAGCATCTCATTTGGGGTCAAATATACAGAGAACTTTTTCAACGTTTAATTTAACCACTTTTCAAGTACTTTCTAGAAACATACTGAGGATATACCAATCCATACTAGAAACATACCAACAAACATACTAATCATACTATCAACATGCTAATTCATACTATAAACATACTAGCAATATGCTAATTCATAGTAAAAACATGCTAACAACATCCAAGTTTATACTAGAAACTAGGGCTGGGCGGTATATCGAGTTCTGGGGATATATCGATATGAATCGCATTCTGCACGAAACAGACCACTCCAAGGTAGCACGCGAGCTTCACTTGCACAAATGTGCGCATGCGCAAATGAATGATTCACTCCCTGATCATATAAAAGATTTGTTAAAATTGAACGAATTGTTCAAGAATGACCCATTACTACACGCGACTTGGAGGAACATGCAGTGCCGGTCAACACAGATAAAAGAAAAAACAATGGTTCACTTATCCGGAGATGGTTCGAATTTAAAACTTCTGATGAGCAGCAAAAACAGCCCATCTGCGGGGCTTCGTGCTACAACTTCGGCCACCAAAACCACGCAACCGCAAACCAAAACATCTGCGCCGAAACAGAGCTCTCTGAAAGCATCTTTTACCCAAAGTGTGCCTTACGAAAAGAAAAGTCACAAGTGGCGCAATATAACTAATGCGGTAACTTATGTTTTTATTTGAACCTGTGAACCATTCGCTAACGCCCCATTCACACGGGGCTTCAGCTTCAACGCTTCACATTCACTTTGAATGGGTGACGTCAGGCGTTGCCGAACTGCATTGTGGATCCGTCAGCGCCGCTTCAGAGCCGTTGCTCGCTGCAGAAGTTGGGACATGCTCAACTTTTCAAGCGCTGACGGAAGCGTCAGCCAATCAGATCGCTGTATGCAAATACACCAGCTCCGACAGTGGCCTATTGCCGACTAATTTCATTGGCTGACGCTGCTATGACGATCGCGTCAGCCCCAACTTCAGACACGCCCTCTGTCAAGCGTTGACGCTGAAGCCTCGTGTGAATGGGGCGTAAGCGCTAGCAAAGAGCTTAGAATGACCAAGAGGCAACACTCAATAAAACGTTCCATTGCAACAGCCCCGGATTCCGCCATTTTGGAGTAAAAGCGGTCGGCTGTCCATTGGATCTTATTGCTATCGCGATGGCAAGCAGCTGCTTTGTTTATTTATTTAAAAAGCGCATTAAAGCTGAGATACAACCTGAAAGACGACAAAACAACACTTACCATCACAATCATCAGCACTTTTAATAGTTTATTTTACAGACTTATAATATGCTGTTGTTCTATTGGAATTTTCATTCCAAAATGGCCGCCACGCCATCTAGTGGCTGTTTCCCAAATCGCACTAGAGTGTCGCCTCTTGGTGATTCTATGCTCTTTGGCGCTAGCAGTAAATGATTGTTATGCTAGTAAAATGATTGTTTGCAGTAATGACTGTTTACATTTATATGCTTAATCAGCATTTCATCACAGTACTCTGAAACAATTCCGTTACTTCCCATATCTGTAGTCTATTCATTTTCATCTCATTTAATATTTAGTAAAACAAGTTTATTCAAAGCAAAAAAAAAAAAAAAAAAAAAAAGTGTAGGATTTTTTTACATGGAGTTAAAGACTTATCTTTAGATATCTCCGATTTGCACTGTATAATAATTGTGCACAATACATGTAAATGTGTAACTAAAAAAACATATGCAGCTGATTTAATTGTTGTTGTTTTTTAAATCACACAACTGTGGTATACAGGATTACTTATAACAACACTGTAATTGTGAAATAAAATACTGCGTGTTTCATATTTACATTCAATGTGGTTCTTTTCTATCCTACAATACGTTTTGTTGTGTTACTATTTAAGTGTGTTCCTTTTTTGCTCTGACAATGTAGCTGTTTTCTATAGCTCTGTTTACTTTGTTATTTGCACAACAGCACAGTAGTGCTGTGTAGTGTTAAGCAGGAAAAAAAACCTGTACTGTATTTATTTATCAAAGATTTTTTTAACATTTTGAAATGTTGTGCAACTTATAGATTTAGGCAGGAGAAAAACCTGTACTGTATTTTATTTATCAAAGATTTTGTGCAGCTATTATTTTTTGTGCAGCTGTTTATTTGTAAACAGGGAGGGAAACCCCTGTGTTTGAATTACATTTTGCACAAAAACTGTTTAAAGTTTTAAATAAAGTTTTAATAAAGGCTTTGATCCTCAAGTAACCATTTATGGGAAAATATTCAATATATATATCATATACTGTCCTTCCTCCTAAAAATACAGAGATATCGCCCAGCCCTACTAGAAACATGCTATCAACATGCTAATTTAAACTAGAACCATGCTAGCAACATGCTAATGTGTGCTAGAAACATGCTAGCAACAAGCTAATCATACTAGAACCATGCTAATTATTATTGCACGTTTATGGAATATACATTCAGAAGGAACATAGAAACGTTATGTCAGCGAGTTCTAATCGTGAACTCGCTCTTTCTGGCAATTTTTCTGCTGCGTTCACACAGAGCAGCATTCCGGCAAATTACCGGTAATGTTAAAACTTCTTTCCGAAAAACTGTCGGAATGAATTTACCAGTATTTTCAAAAAGGGCCTGTTCAATAAAGATGTAACGATTTACCTGACTCTCGATTCGATTCACAATATTAATCTCACGATTCACGAATTAGTCATGATTTGTTAACAAAATTATTTTAAATAAAACAATTTTCTGCTGCACATTTTTTTGCAAAATAATAAATTTTCTGCCATAACTAAATTGCTATTTTAAAAACAAAATAAACAAAAGAATAATACAAAGTAAAGAAGACTCATTAATATAAACAAACTAAAACCGGATTTTACATTTTTAAAGAGAAATATCAGCATATCTATGTTTTTTTGGCATAAGCTGAGGTCTTTGCAGATTTACAATGTTCCCTGCTGAAAAAAACTCACTTTCACTGGGAATGAGATGGCTGGTTTGGAGAGAAAAGCTTTTCCAAAACCAGAGAGCAGAGTGTAGAGAGGTGGTCAATAGGCCCTCTGGCCCAGGGGACTGGCCACTGGCATGAAAAAAAAAACCTGATTATAAAATAACTAATTATAGAGTAGGATAGAGACAGGAGTTGGACATGATTATGAAGCTGAATAATTAATATTACTTGTATAGACCATTTTAAGGGATGTAAACAAAAACAATGGTCCCAACACATTTCCTGTTTTACATTTTTAATTTCTATAGCTTCCGAGAATCCAAAAAGAGAGACATATTGATAAATAATGTTATGATAGCTGTTTTAACATTAGGATATGATTGAATTGCCTCTTGTTACAGTTATGAAACAGTGTGATAACAAGCAGGAAATGTCCATGGGCCAATGACATGACCACAATGAAATGGTCTATAATTAATTAATATGAGTATCAGTGCGATACACTTAAGAAGAGATTATCTTGCATATTTTTAAATATTCAATAATAATAAGCAAATTATTAAAATATGCATAAACTAAATTGAAAAAGAGAGAGTGAAAATAACCTAATACCTGGTTCTGCAACAGAACAACTTTCTCTTTCAGTCTGAAAAACATCTTCACACTTTCGCTCTGATGCACCGCGTGATCTCCATAATAGTTGTTGGAGCAAGCGGAGCTGCAAATCCTCCGGTCCATGTGGTTTGGCTCATTAATAGTTTTTTTTTTTTTTTGCGTATAGACGTCTGTGACAGTAGTTTTTCACTGTGCTGATGGTTTACGTGCATCATATTAGTTGTTCTGTTAGTGTAAGTACACGTCTTTTTGCAGTATTTGCATACAGTTTGTGTTTGTTTGGCGCACCTCACCACTGTCATTTTACTCTGCCGCCCCATCTCTTGTTCTCCACTGATGTGGAGGTAAAGCGAGCTTGCGCCTGTAAACACAGCGCCCTCTCTGCTCAAAAAAAATGTAACGCAATTCGTTCAACATTTGTAGCGATTTGAATCGTCACATTTTTTAATCGATTTTCAACCGGCTCACACATGATCCCTTTACAATAAATTGTCAGTAATTTTCTGGAAAAAGTCTGTATGTGTGAAAAGTGCTATTGAGACCCTGCCCATAGCATTTGCATCACCTTATAGAGGTGAATTGGTTTTATATTCGCACATTCGTTCATTTACATTGTTTACCATGTTACTTTGAATATTCGATCGGAATTAGCATGCAAGTATGACTTCAAAACAACAATAACACTATCTAATTGACTGTGAACAAGGTTGTACTTTGATAATCATTGGCTGCTTATATGATTTCCCTATTTAAAATTTGCAAAGAATACTTTTCTGAAATTATATTATTAAGGAGAATGTCTGAATATCCGAATATAAAACCAACTTTACCTCTATCATCACCTTGGCTCACCCAGTGCTCAGGAAGCAAAAGTTTTAATGTCTCTCGCTCCAGGGAAGCTACAGTTTCAAATAAAACTATATAATTAAAAACAAAAGAATATAACTTTTCAGTTATATAAATATCACTGTCAATTTGGAACAAGATTATATCATTTTTTATTTCTACAACTTCAAATGCTAATGAGTTAGAATTGTCTTGAACATTAAAAACTACAGTCAACATTAATTTCATGGAAGAGTCATAAAATCACAATGACTGTTGATTATTCAGCCATAAATGGTGCCAGCAAACAATCTCCTAAACGTAATATCTAAAACTGATGATGCAGCTTATTTCAGAATATACACATACCATCTTTACAGGAGTCCAAGCACATCAAGATAAATAAATACGTCATGAATTTGGCAAGACATTCCAATAAACGCTTTTGCTGCTTGATTTAATGTACATTACATTATGACCAAACGGGTTTCTCCATTTCTAATGTTCATATTGCTAATTTAGTTGCCTAGAAACAGCTGCCACATTGAGACAAACATTCTGCCAACATGCATATTGTGAATGATATCAACAGCGTGGTGTGAAAGCAATTAAACTCTGCTTTAAAGCACATGAGACAGTCGAAATGATCATAATCCAGATAATAGTATATGCGTCGCAGACATATGTGGTAAATTATTTCTAAATATTATATCTAAACCACTTCCGAAAAAGTTGCTGTTACTAATGTTACCATCTTACTAATGGTGGGAGTCGAGACGAAAGAGGAAACGACAACAGTCAATCAGAGTCAGTATATCTGCTGAGGTTTTCACTCATTCGTAGTGTTTTAAATGCTTGCACCTTAACACTGATTTTTTTTTTTTTTTGTAAAACTTGCTGCAAATAGTAATGATAATAATAATAATAGGGTGACGCGGTGGCGCAGTAGGTAGTGCTGTCGCCTCACAGCAAGAAGGTCACTGGTTTGAGCCTCGGATGGGTCAGTTGGTGTTTCTGTGTGGAGTTTGCACATTCTCCCCGTGTTGGCGTGGGTCTCCTTCGGGTGCTCCGGTTTCCCCCCACAAGTCCAAAGACATGCGGTACAGGTGAATTGGGTAGGCTAAAATTGTCCATAGTGTCTGTGTGTGTGTGTGTGTGTGTGTGTGTGTGTGTGTGTGTGTATGTGTGTGAGAATGAGTGTGTATAGATTTTTCCCAATGATGGGAAGCTGGAAGGGCATCCGCTGTGTAAAACATATGCTGGATGAGTTGGTGGTTCATTCTGCTGTGGCAACCCCGGATTAATAAAGGGACTAAGCCGAAAAGAAAATGACAAATGAATGAATGATGCCAGTAAATAATATTTGACTAGATATATTTCAAGACACTTCAATCCAGCTTAAAGTGACATTTAAAGGCCTAACTAGGTTAATTAGGTTAACTAGGCAGGTTAGGGTAATTAGTTTATTTAATAAGTTATTGTATAATGATGGTTTGTTCTGTAGACAGTCAAAAAAAAAATATATAGCTTAAAGAGGCTAATAATTTTGACCTTAAAATGGATTTTAAAAAAATTAAAAACTGCTTTTATTCTAGTCGAGATAAAACAAATAAAACTTTCTCCAGAAGAAAAAATATTACCAGACATGCTGTGAGAATTTCCTTGCTTTGTTAAACATCAGAAAAAAAATTAAAAGGGGGGCTAATAATTTTGACTTCAACTGCAAGTGTGAAGGCTGTCATTTCTTCTTTTATGATGACTTGAATGTTTATCTTGAATTTAGTGGACAAGATACAGTTCACTATCTGACAAAAATCTTGTCGCCTATCCAAGTTTTAGGAAAAACAAATAATAACTGGACTTCTAGTTGATCTTTTGGTATCAGAAATCTGGGGTTTGGTATCTGGGGTTCCCCAAGGATCTGTTTTAGCTCCGTTGCTATTTTCTATTTACATTAATGATTTAGGTCATGGAATAGATTCAGTTAAAATACACCTATATGCAGATGACACAATAATATATACAGCGGCACACTCCTTAAACCTTGCTGTACAGTATTTACAGAACGCTTTTCAAGTATTACAGTGTACTTTGCAGGATTTAAAATTGGTTTTAAACTCAAAAAAAGACTAAATATATGATTTTTAGCCGCGGCCGCCCTAAGGTAACAGACCAGACAATTACGTCATTAAACGGTGTACAAATAGAAAGAGTTAGCTCCTACAAATATCTAGGTATTTGGATTGATAAGTTATTGAAAAAGCTTAGGCCAAAATTAGGATTCTTATACCGGTCCAAAAATTGTTTTCCCTATCAGGCCCGTAAGAAATTAGTAGAGAGTACATTTCTGTCTGTAATTGCTTATGGTGATCATTTATATACGCATGCTGCCACTACTCTACTTAAAAAACTAGATTCTGTTTATCATGCAGCAATACGCTTCGTCACAGGCGCAGACTCACGGACGCATCACTGTATTTTGTATGATTCCTTAGATTGGTTATGCTTATATCAAAGGAGAAAATTACATTTGTACTTACAAATTAATTACATGTGTATTTATTTTAAAGGCTCTCTTAGGTAAATTACCATCCTATCTTTCTAATTTATTAACATTCCACATAAATAACCAACACACTAGATCTGGTTCCTGTATTCGCTTAACAGTCCCAAGGGTATTGTCAGAACTTGGCCAATGTGCTTTTTCCTTTTATGCTACTAGGGCTTGGAATGACCTGCAAAATCAGCTCAATCTTGATACACTTCCGTCTCTGAGTACTTTTAAGCATCTTCTGCACAAATTCTTAAAGGACACTTGTAATTGTTTTTTATGATCTGATCTTTTATGCATGGTGATTTTGTAATTACGTGGTATTTTTCGTGATTTTTATGTGAAACTTTATGTGCTGCCGGCCATCTTGACCAGGTCTCACTGGAAGAAGAGACAGTGCTGTCTCAATGTGATCTCCTGGCTAAATAAAGGAAATAATAATAATAGTAATAATAAAGAAGTGGCTTATATGAAAGGCAAAGTCCTCTAGATTATGCTTATTGTACCAAATATGAAATATGATCATGCCTTGATTTTTAATTATTTAATTAAGACAGTAAGGTCTGACTTTGCTTAGACAAAAGTCTTGTCACTTAACATAAGTAATGTACAGTATAGAATATAAAGTCATGGTGCAGTAGAAAAAGAGTTAATATTGTGTCTGACTCTCATGAGCTTGGAGGACTGCATCCATACATCTCTGCAATGACTCAAATAACTAGTCATCTAGAATAGCAAAGAAAGCGTTCTTGCAGGACTCCCAGAGTTCATCAAGATTCTTTAGATTCATCTTCAATGCCTCGTCCTTCATCTTACCCCAGACATGCTTAATAATGTTCATCTCCGGTGACTGGGCTGGCCAATCCTGGAGCACCTTGACCTTTTTTGCTTTCAGGAACTTTGATGTGGAGGCTGAAGTATGAGAAGGAGCGCTATCCTGCTGAAGAATTTGCCCTTTCTTGTGGTTTGTAATGTAATGGGCAGCACAAATATCTTGATACCTCAGGCTGTTGATGTTGCTATCCACTCTGCAGATCTCTCGGACGCCCCCATACTGAATGTAATCCCAAACCATGATTTTTCCTTCACCAAACTTGACTGATTTTTGTGAGAATCTTGGGTCCATGCGGGTTCCAGTAGGTCTTCTGCAGTATTTGTGATGATTGGCATGCAGTTCAACAGATGATTCATCGGAAAAATCTACCTTCTGCCACTTTTACAAATAATCAACTAGAAGTCAACTGGGATCGACGACAAGACTAAGGTAATATAGACAAATGCCAACGTCACTGACATATTTACTGTTCTTTATAAGCTAATGTGGCACCACTGAAGAATTCGTAGCACGTGGCTAGAAAAGTACATCTACAGGCAAGGTAAACTTGACCTAGATTAAACTAGACTGCATACCTTGCAATTGAACAATGCAAGACAAATGGTTTGTGAAATAGGTCATCTCAGATCAAAAGCGTCATACAATAACTCTGATAAGAACAGCACAACAGATAAAGTGTGCTTTATTATTTCCATTAAAACAGCAAGAAAACAAGAGAAAAGTATCAAAGATGTTCCAGGGGGGAAATGAGATATGCATAAATGTCAAATGTAATTAAAAAGTGTCAAATGCAGGTCACCTGATGAAGACCATGTAGGTCGAAACGTTGTGTGAGTAATAAACACTTCTTTTAAATGCTAAAGTGGCAGTGTTGCCGATTTTTTTGATATTTTTCTATTGTGTTTATTTTTGATCGAGCACCTGCCTTCATGATTTTTTAGATGTGCGCACAATTCTGTTTTTTTGCTTCATCCCACTAGCTCACCATCTGAAAGAGTTTTTAGCATAGAAGGTTAGGGTTGTGCCGATAGACGATACAATAGGCATAGATATCCCCAAGTGCTGAGACCTATGACGATTTTAAAGATGATATTCAGTTCGTTTTGCATTATTATAGACATTTTACATGTTTTAATTACATTATTGAATAAAATGAATAGCATTATGTTAATTATCATCATTAATAATAAATGAACTACAAATAATTTGACAACTTCAGCTGTCAACATCACTTGACCGACACTTTCGGACTGTAGTCATGTATTCGCAATTTCACATAAATCAGCATGCAAAAAATGTTTTATTTTTATTACTTTCTTGTGCTCTCTCTCTCTCTCTCTCAGCAGCAATTGACGCGCGTGCTGCAGGTGAGGGCACTACAATACACAGCCATCATAGCAAATTAATTTGCAACTTGTTGCATAAAAATAATAGGCTAAATAACAAAATTAAATTAATACGTGTCTTATCTGTGTTTAATTTGATGGAATGATGAACACGGATATGCACATTTTTCAGAAAATTGGCTATTTATTTAATTTAAAAATATGTTGGGCCTATATTTATTTATATAGGCTATTCAAATATATCTTATTTATTTAAACTAGCCTATATTAAATTAAATTACCACCTGTATTTTACCATTCATTTTGGCTTTAACGAATTACTAAACAGATTATTAATAACATATAAAAGAACATTTTAATGTCTGAAATGTTTTGTATGTAGGCCTACAGTCAAAAAATGTAGAAATATTAGAGCCATGGCTGCAGCGAGGCGGCAATAGCCTATGTCTAAAATGAAACTATTTCTCTTATCAGAAAACATGACATATCCCAAGCGCAACATTGTGTTAAATTTTAGCAAATATAAATGCAACCTTGTTAATTATTACTTTTGCGATGATGATGTTTAGACCAGAAGCCGTGCCGCGCTTTAATAAACGAAAAGAAAACGCCTTCACCGCATGAAACAGCCATGCGCGGCCGGCGAGTCCTCTGCATCCTATCAATGCATCCTTGTTTCTTCTGTGTGTACATAAATACAATTTAATTTGCTTTTATCCATTTATATTACATCCATTTTGCGGCAGTCCCGCAAATAACCATCAATAAGTCACCATCAAATCCTGTCCCGCACCGCACTGTTGCGTCGAGTCTTGTTTGAAAAAATTATTTTGCCTATTTAGCTGGAAGAGCTGATTTGCATTGGTTTAAATTATTTTCCAAGATAAAACGTAATGCAAATGAAGTAGATTATAAAATAAGAAAAAAATAATTTAAAAAAAATCAGACGAAAGGTTATTAAATATGTTTAGAAATGGTTAAATAAATAAGCAAACAAGTAAACATAACACTGTCGCGCCCCCATGCGATAGTATCGTGTATCGCCAATCTCACAGGGCGATCTGAAAATTTTGTATATCGCCCAACACTATAGGAGGTAATGTAGTCATTCAACTTCACAATCTGTAATGTTGCAGTGTGTATTTGAATAATGATGGTTGGTTCCTTTACTTGAAAGCTCAGATTTGATTATCATAATGTATGTTATTTACAGAGTTTGAGGTTTACTGTATCATTATTATTCACATATTTAAGCATTTACGCTTTACCATTGCACAGACTTTGTAACATTTTTTATATGCATTTTGTAACAGTTTTTATATATATATATATATATATATATATATATATATATATATATATATATATATATATATATATATATATATAATTTTTATATAATTTAATTTTACATAATTTACTTATTCTCTACTTGTTTCAAACCTGTTGAATTCCTTTTATTCTGTTAAACACAAAAGATTGACTTTTTGGGGGGGCTTTTTTGGCTGCTGGTTTACTGCTTTCTTCAGAATATGGTATTTTGTGTTTAACAGAAAAAAAACTCAAACATTTAAAAGCACTGGAGGGCAAGTAAATGATTTTTATGTAAATTTTCCCTTTAAAAAGCCTTTAGCATCACAAGCACATCAAAAATAACAACTGTGTAACAATTCAACCCTCCCATGATCTTTTGAACATACAGTAACCCAAAAACACAGGTTAACCCTTGACATTTCAGATGGTGTAACTTTGTCCCAGGATGCACCTGAGGTTCTGATGGATGAGAGAGAGTGGGTGAGATGGGGGAACAAGGGTTTCCCTTCGATGGGTTTAAAGAAAGACCCCGTGCAGCGTCCCACGCGTGTGCACCCTAGTGCTGGAACACACCCTTGATCAGAATAACTGTATGCGAGCTTAAGCTCGGCCACATCAAGCTGCAGGTGTATCCTGCCACAGCTGCAGTTAAGGATGCTCCAGATCACACACACATTGATCTTGCACATTAAAATGTCAGCTTGTCTGTTCGCTGTCTGACAACTATGAAAAAAATATTGAAAGAGAACGCAATGCTAGTCATGACCCACAGAGGGCAGCATGGATCACTAGTACAATACTTGCATCTCTTTTCTCTCACACACATAAACACACACACACACACACATCATTTGCTTTGTTAACATTAAAGTTATAGTTCACTATAAAATGAACATTTCCTCACAGTCAATCAAGCAAAATAGCAGCCTTTGTAGAACAAAAAAATTTAAATACTATGGAAGTCAATGGCTGTTTCTTCCAACATTCTTCTTAAAAGAAACTGAAATGAGAATGAGTAAATGATGACAGAATTTAAATTTTACGATGAACAATCCCTTTAATATATCGGTTATTTTAAATATTACGTAAAACACATTCTGATCTTGTATACAGAATGGCCAAAATCAATATCAGACAAAAAGCATGCCAAAACACACATTAAACTATTGAACTGGCCTTTGTTTGGGTCAGTATTGATCGCGTCCATTATTTTTTGTATTTAAGTCAATACTGAGATCCTGATTATTTAACACAGCTGCCTGCAGACTTACATTATGCATTTATTAAACATAAAAGAACTAGCTTTCATGCATGAATCTTGTGTTTATTGCTGATTTTAATGTGAAGGGTTTAGGCCTTTTAACCAGGTCTAATATACAGGGTATACAGTGCATCCGGAAAGTATTCATAGCGCTTCACTTTTTCCACATTTTTTTATGTTACAGCCTGAGCGGCTGTAGAATGGTTTGTCGGCTGGTGTGATGACCACAATTTGGAAATGAATGGTAAGAAAATGGAGGAGGTCATCATAGATGGTCAGTGAGCGATAGGAGCTCTGTTGTGGTTTATGATAAAGACATTAAGCAGGTTGCTTCATATAAATACTTAGGGGTGAATATTGATTGTGAGCTTAATTGGCACTCTCAGGTGTTAATTCTTTGTGTAAGAATTCATCAGCGCTTACACTTTTTGAGAAGAATAAGATTATTCGGAGTGAGTAGCAGTATAATGCTAACTTCTTATAAAGCAACAATAGAGTCTATTTTAAGATTTTAATTATTAATTATTGTTTGGTTTGGAAAATTGACAGTAAAAATGAGAAAAAGTGAGAGTGGCAGGAAAAACCATGGTAATTGAGACACTTGATTCGCATAAAGACATCTTTGAGTTGTGCACAATTCAACAAGCCAACAAGATTTTATCTGATTCATCTGGCAGATTTTATCTGGCAAAAATACAGGGTCCCGTTATGCAAGTATAACAGATATAAACATTGTTTTGTTCCTTTTTCAGTTAAATTGATTGATCAGCAAGTAGGGTAAGACAGTCAAAGATTAAGATAACTGCATTGGTTTGCATTACAGAGGGCAGTGGGGGCACATTGTATTTTATTTTAATTATTGTTTTTATAGAACTGTATTTATATTAGGAGGTATTTTAGGATCAGATTTTTAATGTGTATGTAATGTCATATGTTGTCTTGTTTGTGTCTATGTACAGCAGAACCTATTTTCTAAAACAAATTTCACCTATGGGAGACAATTAATTTTACCTTGACCTTACCTTGACCTTGAAAATGTAATACCGTGTAACATAGCATTTCAGACTTTAATACTTTTTAAATGGCTCTAAACTGATTTAGCAACTTTCAATACTTTTTAAGAACCCGCGGACACCCTGATATAGTCTAAATATACTTAATAAACAAACCATTATCACAGTGTCATTTTAATAGCTTAATTTGTCGAAAACGAGGCACAAGAACTGCAGAATGTGCACAAAAATATCAGTATTGATGTTATCAGATGTTTTCTCATCGCTGTTATTTTTCATGTGGGTTCATTTCATTATTGACAGCAAAATGTATACATTTACGGGAATAAAAAAAGAATCAGAGAATAAAAAACGTTTGATGTATACATTACAATCTAAATTCACTTTAAAAAGTAACTTAATGTGTTAGTTACTTTTTAAAGAAAGCAATTGTGTCATTGCGCATTAAAGAGTAAGATGGCATCTAAATTGTAATATATAACGGTTTTATTCAACACTGTTAGTATACCGGGTCAATAAATTACTTTCAGTTTTGTGTACCATTCAAGGGTTTTGTATACTTTAAAGGGTTCTATAAATTCTATTTATACAAAAAAAAAAACTGCTTTTAGGATTAGGATTTAGGATTAAATAATTAATAATAGGGTTGTGTGATTCGGGGAAAATATCTAATTGCAATTTTTTTGACAGATATTGCGATTTGATTTATGATTTAATTCAAGCTTCAAGCTGATTTTAATTTAATTCAAGCTTCAGCTCAATATTCCGTAAGCCGTGGCTACGATTCTGTGACAGCTCTTAAAAATTACCTGTTTTTGTTCAGTGTCTGTGACTTTGAATCCAAAATATTCCCATATTACAAATGCTGTTTTTCTTTGGTATTAATTAGTCTATTAATGCTTCTGAAACACAGACGCCATAATCCCACTTGTCAGCGCTTTCCTGTTTGTTTTCTTTTTTTTTTTATTGTGGCCGTAGTTCAGCTGAGCAATTCTGATTCAATCTGCTCAATCAATTGGCTAGTCATAAAGCCCCGGTCAGATCACACAATTTCCTTGACGTAGGGTGTCGTCAAGTCGTAAACGACAAATGGGCGTCATGACACAAGATTCAATAGTTTCTTCTCGTGTAATGGCATAGTTCACATGCCTCACGAGACCATCGCAGAAAGTCTAGCATGTTTAATTTTCAGAATATTAGCGGATTGGTTTTGAAGCACTTCAACTCAGATGCTATTCGTTATTTTTGTTTATATATATACTAGGCATGGGCCGGTATAAGGTTCAGACGGTATGATAACCTTGGACAAAAACATCACTGTTTCACGGTATTGTGATTATTGCTCTAAAATGAATTCTTTTTAAATGTCTTTAAAACAACACATTTTTTTCCCATCCCATACATAAATATGTAAAAATCTTACACATACCATAGGAACGGTATTACAGAAAATGTTGGTGGTTTTAAAACTTTGACTTTTCCAAACCACTGTATACCTCGAAAACGATTATTGTCCCTACAAATATATATTTTATATTGCAGCCTCTAGCGATTAAATAATTGCAACGTTTCAAATTGCGATTTGATTTCGATTACATTGCACAGCCCTAATGAATAATGTGAACAAATCATTTAAATATACTATGTAATATAACACACTAATATTTATTTTTGTTTTCATTTATTTAATTAACTTTATAGTTGAAAGTAAAGTTAAGCTTTTGGGAAAAAAAAAATTATTTATGTTGAGTGAAAAAAATAGCATCATTGTGAAATCAGTTTTCAAAACAATCCTAACAAATAAAATCATAATAGTTGGATGCTCGAAATTGCAAACAACACAATTTTAAACAAACAAAAAACGGGCAATAAGTTTCTCAAGACTCATTGCATTTTGTGGAAATAAATCTTTCACATGCATTATATCATCAGCTTGGTGAATTACATAATTGATTTCAGAGATTAAACTCATAACCCGTAAACATGTTTTTGTGTGTGTACAAGCAACGCAGAGAAACAAATTAGAGCATACTGCAGATATGACGGTAATGAGAGTAAATGGTCATCTCTTGCGCCTGCCCTTTTCCGGTAGAGTGAGTGTCATGCCTGACTAAACACATCCACCATCCGGTGTGCCATCTGACCTAACGCCACCATCCTTATACAACCAATGTGGGCTTATAAACAAGAATCGTTAGTGAATTAGTGCACTTCCAAAACAAACATATTTGTTAATATACTCACCATCATAGTCATACAAGTCATTTCTGTCTTCAGTCAAAAAGGTGCAAGATTTTTTGCCATGTTTTTTGCAATTTCCATGGTGCTCAATAGTAGAACTTCCAAACTGCTGTTTCAATGCAGGTGTATGAGTCTTACCAGATGAAATTATAAGCCATATTATCAAAAAAAAAAAAAAAAAAATTCTGTACACTAGTGCCAGTTTGCCAGATGAGCTTTTAATGTTGAAAGGTACATTCAATTCAAGTGTATTTGTACAGTGCTCCACAATAATTATCATTCCACAACAGCTTACAAAATGCGCACATAATTCAATTATGATCAAAATCAGAAAAGTTAGGGTGGACAGTACAACAGTTAAGCATATGCAATGTTAACCTGCAGTTATAATATATAGTGTACTTTTACAAAAGTGATATCTACGTATACAATACATTTTAACTGAAGTGAACTGATCAATAAAAGAACAAAGAACAATTTGAGCTTAAGACTTTGTACTGTCAAAGTCCTCATAGGGTATAAGTAAAAAAATTTTTTTTTTTTTTTTTTTTTTTAGAAAATTACCAATTGCTTCAATAGATAAGACCCTCATTTCTTAGCTGGGTTCATTTGGAGCCATTTGAAGCTAGCCTGACACTGCAATTTAAGAGGTTCAAGAAACATTTTCCATAAATAACTTCTTACTTTTCCTTCTTTCCTCAGTTAAAAATAAGTGGAGAAAGAAACTTTTTTTAAATTATCAAAAATGTATTGGTATTAAAAATGTGTCATCCTGGATTCTGCAGCAGGCAAAGACAATCTGGTACCACTAAGTGGCAAATTTATAGAGGTTTATTTTTCCATAGGCTTTGTTTCTTGTACGCAGATCCCCCATTCTATTTGCCATTTATTATCAATGAATGAAAAAAAAGATTGGTTTTAAGTACTAACAAACTAATAGATAAATAAATAAACAAGATATAAATAAATAAAAGAGAAATAAATAAATGAGAGATAAATAAATATGGGGATAAATAATAAATTGATATTATTAAACAAATAAAGGGATAAATTATAGAGATAAATAAATAAATATAAATAAATAGACATAAAGAAAGAAAGAAAGAAATAATAAATAGAGAAAGATAAATAGATAACAATTAAATAAAGAGATAAATAAATAAAGAGATAGATAAATAAAATAAATAAAAGAGTAATAAACAAATAAAGAGATACATAGAGAAAAATAAATAAATAATAAATAAATAAAAAGAGATAAATAAATAAATAGAGATAAATAATGAGATAAATAAACAAATAAATAAACAGATAAAGAGAAACGAAAGAGAAAAATAAATAAAACATTTATAAAGAGATAAATAAATAAATAAATAAATAAGAGATCAATTAAAGATAAATAAACAAATAAAGGGATAAATAACAGAAATAAATAAAAAAAAATAAAGAGAGAAATAAACAAATAAATAGAGATAAATAAACAAACATACTTAGAGAAAAAATAAATAAAACAAATAGAGATAAATAAACAAATAAAAAGATAAATAGAAGAAATAAATAAATTAAATAGATAAAGAGATAAATAAAGAGATAAAGAGAAAAATAGATACATAATAGAGAAAAATAAATAAATAAAATAAATAAATAAAGAGATAAATAAATAAATGAATTAATAAATAAATTAATAAATTAATAAATAGAGATAAACAAACAAATAAAGGGATAAATAATAGAAATAGATAAATAAAGAGATAAATAAACAAATAAAGAGATAAATAAACAGATAAAAAGATAGATAATAGAGAAAAAATAATAATAATAAATAGAGATAAATAAATAAATAAAGGGATAAATGTTAGAAATAAATAAATAAAGAGATAAATAAACAAATAAACAGACAAAAAAACTGATAAAGATACATAGAGAAAAATAAATAAATAAATAAATAATAAATAAATAAATAGAGATAAATAAAAGATAAATAATCATTAAAGGGATACATAATAGAGAACAATAAATAAATAAAATAAAATAGAGATAAACAAATAAATAAAGTGATAAATAAAAAATAGAGATAAATAAATAAATGAGATAAATAAAGAGATAAATAAAGATAAATAGATTAATAGGTAAATAATGAATGAACGAATGAAAAAGAAAGATCATTACATCAAAAGACAAAACATAATTCTTTAATGATGCTGTATATTTGTTTAATGTGAAGACCCAAGAGTATTAATAAAAGGCAGTTTTCAAAAAAAATCTGAAACACACAAACCAAACAGAACTAATGCACAACCAAGCCCAACCCAATCACACGACCACAGTTCAGCATGTTACATGAGAACAGCTTGACTGTTAGATGTATTTACACTGCCCTCTTCAGGAGAAGCCCAACAGGTGTCAGATTACATCATCCAAAGAGTCTCATTCACATCTCGCACTCAACTAACCAGCCAACATCCACGCTGTAACCATGACAACTGCTGTTCTTAATGACATTTGCACGCTGGGAATTATAAAAGCTACAAAACAGTAATGTCATCAGTCTTTACGGGAGCCTTTAAACCTGAACTCTTCAGGCAGAGCGTACGGTTAAAAGAATTGCTTTAGTTCGCTCTTACAGTGGTTTTCTCTTTCTCTATGGAGTCCAGAGAGACTGTTATGTAATAGATCATGTCATCCTGTTGCATAGTTACCAGCTACAATGGAAAAAAAGAAGAACTTTTACAATGCAACATGGGATACAAACAGCCCTACAGTTCTTGACTCTATTCAGTGCTCTCCTGTCTAGATTTCAGTCATATGACTACAAGTGCGAACACATTCAGCATCCTCTCTCAGGTGTGTGAATGTGTGATGTAATTCTCGCCTGAGATGTCGATCCATTCAACCACCTGACGTCCCTGCAGCTCTAGGCTAAATTTATATATGCGAGCGCTGGCATGATCCTCACTACTGCACATTACGATAAATTACTCTCCAGATCACCACACTAAAAATACTCTAAACTGGCTTCATCTGGATGAGTAGATAAATGAGATCCAGGAGCAGAAAGACTCAAATATTGAATGGGCAAGGGGGAGCGCTGCAGGGATTTAGGCTGGTTATTTCCCTTTCTTTAATAATAACAATATTATTAATAATAATAATAATAAATCTCAATATAAAAATACGTATGTATGTATATATATATATATGTATGTATATAAAATATGTATATATGCTACACAGTGTAAAATCGAGTAGTACAATTATCATTCAATCATTTTCTTTTCGGCTTAGTCTCTTCATTAATCTGGGGTCGCCACAGCGAAATGAACTGCTAACTTATCCAGCATGTGTTTTACGCAACAGATGCCCTTCCAGCTGCAACCCAATACTGGGAAACATCCATACACTCTCATTCACACACACACACACACATACACCACGGACAATTAAGCTTATCCAATTCAACTATAGCGCACGTCTTTGGATTAGTGGGGGAAACCAGAGCACCCGGAAGAAACCCACGCCAAGACGGGGAGAACATGCAAATTCCACACAGAAATGCCAACTGACCCAGCAGGGGCTCGAACCAGCGACCTTCTTGCAGTGAGGTGATCGTGCTACCCATTGCACCACCGTGAAGCCCGCAGTGCAATTATTCATTCATTCATTCATTTTCTTTTCGGCTTAGTCCCTTTATTAATCCGCGGTCACCACAGCGGAATGAACCGCCAACTTATCCAGCACATGTTTTTTTACACAGCGGATACCCTTCCAGCTGCAACCCATCTCTGGGAAACATCCATACACACTCATTCACACTCATACACTACGAACAATTTAGCTTACTCAATTGACCCGTACCACATGTCTTTGGACTGTGGGGGAAACCGGAGCACCCGGAGGAAACCCACGCGAACACAGGGAGAACATGCAAACTCCACACAGTGCAGTGCAATTAATTGAATGAAATTGGTTAATTTGACCTACAATTTTAATGAAGTTTCATTGCACTTAGAAACAAGTTGCATGAAGTCAGAATTTGATTAAGTTCGGCTGAACTAAGGAGTTCACATGACCATGCAGATTTCTAGTTCCCAGCATGCTTTGTGTCAGACTTGAAAATACAACCCCAAATCAGAAACAGTTTGGACAGTGCGGAAAATGCGAAAAAAAAAAAAAAAGTAGTGATTTCTAAATTTACTTTAACTTGTATTTTATTTACTGTGTTTCTCATGATTTTTATATATATATTTTTTTGTTTTTGTTTAAATAAACACGCATTTCAATTTTGGTTCTTGATAAAGCATTTACCACTTTGTAATGTTACCATTCCTTTTTTACAACACTTAAGGCTGATTTATACTTCTGCGTCAAGCGCACGCGTATGCTACGAAGCAGCCTACGTGTGGACGCATAGTCCTCACCGTGGTCGTCGACAACGTTGACGCGCACCTCTCAAATAATGGAACGCATACGCGTAGCGCAAGCTCTGTGATTGGTCGGCTTGGTACCACTGACGAGAGAGGGCGGAGGTGAGAGCCGCGTGGACCCAATGCGGCGAGTGTTTATAAGTGTGGAGTACCTTGAAGGAGCTCCGGATGGAGACTGTTGTTTTGTGTTTACCTTATGATTAAAGTTGTTGCACGTCCGCCGTTTTCAGCCTCAAAATGAGCAAATTTGAGCCACTTGTACATTAAGGAAGTGTTCAGAAAAAAACAAAACACCAGCGAAGAAACTCGACACAGAGAAACAAACACCTACTGCCAGCTAGCATTTCGGAAGTGCATTGCAGAGCAACAGAAACAGCGCGCAGAAGTATAAATGCAAGGCTAAGCACAAGGCTTGCGCCGTGAGTCACGCTGATCACTTGACGCAGAAGTATAAACCAGGCTTTAAATTACATTTAGGTAGTGAAGACATCAAGTGAGAAGGTATTTCAGGTGCAATTGACCCTTCGCTAGGCCCCGCCCTTCTTAGTTACTGTTGTTACGCCAGTCAAGCTTTCATGCCTGGCACGTCTATTAGAATATGTATGCGCCAGTGTCAGACATTCCCAGGGATATAATTAGTAATTTTTGGCAAACAGGTGAGATATCCGAGAAAGCCAGACAAAAAAAGAACTGTAGTCTGCATTGCGGGGGTATATTCACGACATAATATACATCCGATTAGAAAATAATTTAAACAAAATTCAAGCTAGGTTAGCCTAGCCACTCCATACGCTGACCATTCAACAGCTTAGTTCATGCACAGCAGGAGAGGTGAGATTTAAAAACAATCTAATAATAACAAATTAAACTGTGATTTCTCTTTTTAGCCAAAAAGCCTAATAGACTAATTGTTGTGCAATGAAATATAGCTTTATGAGCTGGTGAGGAAACGCGCATGGACAGTAGGGGTGTCAAAATTAATTGTTTCTTCGGTGCACCGCTATGCAGATGGGGACAATTCGATATCGGTTCAGTATAATCATAACCGGTTATTATGTACTGACGTCATTTATCCCCTATGCGCGATGTCGCAGTAGAATACTATGGCGAAGGAGGCAAGGCCGAGTAAATAAAACACTCCTACAACTTAAAAGGTAGATAATTATGTACAGTTCAACTACTTGTGAGTCTTGCTGGAAAGTCTTTCATTGATACTGAAGAAGGCACAGCACACGAGCCGCTATTTCACTACTAAGGGGAAATGCTGTAAAACTCAATCTCTGCCCCTCTCTTTCATTTTGGGCATTTGACCCGCTGGCGTGTTTGTGAGGTAACTTTTCCTTTCCTCTTGGCTGTTAAAGCGATACTTGTGGATCCAGAGATGAGCGTGCCTGAAGTGCAAGTTTTCTCCACTGTGTCTATTATGGATTACCTGTGATAACCACGTATTATGCGCATATAGACTGTAACCGCGGCTGTTCTTCCCGTGTCACTCATTGGTGAACAGCGCTTTCATTTCTAAAGCCAATCGTAGCCCTTTCTGTTGAGCGGGTGAAGACAATGACCAGTCATAGGGGTGTAAGACAGCGCTCAAAAAGCAAGCGGGATAATATTTACATTAGTTTATTTGCTATAAATGCTCATGTTGTTCTGTGCATGTATTTGAGTTTTGTTTGATATATTCAAAAAGAGTTTTCTTTGAGCAGGTCAAATTAAAGGTACAGTTCATATATCTTACTGACTGTATTAAAGGACAAAATTGTATTACAAATAGTATATAAATATTAATATATTTATAGATTTTAATTAAAAAAAAATCCTTGTGTTGTGAAGAAAAAAAATCTAATTATGTATGGAAAGCATCGTCATTGCACCGTGACGCACTGAGATATCGAATTGAACCGAATCGATGGCATGATAATCATAACCGAACCGTGAGACCAGTGTAGGTTCACACCCCTAATGGACAGTGCTTCAACATAATTCATTTATAGAACGAACAGCCAAAAAGGGGAAATTGATGGATTTGTGTCGAATATTGGCATCATTGACCCATAACAATGTACAGTACCTATTACTGTCAGTATGTTTGTGTGCTTTTTATACAGTTTCTATTCTAATTTGCAGTTAAGTGGAATAAATAAATAAATTGAAATGCAAATCAAAGTATAAATAGCAGAAGCGAACACACAGATTTTCCCTACCAGCAAATATTAATTAGAATATAAAAGCAGACACTAACCCGCTATAACATTGTCACCAATGACTAAATCTCTAAAAGACGGACGAAAACATCAGTAAATTGTAGCTCTGACATGGACATGAGGGATCTAAATGACTGAAAAACAGCTGCGGGTGAAGTATATTGATCTGAGTGCTCAGATTGTGATCACATGTCGGTTTTGTTCTGTGATATGTAATTTCAAATATTCGTAGCTTGAAACAGATGGAAATGTGATTGCTATTAGTATGACTACTATTGTGAGGGCTTAAACGGAGCAGTGCTCATAAGATCGAGCAAAAAAAAAAAAGGAAAAGACAGCTGTGAAACATAACCTGCTTTGTATTTTTGTAGGAAACACAGTTTAGATCTTTTTTACGGCAAGAGGTGTGTGAGTTATTGCTGTCTATCACTGAATGTGTTAGGAATATCGAAAATAAAACCAACTTAACCTCGCTCTTTTAGCGCCCCTCAAAATTGTAAAACTCTACTAACTTAAGCTTAAAGATCGAGTTAAGTCAACAAAACTTAAAATGGTCCAAGAAAATGTGACTACATGTGAAGTAATGAATATTTTAAATATATTAGTAACAAATAAACACTTAATACAATTAAGTTTAAATGACTTAATTGGAATTAAGGTAATGAGTTTGCGAAATTCAATTAAGTAAACTAAACTTTACAGCGCAGTTAAATTGTTACTTCATATAAAAAGTAAAAGTATGTTATACGTCAGTGCTCTTGAATATGCACAATACACTGACACTGAGAAGAAACTGTTGAATAAAGATCTCATTATTGTTTTATTTGTGCACGAAGTATTCTCGTAGATTGATACCACTGAAGGCAAGGCAAGGTTAGGCAAGGCATTTGAATGTCTTGGAACGTCTATGTAGTATTAGGGAGCTCTCAGATTTTGCCGTAAACAATTTGTGTTCTAAAGATTGAAGGTCTGAGGGGATTGGAACGACATGAGGGTGAGTAACTAATAAACTATTTTTATTTTGGGGTCAACTAACCCTTTCTAAAGCATGCTAATTAAGCCTCATGCATTTTAAAGCCAAGAAATTGTACAAATAATATAGAACATTTCTTGTCTCCTAGTAATAGGACTCTCTTCTTCCTGGGTGAAATTGGACTACAATTGACCTACACCTACTGGGGCTCAAGTGTCAATCTGACCAGCTTCGAGATAATGGAGAATGGAGAGAAGGCACTGAATAATGAAGAGCTGGTGAGCAGCACTAACAGCAATGTGCTGTTGTCTGGAGAGGAAAAAAAAAAAAAAAAAAAAAAACTGATTACCTCTCAGGCCTAGAGAGCCCATGTCAGGAGAATAAACATGATCAACTGAAATGAACTAAACTGATAAATGCGGAAAAAAACATGAATCATATGACCTTTTATAAATATGTGATTTATATAAATGTATATAAATGTAAACAACGTTAATGTTTTAGGAACACCTGTTCGAATGCTCATTAATCAGCAAAATCACATGGCAGCAACAGCATGCAGATTAGGTCAAGACGATCTGCTGGAGTTCAAATGGAGCATCAGAATAAATTGAAGATGAATAAAATAACTCTGAAGGTCGCATGATTACTGGTCTTAAAACGGCTGTTCTGAGTACTTCAGAAAGTGCTGATTAGCTGGCATTTTCATGCACAACCATATTTAGGGTTTACGGAGAAATATAAAAATAACTCAAATTACCACTTGTTACAACAGAGGTCTGCAGCGGAGATTCTCTGACACCAAATCACATGAAATCTTAAAGCAGATGACCAGCAGCAGCAACAGAAGAGCATACCTGTGACATTACTGACAGCAGTGAAATTGCAAACTAAAGCTACAATTCAAACAGGCTTATCGCATTTATTGGAAAAGGTTTGCATAATCTTTAGCCTGCATAGTCTTGATATCTGCTGCAAAAACACCCAGATGATCAGATCAGGATGTTGTAGCATTGTCAAAAGAGCCGGTAGCAAGTCAGTACTGAATTACTGTATTGAAATGCACAGCAATGAGGATAATGTCAGACTCAACTTTATCATTCCATTTAGGGAAACTAAAATTGCAGCAAGGTGCCATAACACAGGCGAAGTTTCCATGTACACATTACCAAATTATTAACATAAAACAATAAATCAGTTTTTAGATGCACCTCCCTTCCTGCTGGACTCATTTAATGACCTAATGGCCACCATAATAAAATTCTTTCTAAATCAGTTTGCCCTGCATATAGGAACTCTAAAACATCGTCCTGACGGCAGCAGCTGAAACACAGAATACAATGGGTGATCCGGGGTGCATAAGATGCACTGAGCTTTCTCTGAGACATAATTATGGTAAATTACCATTGGACCAGTTTGGTTAAAACCGATAATCTTGCCTGCCACCATCACAAGGCTACTCAACCTGTTCTTATAGATGAATTACCCATTTGTAAACATTCAGGATGCGCGTGCATCAAGGTTGCAGAAAAAAAAAAACGGGAGCGCTGATATTTACAGCGAGGGAATGACATCCGATGCGGTTCAGAGTTTGTTGTTGTATTAGAAATGTTACATTGATTACATATTATATATATTATTTACATAATGCTTTCAGCGTTTTATAACAGCTTGTCACCCAGTGATAAGCAGTTATTCGGCAAAATTAATGTTAAAATGAGCGGCGTTCGTTTGACAGGTCCATTTGCGATAGCACCCACCCAATGGATATTAGATAAGACGAAATGGCCAAGCATCCAGCCCGAAATATACAACTTTCATTGAAACTCTGAAAATGGAGAAGTCACAAAACACCAAAACACATTTTTTGAGCTGTTGACAGTCCTTTATGTGTCCCACGCTGCTATAAACACTATTAGGACACATATATTGCACTAAAAAGTGAAAATTGGTTGTTTTTGCGTTATTTTGAGCAAATTCTTTCTTCCGGTTTGAAACGAATTTTTGAAGCTGCGTCACGGCAAATAGATACTTGCATGTATGGAGTGTGGAAAGTTGATGTCTGTACCTGCGAGTGCATCATGACATCTCTGAGTGTGCGGCATTAATTCATGAGAAAGACTTTGTTCAAACCAATCAGCGCGCTCTACTGTGCATGCGGTGCAACTTCATTAATATGCATGATAGCTTCGGACACTGTTTTACCTGTTACAGTGTTTAGACGACAGAGAGACGCCACGTTGTGTTGCCAAAACAAGTGAAAGAACAAGAATTTGGAGACATGGGTCGTCCGTGTTGCATTTATTATTGTGCTGCAACAAAGGTTTTGTTTGCATTTTCCCACTATGAGAGAGCAGCTGGACTCACGCGTGGATTACAGTGCACGCGACACACAACAGAAATGCGTTTGTAATGAACATTTTTTTACCCGAGAGCTTTTCACATCTGGAAATGATGAAATCCGGATTTGCCGCTCGTATCTTTTAAAAAAGACACAGTTCCAGTTTGATTGTCCTGTCTCTACAGATTTGGTAAGTGTGTGTGAGAGCAGTGACCTTTATTTGTTCATTCAGATGGCAAAGTTACTTCGTATCGTCAGCAAGGCTCTTTCAGTTTTTAAAGACATAGCTTAGTCAAAATGATTTAGTTACTAAGTTTACAGTATGTTAATATCACTGCAATATTATAGTACAATATTATAGACTGAAAGATCTGCTGTAAACGAATGTAAACATGTAAACACAGCAATCTAACTATTACTGTCATGTAGAATTTGTCGCATTTTGTGACAGGATAGTCTATACACACACAGCTTTCTGACGCTATCTCCCGAGTGCATCTAAGTTACCAAGAAATGCAGAGGATTTTTTTCTCCCATTCGACGTGCGGTATCAAATACTCCATTAAAACTCCACTCTTCCAGCAGTTCCTCTCTTTCAATATCTCGTTTGTCACGGGGGACATGCAGGAAATGTTCCTGAATAAAATGTGCCAAACTGCAGTTAAAATTAATAATTTGGCAAGTAATTTGATTACTGATATCCATGTAAACATAGTCACTGTCTTTCTCCCCTGCGTCTGCATGCCCAAATGGAAACTCCCATATTTGCAAATCCTCCCCTCTTTCCCTCCCCCGACATTCCCACCTAAACAGAGCTGGACACGCCCAGTTTCCTGACTTTTTCCAAACTAGAGGTGTGAAAACACCCTGCTGAGACAGGGGGGTTTCGTAGCCCTATAAAGGCCTACAAGTCTTTGGATGCCTACAATTTTGTTCTGCGTGGTCATGTGCAAGAAATAATGTTCCATGATTACCAGATTCAAAACTATGTAGTGCTAAAAACCGAGGTTCTGCCTAGCCAAAGACAAGGAAAGAAGACGGAACTGTACAAGGGCTGAGTAATCATCAACAACTGCATTCTGACAGCAAACCACCTGTACGGCAGGGTATGTGAACTTACATTTTTACATTTCATTTTAACTATTCAGTGTTCGCAGTTTAATTAGCCATATTTAACAGTTTTTGCTGAAATCATTGCTGCACGAGTAATAAGTAATGTGTATGATTAAAATGAGAACAGCAGAGTCAAGCATTTTTAATTAGGTCCTCACTCCATTCAGCTCTTCTGATGGCTGTTAGCCAAAGACGTCTGCAGTTGGCATTAAAAGCAGTGTGGTGTACGGTGAAATTTAAGTTTTCTATTTTTGGACTTTCAATTTTAGTATCCTACCGCACAACACAACATGTTTGCTATTGCAACGGTCTTTTTTTGCATTCGGTATGAGCGGTTGAACCCATGTGACGTCATGTGTGATGTAGGTTGGTATTTCCCCTATTTGACAGATTCAGATTACTGTACCAAGCTACAATGCAGAAAGATAAAACAGATTCAATAAATTGTTTATAAAACAGTGTCATCATAGACGTACAAACACGAAATGATCTAAGTTTCCCTAGGTGTGTAGCCGAAGTATAACACTTTAAACCATTTCAATGCTACTCAACTTCGCTAATAAACATAGTAGGTTGGTTAATTAGCATGTTTTTTTAGTTTTGCTTTGATACCAAAATTGGTAATGAGAACAGGGCATTTTCATTAGTAATGGTACCAAATACTGAAATTTTGATACCGTGACAACCCTAGTGTAAACAACATGAAAGCAGATACATCCTGACTTGCATCAATAGTTCAGGCTGCGGGTGGTGTAAAAGTTTTTTTTGGCAAACCTCGAGTGCTTTAATTCCAAATGAATCTTCTTAAGTATTGTTGCAGACCACATTCATTTTTTATGACCACAATGAAACCACCGTTGTGATGGCTGCTTCCTGCAGGATATCGCATTATGTCACAAAGCTCAAATCTACTGAACCAAAATCTCTGAGGAAAGTTTCCAGCACCTTGTTGAATCTCGGCAGCCTTGCTCTCTTTCAGCTCAACTCACCACCCACAAAGCCTCCCACACACCCACAGATAAACAAAGAGTCCAGAGTGAATTTCACTGCTCAACAGTGAAGTACGGGTCAGGAATCTTTCACCATCACACTATGCTGGGAATTTAGCGATAATGCAGGAAGAGTAGATTAATGACTGCGAGCGAATGCTTCAGGAGGTTATGTGGAGTACATAAAGAGACTCTTACCTGACAATCAAAGTCCTGGAAGTTCTGTCCATTCTGTGTGAAAGACAAATAAGAGACAAAAAAATCAGCTGTTTCAGTCAGGTGATAAAAATCTGGATAATGCAAGACTCAAGCATTAGCATCAGTGGCAGGTAATATAATTCTCAAGCAGACAACAGACTGCCACTTCCACAGAGCAGCAACATTACACACATTAACTTCTAAATTGTAGTTCTAAATCATGAGCAGGAGGTAGTTCCGTCATAGCCTTCACCTAATTGCATATCCTTTGCTTTACCCGGAAACATACCTCTCAAAAAAACGTAACTACACTTCGTGACAATGCAGAGCACAAGATTTGTGATTGGCCGGCTTGGTAGCGGTGATGAGTGTGGGTGGGGCAGAGAGCCATAGGACTGGCGCAAGCCCGGTGGCAAGAGTGTTTGAGTCAACAAGTGTTGAGTCCCGCACAGGAGCTACAGTTGGATATTTTTTGTGTTTAGTGTATAATTAAAGTTGTTGAACGTTTTCCAGTTCCCACCTATTTCTTTGCAGGATGAGTACAAGACTGAGCTACAGCAGCATTGCACTCATTTCCTGCATAAACTCAAAACACCGGTAAAGAAACTCGACAACAGTGGAAGATAGAAACCCCACTGCATACTAACAATTTGGAAGTGTTATTGCCAGAGCAGGACAGAATAACGCGCAGAATAAACGCGCACAACATTGACTACGTGCAAGGTATATTTCGTGGGGTGCGCTAATCACTCGACGCAGAAATATAAAGTAGATTTTAGATGACTTTACAAAATTGTCACTTCTGACTAATGGAAGTTGATATTTGAATGTTTTTCAGGTAGCAAACATCTCAGCTGTGGCGAAAATAATTTGAGAAAATTATTCTGTATCGAATGTGAGATTTTCCAAATGCCTCATCATAGTCAATTCTGAGTTCTCGGCGATGTATGCTTTACCATCAGCTGTACTCTGCTTGCATCTAGTTCCTTACAAATAATAAGAATAATAATTAATAAATTAGAATTTAAGCAAATTAAAAGCGTTCATAGTGAGCTGTGTTCTATTCATCTTTTGACATAAAACTCAATTTACATGACTTACTGGACCCACAAGGACTCTTCTGAGCAAGTGAGTGTAAGATTAAAAACTAGCCTAGAGCGCCAGGGTAGGGGTAGGTGTAGACGTTAACACACAGCAGGTTACTGTGAGGTTGGGTTTAGGGTAGGGGTAGGTGTAGACGTTAACACACAGCAGGTTACTGTGAGGTTGGGTTTAGGGTTGGGGTAGGTGTAGACGTTAATAACACAGCAGGTTACTGTGAGGTTGGGTTTAGTGTTGAGGTAGGTGTAGATGTCACACAGCAGGTTACTGTAAGGCTTGGTTTAGGGTTGGGTAGGTGTAGACGTTAATAACACACAGCAGGTTACTGTGAGGTTGGGTTTAGGATTGGGGTAGGTGTAGACGTTAATAAGACACATCAGGTAACTGAGGGTGGGTTTAGGGTTGGGGTAGGTGTAGACGTTAATAACACACAGCAGGTTACTGTGAGGTTGGGTTTAGGGTTGGGATAGGTGTAGACGTTAATAACACACAGCAGGTTAATGTGAGGTTGGGTTTAGGATTGGGGTAGGTGTAGGTGTAGATTTTAATAACACACAGCAGGTTAATGTGAGGTTGGGTTTAGGGTTGGGGTAGGTGTAGACGTTAATAACACACAGCAGGTTACTGTGAGGTTGGGTTTAGGATTGGGGTAGGTGTAGACGTTAATAACACAGCAGGTAACTGTGAGGTTAGGTTTAGGGTTGGGGTAGGTGTAGACGTTAATAACACACAGCAGGTTACTGTGAGGTTGGGTTTAGGGTTGGGGTAGGTGTAGAAGTTAATAACACACAGCAGGTTAATGTGAGGTTGGGTTTAGGGTTGGGGTAGGTGTAGATTTTAATAACACACAGCAGGTTACTGTGAGGTTAGGTTTAGGGTTGGGGTAGGTGTAGATTTTAATAACACACAGCAGGTTACTGTGAGGTTAGGTTTAGGGTTGGGGTAGGTGTAGACGTTAATAACACAGCAGGTAACTGTGAGGTTGGGTTTAGGGTTGGGGTAGGTGTAGAAGTTAATAACACACAGCAGGTTAATGTGAGGTTGGGTTTAGGGTTGGGGTAGGTGTAGACGTTAATAACACACAGCAGGTTACTGTGAGGTTGGGTTTAGTGTTGAGGTAGGTGTAGACGTTAATAACACAGCAGGTTACTGTGAGGTTGGGTTTAGTGTTGAGGTAGGTGTAGACGTTAATAACACAGCAGGTTACTGTGAGGTTGGGTTTAGTGTTGAGGTAGGTGTAGACGTTAATAACACAGCAGGTTACTGTGAGGTTGGGTTTAGTGTTGAGGTAGGTGTAGACGTTAATAACACAGCAGGTTACTGTGAGGTTGGGTTTAGGATTGGGGTAGGTGTAGGTGTAGATTTTAATAACACATAGCAGGTTAATGTGAGGTTGGGTTTAGGGTTGGGGTAGGTGTAGATTTTAATAACACACAGCAGGTTACTGTGAGGTTGGGTTTAGCGTTGGGGTAGGTGTAGATTTTAATAACACACAGCAGGTTAATGTGAGGTTGGGTTTAGGGTTGGGATAGGTGTAGACGTTAATAAAACACAGCAGGTTACTGTAAGGTTGGGTTTAGGGTTGGGGTAGGTGTAGACGTTAATAACACACAGCAGGTTACTGTGAGGTTGGGTTTAGGGTTGGGGTAGGTGTAGATGTTAATAACACACAGCAGGTTACTGTGAGGCTTGGTTTAGGGTTGGGTTAGGCGTAGACATTAATAACACACAGCAGGTTACTGTGAGGTTGGGTTTAGGGTTGGGGTAGGTGTAGACGTTAATAACACACAGCAGGTTACTGTGAGGTTGGGTTTAGGGTTGGGGTAGATGTAGACGTTAATAACAAACAGCAGGTTACTGTGAGGTTGGGTTTAGGGTTGGGGTAGGTGTAGACGTTAATAACACAGCAGGTTACTGTTAGGCTTGGTTTAGGGTTGGGGTAGGTGTAGACGTTAATAACACAGCAGGTTACTGTAAGGTTGCAGGGCCAGAAATTGCGACCATTTTGGTCGCATATGCGCCCGAAATTTAATCTATGCGACCTCATAATATATTTGGGAGCATTTGTGCGGCTGCATATAATGGTTGTAGTGGGACTTGTTTCGATTTTTTTCTAAATTCGTGCTGAATCGGACTTCCCTGCCGCTATATTGGTTCATAGCTGTCAATCACTCAAGGCTTCCCGCTGTCAGATAACAGGGACGGAGCTTATAAGGGCACCAGCCGAGATCAGTCGAGTGTTTTCGGAGAAGGTGCCCGAATCTCGATGCGTTGCGTTCACTGCGTGTTCAGCGCAAATGTCCACTAAATGTAACACTGTACACGTCGCCAAAGAAGCTCGCCTTTACTAAATTTAAACTGAATCTGCGGCTCATAACAAAGAACGGTATTGCGCCGAAGGCCATCGCGAGAATCCTGCTCTGCCTGCTCTTATGTTGGGCTGGCTGACTCGCTTGCTTTTTTCCACAAACACAGAAAAATGAAAATCAGCGCATAACGAGACAGAGCATTTAAAATGACACAAACCGAAACCAAAACTACACCAAAAGAATGTAGAAGTGAGACTTTTCTTACTTTCTTTGGTCCATTCTTTCTTGAGATGTATATTATTTTACTGATGACTGCTTTGCAGCTTTCAGCATTGGATAGAATGATTTATAATAATCTTATGTTTATGTTTTGTAGCAGAAATATTATTTATTGAATTGACATGCGTATAAAAACAATAGTGTAAAATAAATATTTCTTACTGTGATGCTTCGTTTTTGTTTGATGCAAACCATAAATTTATTTTTCATAATGTAACAACAGGACCTTTTACAGTACATAACTCATATTCAAGCACATTCAGGGCAGCATGATAATGAGAAATGTTATTCATTGTAAGTATTATTGACATCGTCATCATTAATAATATTTTATAATTATTAGACATTCATTTTGGAATCATTGCACAGACATCAATAAGTCATCACAGCATTAGTTAGATAGTTAGATAGTCTGGTTTTTGTTAGTCCTGATTGATGTTGTTTTCAAATACTATAAATCCCTTAATATACAATTTGCAATGGTGCTCATTCATTTTTGGTGGGTGCTCCTAAATTTTTTCTGGTGCTCCTAAATATTTGAAGTTGGGAGCACCGGTGCTACCAAGTAAAAAAGTAAATTTCAAGCCCTGGGTTGGGTTTAGGGTTGGGGTAGGTGTAGACGTTAATAACACAGCAGGTTACTGTGAGGCTTGGTTTAGGGTTGGGGTAGACGTTAATAACACAGCAGGTTACTGTAAGGTTGGGTTTAGGGTTAGGGTAGGTGTAGACGTTAATAAAACACAGCAGGTTACTGTGAGGTTGGGTTTAGGGTTGGGGTAGGTGTAGATGTTAATAACACACAGCAGGTTACTGTAAGGCTTGGTTTAGGGTTGGGGTAGGTGTAGATTTTAACAACACACAGCAGGTTACTGTAAGGCTTGGTTTAGGGTTAGGGTAGGTGTAGACGTTAATAAAACACAGCAGGTTAATGTGAGGTTGGATTTAGGGTTGGGGTAGGTGTAGACGTTAATAACACACAGCAGGTTATTGTGAGGTTGGGTTTAGGGTTAGGGTAGGTGTAGACGTTAATAACACACAGCAGGTTACTGTGAGGTTGGGTTTAGGGTTGGGGTAGGTGTAGACGTTATTAACACAGCAAGTTGCTGTGAGGTTGGGTTTAGGATTGGGGTAGGTGTAGACCTTTATAGAACACATCAGGTTACTGTGAGGTTGGGTTTTGGCTTGGGGTAGGTGTAGACCTTTATAAATCACATCAGGTAAATGTGAGGTTAAGTTTAGGGTTGAGGTAGGTGTAGATGACCAATATTGGACTTTGTGTCATGTACAAGACATTAAATAAATAAAAACTCAAAGTTTATACATCCCACTTGGAGCTCAAATCCCACCCACTTGGAGGTGGCTCCAATCGCAGTTTATACCCTTCTCAGCTTTACAGAGTTAATCCAAGCCTTACTAGACAAACAAAAGGAAGTATGCATACTTCTGAAAGTACACACTCAAACAAATAATCTCTTGTTCTTGATCGCTGTCAGGAAGATTTTTCTAACACCAGCTCATTTCTGCCTCTATTTGCTGCTGGTGATATCAGCGGCTGCGAGATTAGGATCTGAGGACATTCATACATCATCTCTCTGATCTCATTGCTCCGGTGCGGCTCGGTCTCCAAGGGAACAGACCCTAAGATGAGCACTTTGAGGAGCCCCGATCTAGTAGCGCCAATCAGTGTGAAAGAACTGGAGTAGAGGGTTGAGACGCGGTTAAGGACAGAGAAGAGAAACGCTGACGATGGCAATCAGACGCTTATATGAATGTGTGTCAACTCACCTTGTCCGTCAAGAGGGGTTTGATCTCGGTCAACTGCACATCCTGTAACTCATCCATCATCAAGCCCGACAGCTGCCCGTCACTAAAAAGAGAAAGACAGGACAGGAATGGATTAGTACATCATTACAGTGAGGGCTGATTTATTGACCTGCCAGCCAAATGCTCATGAATACAGGATTACAGTAAACAGGGCACAGAGAGAGAGAGAGAGAGAGAGAGAGAGAAAGAGAGTGTGAGAGAGAGAAAGAGGGAGAGAGAATTGATGTTTAACATCTTGCGTAATAACAGACATTGTCCTTGTTAACAGAATTCAGATGAGCGCATGTTTAATTTATGATTTAACTCTCCATGGTCATTCCGAAGGTCAATGCATGCAACTGTTTCAGTAAGGACATTATGTAGGCTTATGTCATGGTTATAATGGTCTCTGGGTGACTTGAAGCTTGGTGTCACAGAAAAAAAAGGTTTTGTGTCTTCTGTTCTCCTTCAGGAGTTAAGCGAGCGGCTAATTTTTAGGGCAGAAAGTAAGCAAGCAAAAGCAGATACGAATGCTTGGCCGGTACATTAAAACGCATGGTTCCTTTGGGCATACTTCAAGAGATGCATTGGCAACCAATTTTCCTGCTGTAATGTGACTAATTTCCTAGTCTAACAGGATTTTGAAAGAGAATAAACATGTAGGGTGACTTGATTTTATCCTTTGGGAATGAACTGGATGAGGAAATGTAGGGAAAACTCAACTATAATAGGACATCACAGCATACGAATACTTGTACCAAGTTTTAAGTGATCTTATGCTCACAATGGATGCAAAAGAGAAAACCATCATATTGAAAAGTATTATTATAATTAAAAATAAATGCCTTGTATAAGTGATTTTTTGCAACCCAGTACTCCAATCTCAAACTTTAGAAAATCCTTAAAATATGTTAAATGATTCATAATATGCTTTAATGATTCTAATATGCTCAATAAATATTTATTATGGGCAGACTTTATTGAGCCGGCAGCTAACTCTCTGCAACTCTCACATGGTCACCCACTGAAGCAAGCAAGGGCAGTACCTGGATGGGAGACCACATGGGAAAGCTAGGTTGCTGCCGGAAATGGTGTTAGTGAGGCCAGCAGGGGGCGCCCAACCTGCGGTCTGTGTGGGTCCTAATGCCCCAGTATAGTGACGGGGACTCTATACTGCTCAGTGAGCGCCATCTTTCGGATGACACGTTAAACCGAGGTCCCGACTCTCTGTGGTCATTAAAAATCCCAGGATGTCCTTCGAAAAAGAGTAGGGGTTTAACCCCGGCATCCTGGCCAAAATCTGCCATCTGGCCTCTGTCGATCATGGCCTCCTAACCATCCCCATATCATAATTGGCTTAATCACTCTGTCTCCTCTCTACCAATCAGCTGGTGTATGTTGTGCGGTCTGGCACAAAATGGCTGCCGTCGCATCATCCAGGTGGATGCTGCACACTGGTGGTGGATGAGGAGATTCCCCCCCTATGTGTATAGCGCTTTGAGTGCCCAGGAAAGCGCTATATAAATGTAAGGAATTGTTATTATAATTAAGTTATAGTTCTCACTATTAACAAACCATTAACTAAGGGCCCTATCATACACCAGGTGCAATAAGATGTGTTTGGCGCGATTTGTTGCTATTTTCAGACCAGCGCAACCCTAATTTTTCACATTTTGCAGTACATCATTTAAATAGCAAATCCATTTGAACCACTTTGTGGACTACAAATTTATATTTTGCAAGGAGGAAGATATAAAATGTGCAAAGGATTAAAAACAGTGATAGAAATTCCTTAGTCACACAGGAATGAAGTTCTGCAGAAAAGGACATGTCTGTTTGATCCCCGTTTCAAACTGTAATGAAATATTATGATAACTATGAAGAGAAATCTAGATAAGCTTAAACACTATGTCCTTTTCATTGGCGTATTAATATAGGCACATTAGAGGGTTCGCTTTAATCAAATCAAACCTGCCAAGTGTGAACACACCCAAATCCAAACAGGCATAGATACAAGAGTCTGCATTTGTATGTTTGCTTCTATAGATTCTCATTTGAAACCTCTCAAATGTCTTTCCTACTTGTAATTCTGATGATATAAATGTTCTGTACACCTTATGCTACAAAATTCAACAGTCTGATTCGCTATTTAAAGGCTTTGGTCACACGTAATGATTTGGCATTCAGTAAAATCTCTCTGCGGTCCTATAAACTAATATTAAGAAGCCCTGAACTCTGACTGACTGTCTGTGGTGGCGAGGATGCAAGAGGAAAAGAACAAAAGGATGTAAAGTAAACGCTGGGCTTCAGGTGGCGTCCACGGGAGGCCTGACAAGTGTTGACAAGGTCACTGTCAGAGGCAGAAGGCCATGTGTGTGTGTGTTAGATGGATTAGTGGGGTTAGTCAGAGGGAAAATGTCGATCTGTCACAGTGTGTCGGGTCAACGATCTGTCAAGCGAGACAAGAGACACTTATTTATAGGTTTATAAATGTTGACCAAAAGTTATATGTGTGTGTGTTCTTCAGTGATTTTCCATTCTGGCTTTCTGAGAACATTTTGAACACATCTAGCTTCTCCTGAATCAACGGAGACAGAATGTGCTATTTTAGGAGGAGAGCTGCCCGATGAGCTTTTGCAGAGCTTTTCAAAAGAACAATAAGAGCACTGACTGTCTTTATGTAACAAAACATTTTCCTGTGAAATGCAACATGATATGCTCTTTTCATTGCACTTGTTAATGAAGACAAAGCAATTTGAATATTTTATTTGAATGGTAAAGGCAGAGCTTGATGTGAATCGACTTCAGCCTGGACTGATGATGAGATGTATACATTTTCACAACAGTTTGCTCTAATTATCAAATTTGATTGGCTTAATGGTTTTCCTAGCCAAATTTGAGTTGTTCCAGGCACCATATGGCCTGTTTCCACTGAGTGGTACGGTTCTGTATGCTTTTATGGCCGTTTCCACTGTCAAAAGGTACCTAAAAGCAAACCGTACTGTACTTTTTGGGTAGCCTTTGCAAAGGGTACCTAGCACGACAAAAGGGTACCAAAAGGTGGAGCTAGATACGCAGCTGAACGCTATTGGTTTACAGAGAAACGCCCTTCGCGCATACACAAGCAGGAGAATGAAAACAAAGAAACCGCCATGTTTATATACACAGCCGAGACATTACATCGTAACCCTATATGCATATAATAATGAACCATGGTTGACCCAGGCTCAAACAAACCTTCTTGTTGTCTTGATGTACAGCCACAAAGCCAAGAAGAACAAAATCTGCCTGTAATGTTTTTGCTTTACAAGGCCGTATAAAAGTGCGAGTGGTTTCACGTTCTCCAGGGGGCTTGTGATCGCTCGAGTGCGCGTCTATACTTGAAATAACAAACTTCTTGAGCTGATGATAATAATGTGCGCGTACTTATTATTGTGCTTCTGACATCCGATCCTTTCAGAAAGGGACAAACGCGAGAGTGACGTGCGAAAAAACAAAGGAGAAGCCCGAATAAACAAAGGAGCAAATTATTCTTTCAGCAACCTAAAACATGAACAAACTGCCATGTTTAACTATTATCATCACCTTTTGGACTATTATGAACTCGGAATGACGGAATTACTTTCTAACAGAGGTTACATGTGCTGGTGAAGATTACAGACACAGATGAGAGGTTACTGTGGGCTATAAGTTGAGTGTTGTTTTTGAACCCAAATAAGGACTAGTAATGAACATGTATACACAAGTATGTGTATAAAGCATCTGTTTTGTGAGAAGTGCTTCTCATATGATAAGTGAACGACCTGTACAGCTTTGCTTTTAGCGTGATTTCCTTAAGCAAGAATGACGATGACGGAAACTTTCTGTCGTACACCACACCCACCAAAAGGGTACCCTTGGTACCCTTTAGGAAGTGGAAACACAAGCCTGATAAAGGTGACCCGTACTGATCCGTACCGAACTGTACCAGTCAGTGGAAACGGGCCATTGGTGCTAAATGTGTTAACCGCAAACCTATTGCCTTGACCACATTACTTAAAGGGTTCTCGCATATGTGCGACTGTGGTTCCATCTTAATCTGATTGTAATCCAATTTGTTTTATTAATGAAAGCTTGAGAACAGGTGAAGCAGACAGTCACACATGCTCTGATATGTTGTTTGAATGTTTGACCAGACTGTGGATAAAAGTAATAATATTGTAAACATTGTTCAATTTCTTACACAGATCGTTTTGATTCACAAGACCTTAGCTGTCACCAGACGCCATGGCTATTGATTTGGACTTGTTTTTATGAGCTTATTTTTAATCTAAAAAAAAAAAAAATAATAAAACCATTCAATTATTCATTATGAACCACCAATTCATAAATTTAACTTAAAATCATCTTTAGCGTTCTACTGAAGAAGAAAAAAAAAAGTCACCTACATCTTGGATGACCTGTAGGTGAGTAAATAAAAAGAAAATTTTCATATTTGGGTGAACAATCCCCACAAAAACGTTGCTGTGTGAAAGTTTTTGACTCTTTTAAACATTAAAATACCATAATATGTTTGCAGAGGTTTAAAAATATGCTAAGTGAGCAAACTTGTTTAACTGAAAAACAACGCTAAAATCAGTTTTAAAGACTTTGTTTTGGTTTGTGTAACTCTGCCCACTGTCAGTTTACCCAGTTATATTTAAGAACCCTGGGTTACACTGGCAGAAAACAGTGCGTTACAAACAATACTATAACACTTAAACATTAGCTGATTAGCTTACAGTGTACGAACAGACCACCAAGCATACTAGTTCAGCACATCATGTTTTTGCCAAGTACGATGCGATCCTGGATTACCATCTATGTTGATCCTGGAACATCATTTTTGTTCGAAAATTTAATCCATACCTATTCCATACCCCTAAACCCAACCATAACTGTAAATTATTCCCAAAATCAGAAGTGCATAAACCTAACCGTAGGCCTAAACTTATAAACAGTTATCCCTTAATTCTGATTGGCTGATTGGAATGTTGTTCCAGGTTCAACACACATGTTAATCCAGGAACATGTTCACCTTGTTGAAATCAGGTTGGCGTGCTAGTTCATGTTGGTGTCGTCAATCTGGCAACATGGGTGTGTGTTAAGTTGGAGAAAGTGAGGCCGGATGAAAAAAGAACACATTTTAGACTCCAATCCTGCGTTCTACACATTCAATATAATGTGAATGATGTCCCTTAATGAAATATGTAGAATAAGAACTATGACAGATTTGAGTAATTTAAAAAAACTATGTGTTGAATGTGAACCTGCCAACACTTCTCAATAACTGAAGGTGAAAGTTCAAGCTTATTCACAAAGAGACCTGGTGGAGAAAATTGGTCAGTTTCACTATGGTAAGTAAGTGTCCATTGTTCTCCAGTTATGATCAATGCAGCAGTAAAGATGGATGTTGACAAGCATTGGCATGTTTATTGTCTAGCATTTCTTTTCTCAATGTGGATTTCACTCATTATCCAGAAGCATTTAACTTTATAATGTTACTCCTTGTGGGGAAAAAATAAAAATAAATCAACAAATGTGAACAGTCCTTCAATTGAAAATTTCAAACAGACACTATTTACATCAGGGATTCTCAACCGGTAGGCCCTAGTGGGCCTCAACGATCCTGCAGGTGGGCCGCGAGATAAAAATTTACTTAATTATTGGACTATAATTAGATTTTATTAAAAAATATCTTTTATATAAAAATGATTAGTGTAATGGCATTTCCCGTTTTCTGTTATTGATTACTTCGGACTCTGTGCAAAAAGTGTTTCACTGTAAAATACAGACTTAACCGTGGCTGCACTTCCAACCGCTGCACATCAAATAGGACTACATGCTTCACTGTATAAAGCAAACCATATCGCAAATGTAAAGGTAATGATGATTAGAGTTATAACCAGTTCGCGCGTGCCTCACGTCTGTGACTCGTATCAGAGTCTCACATCTCTGTTGATTCACAAACTATGCTAGCTCTCTTTGTGTGAACTCTTTAAAATATCAGCATAGTTGTCCAAATTAGTGATTTACAATGCGAGTGTTTTATAACGGAGGATCTTGTGAGACTCTGTGGTGTTTTAGTGAACAGCTGTTCACTACTGTCAGAGAACTCCAATAATATCCTAAAAACCCAACCGCCTTCAGATCGATGTGTTTCAACAGACTTGACAGACAGAGTGTTTGTATTGTATTTTACTGTTTTTTTTTTTTTTTTTTTAATGGATACGATCAATAGATGAATAGTAGTGACTCTAATTCAAAGCAGCAGGTTTTTTTGTCATCTTTGTCCTGTACTGATTTTTTTAAAATGAAAAAGGCCCAAATACTCTGAAATACCTGAAGAATTCAGGAGCTTTGAATCCGTGTGTGTGTGTGTTTTAGAAAATAAATAAAATATATATTATTATATACTCTATATTTCATTTAATTTATTTATATATATATATATATATATATATATATATATTAATGCTGGGCCGTTATCGGCGTTAACGTGCTGCGTTACGCCCCATTCACACGAGGCGTCAGCTTCAACGCTTCCCATTCACTTTGAATGGGTGACGTCAGGCGTTGCCGAAATGCATTGTGGATCCGTCGGCGCCACTTCAGAGGCGTTGCTCGCTGCAGAAGTTGGGACTTGCTCAACTTTTCAAGCGCCGACGGAAGCGTCAGCCAATCAGATCGCTGTATGCAAATACACCAGCTCCAACAGTGGCCTATTGCTGACTAATTTCATTGGCTGACGCTGCTATGACGATCGCGTCAGCCCCAACTTCAGCCACGCCCTCTGTCAAGCGTTGACGCTGAAGCCCCGTGTGAATGGGGCGTTAACGCGAGACTCTTATCGCGCGATAAAAAAATATCGCCGTTAATCTATTCTCAAAGTGGGAGCTGGGTCTATTTTATGCAAGCTATGATGACTTTCACCTTGATATATTAGCGCGGATGTATACCTGACAGGTGAACCGTCTGACAAACTAGTGCCCTTTTAAATCAAATCAGCAGGATGTTTGACTCACTAACTCACGAACATTTCATTCATGCCATCGTGACAAACTGGGGTACTAGACGCAAATAAGGAGTAAGGACTGGTGAGAGTGTCATGGAATTTAATAATGCACGCCAAATGGTAAGAAAAAACTTCCGCATTTCGCGATGTGTGTGTGTGTTTGTGTGTGTGTGTGCTCGGTCCTTTACTGACAGCCGCGTGTGGATCTTGTCGGAAAACATGGCGAAAGGTCCTAAAGACCGCAGTGTTTACTTCTATAATGCCACTAATATCTGCATAGTGCATACTCCACATGTCTTAATTCTATTTCTGTTTAGTTCAGTTTTGACTTTAGTCGGATTAAAGGTAATCAAAAATTGCTATTTAGAGCTTATGTAGGCCTACAGTTCAAAATTCACGTTTAACTGAATAAACAGTTAGTAAACACAAGTACATCTTATTGAACATCATTTATTTTCATCACCAATTATCATAGAACATTTTCTCAAGCAGTTTGTGATGCATTTTGGAAACAGGAGATGAGTCCCTGGTTTAATGCGACACCCGGCTTGAGAAACCCGTTCTCAAAGACGTATAATTTGGGTAGCACACATATTCTGAATGCCTTCGGCAGAATTCAAATGAGCCATTTTAATCTAGATTAATCTAGATTAATTTTGAGATTAATCTAGATTAAAAAAATTAATCTATGCCCACCTATAATATATATATATATAAGCATTTTGTCTAGACAATCAGTTTAAAAAAATGTCAGACACGGTCCTTGAAAATTTTTGGGGAGAAGGTGGTAAGCCTTGAAGTGAAAAAGGCTGAGAACCCCTGATTTACATTATATTAAGCTATGCAAGGCTTGACATCGAGGTACCCTTTAAATCTTGTATTATCGAGAGCGCAGAGGTCTGAACAGTTACTAGTAAGCTTGTTAGTTTAAATCTCATTACCACTACCGACGTGTCTTCATCCACCAGCATGGTTGCTACAGTGTGATTGATAAATCTGTACATTTTTAAACAGATGCACATGTAACTTCACTATTTTGTTTCAGCTAATTAGGTTTGATCAATTAGCGAAGTTGTGCTTTCCAGCAGAATATACTTCTGTTCTTCAGGCTGTGTGTGAAACGGTAATTACAGGATGTTGTTAAATGTGATTATAAAACAACAACTGAAGGGCTCTTTCCGTTCTTAACTGTTCAACTCGCACCTCTCTGAATACATCACGTAATCAGGAGAAAGCAAAAAAAATATATATACATTTATGCTTCCTCTCTAGGTTTCATTCAAGACCCTCCTTCCAGTGCTCCAGTCCACTTTCCAACTGTAATTTTCTCTTATAATTAGAAACGGCACTTAAGGTTTATGAAGTAGACAGATAATTGCGGTTATGAAAGTAGCTTCAAAGAGTCAGTGGTAGAGCAGGAACATTTGCTTTAGATAAGTGATTGTTAGGATAAATCCCGAATATTTGAGGGGTCTAATCAGCTCAGTTTCTAATTTGAGATGTTTACCCATTGACACAATATGCTACATGAAGTAAAAGGTCACTGGCAGCAATTATCAGTGCTGTAGACTCTGTTAAAACATCCTAATTATCACTTAATTGACATTCATAATACCCCTGTTTTGATCAAAGCACCCAATCTCCATTCATCTCAGTTAAGTCTGAAGTCAATGAGCCTCATTCATGAAACGTTTCTTAAACATTGGCGCACAAGTAATTTGTGCATGAAAATGCTTCCAATTTGAAGATTCCATTGAAAACATCCAATTTGATAATTAACAATGTATGCTAATGAATTGCAATTATTTGTAATGGGGCGCAAGTGAAATCTCATTCACATTTAGCTAAATGTCCAACTATAAATTCCAACTACATAAATGATGTGTCCAGAAAGTGAAGTGCAATATTCTGGACTCCCTTTAAAGCTTGTCTCCAGTATACAGGCAGTGCAGAATTATTAGGCAAATGAGTATTTTGACCACATCATCCTCTTTATGCATGTTGTCTTACTCCAAGCTGTATAGGCTCAAAAGCCTACTACCAATTAAGCATATTAACACCCTATATCAGGTGTGCATAATTATTAGCCAACTTCCTTTCCTTTGGCAAAATGGGTCAAAAGAAGGACTTGAAAGGCTCCGAAAAGTCAAAAATAGTGAGATATCTTGCAGAGGGATGCAGCACTCTTAAAATTGCCAAGCTTCTGAAGTGTGATCATCGAACAATCAAGCGTTTCATTCAAAATAGTCAACAGGGTCGCAAGAAGCGTCTGGAAAAACCAAGGCGCAAAATAAACTGCCCATGAACTGAGAAAAGTCAAGCGTGCAGCTGCCAAGATGTCAAGATGCCACTTACCACCAGTTTTGCCATATTTCAGAGCTGCAACATCACTGGAGTGCCCAAAGCACAAGGTGTGCAATACTCAGAGACATGGCCAAGGTAAGAAAGGCTGAAAAACGACCACCACTGAACAAGACACACAAGCTGAAACGTCAAGACTGGGCCAAGAAATATCTCAAGACTGATTTTTCTAAGGTTTTATGGACTGATGAAATGAGAGTGGGTCTTGATGGGCCCGTGGCTGGATCGGTAAAGGGCAGAGAGCTCCAGTCCGACTCAGACGCCAGCAAGGTGGAGGTGGAGTACTGGTTTGGGCTGGTTCTGGGCTCAACTCCCTGTCCTACTGCCAGTTTCTGGAAGACACCTTCAAGCAGTGGTACAGGAAGAAGTCTGCATCCTTCAAGAAAAACATGATTTTCATGCAGGACAATGCTCCATCACATGCGTCCAAGTACTCCACACTTTGGCTGGCAAGAAAGGGTCTAAAAGAAGAAAAACAATTGACATGGCTTCCTTGTTCACCTGACCTGAACCCTATAGAGAACCTGTGGTCCATCATCAAATGTGAGGTTTACAAGGAGGGAAAACAGTACACCTCTCTGAACAGTGTCTGGGAGGCTGTGGTTGCTGCTGCACGCAATGTTGATGGATTCTGTCAGTGTTTTGATCCGTTCACCATGGATGGCAGGCTTTTGAGTGTCCTTGCAAAGAAAGGTGGCTATATTGGTCACTGATCTGTTTTTGTTTTGTTTTTTAATGTCAGAAATGTATATTTGTGAATGTTGAGATGTTATATTAGTTTCACTGGTGAAAATAAATAATTGAAATGGGTATATATTTGTTTTTTGTTAAGTTGCCTAATAATTATGCACAGTAATAGTCACCTGCACACACAGATATCCTCCTAAAATAGCTCAAACTAAAAACAAACTAAAAACTACTTCCAAAAATATTCAGCTTTGATATTAATGAGTTTTTGGGTTCATTGAGAGCATGGTTGTTGTTCAATAATAAAATTAATCCTCAAAAATACAACTTGCCTAATAATTCTGCACTCCCTGTATTAACAACAAAGAAGCATTAGATTAACGTGTGCCAATCAAAGCTTTTTTAGCTTTAAAACGCTGGCTACTCTTCTAACGATGCATTGAAATCAGACACAGATGAAGCATCAAGTGCGAGTGATTTACATGTTAAGTCAATGCAAAGACACGAATAGACATCTTGTGGAGCTCAAACTGGAAAATCTGAACTTTAGCAGGCATTTGCACCGATCAGGATCTTGCTCTTGTAGGGGCGTGATTATGACGTAGTGCCTGTTGTTGGTGTCCTGAGGGGCAATCCTCCTGCTGACACCGAACAACAGCTCATCAAACTGGGCTCAGCTCAGTCTGAAGTACCGCTGAAAGCCTCCATCATCCAGGTATAGTTTCTGGAGGAGTTGATGAATTTACAGAGCTGGGTGCACCTTTGAAAGGATCTAATGGACTCAGACACTGCGACGAACAAATCTATGCCATATTTCAGCCTTCCTAAAGCACATAAAGCACAGCTACTCTCTCAATAAAATCCATGTTAGCCATTTAGCAATGAAACTAGAGCAAACCTGTCAACCCTCCCGTTTTTCCCAGGATTCTCCCGTATTTTACAGTTCTATCCCGCTATCATCCCGTAAAGGTATTTTCCCATATTTCTCCCGTCTTTCTCTGAAGGGTGGCAAATAAACATTAAAGAGCAGAGCCTCCCTTTATGCAACCCATACCACCAAACCACCAGGGGCCGCCCTTTGCTTTTAAATGTGAGTCTGTTCTGTGCTTTCGCTTTGTTTAGGCATGAAAACACTTTGAAATAAATATAAAAACAGCGGGATTCCCTTTCCTTTTATTACAGGTGTCGTCTCCCCTTCATTTGCAATCCTCATGTCCTAAATGAGCATAAAAATTTAGGAAAGCAATCGAATGCTTTCATTATAATGTTAGATTGTTGCATTTTTAAAGTGACACCTGTTATATAATGCAATCAAACGAAAAAAATAAGAGATTCATTCGTTGCTCTTTAATCAGAATATGTAAGTTATACAGTGAAGAAACTGCTAATGAGATTTGATAGCTTGATTTTATTTCATTATAATAGCTATTAGGGCGACGCAGTGGCGCAGTAGGTAGTGCTGTCGCCTCACAGCAAGAAGGTCGCTGATTCGAGCCTCGGCTGGGTCAGTTGGTGTTTCTGTCTGGAGTTTGCATGTTCTCCCTGCGTTCGCGTGGGTTTCCTCCGGGTGCTCCGGTTTCCCCCACAGTCCAAAGACATGCGGTACAGATGAATTGGGTAGGCTAAATTGTCCATAGTGTATGAGTGTGAATGAGTGTGTATGGATGTTTCTCAGTGATGGGTTGCAGCTGGAAGGGCATCCACTGCGTAAAACATGTGCTGGATAAGTTGGCGGTTCATTCCGCTGTGGCGACCCCGGATTAATAAAGGGACTAAGCCGAAAAGGAAATGAATGAATGAATAATAGCTATTAATTTTAATAAGCTGAACTGTTTGCTAATGTATTTGCTGCTAATGTATACTATTTATTTTTTCTTTTGTAAATAATAATAATAAAACATTACTGACCATTTAACTGTTTATTTACAATGAAACAGCTCCAAATCAACACATTTGAGTAATTTGGGGATTTTTAAAGGGGCGTCATGGGAATCCCTTATTATGGTGGGCATATCCCTTATTTTCACATCCCAATCTTGACGGGTATGAACTAGAGTCACAGGGCAGACAGAAGCCCTGCCCATGACGCCAATCCACATCTATTGTCAAGTAAATTTGACGTGCAAATGAAGCGAGTAAACTCAAAATGCTCAGTGTTTACTTTCGCACAAATAGAGTGATTTATTTGCGCAAGTTGTGTCTGGTGTGAACAATTTTATCCACGGGTGTGAACCGTATAGGAGAAGATTTTGGTGGTTTTAAAACTTTGACTTTTCCAAACCGCAGTTTACCTTGAAAACGGTTATCGTCTCATGCCTATTACTAAATATATTCTGAACAATGCAGTGACCAGTAATATTAACTAACTCTCATTCCACAGGTACAGTATTTGGTTGGTTGGTGTATTTTTTGGCCCCACCCCCTTCCAGTGATTAAATGGCTGAATAAAAAATGAGTGACAGGTAGTTTTACCCAGAGTTAAATGTTTACCAACATTTGTATCTAGGGCTGGGCGATATGGCAAAAAAAAAAAATCTCGATTTTTTCATAAAGTTTGACCGATTCACGATTTCGATTTCGATTTTTTATTTATTTATTTATTTATTTTTTTTACTGTGTAACTACCTTACCAGCTTACCTTGTTCATTTAAAATTAAATAAATGCTGAAACTAGTTTTTTTCATGCTCACTTGTAAAAGAAAAGCAATAGTGTGACTAAACGCGGTTATGGCACTCTCTCATATAGGGATGCTAAACATAGCTACAATAGAAGTCACAGCAGGTCATATGTTGTGCAGCTTTGGGCAAATTTTATTTGGAGAGAAAATGACCAAAATGTAACTTGAAGATTAAAAAGGATTGGAGGGGAAATAAATATTCAAATCTCTGTACATAACAGAAAAATAAACAATGATAATGCAACAATAGTTTATCTGTATTAGTGGCATGGCAGAAATATATATTTAGACAGGCCTTGTCAAAGTGAGCGGGCACTTTCACTAATAAAAAATATAGCACTTAAATTATTTCATAACAATCAATAAAATAACAGCGGTTTTATATCAAAAATTGGTAATGATATAAAATATACTACATTTTGATGGTAAAATATAACCATTTAAACGATTTTGTATTTAAATATTAAATAACGAATGCATCAAGTTAAATATAAAAAACGAATGAAACAACACATAGCATATCAGGATATAAAGGACTATATTTAGCAGAATGCTGCTCTTTTTATCTTTGTAATTTTACAGTTTTATTTTTGTTATTTTAATTATTTTTTGTCTTCATAAATAACTAACGAGCTATAGACAAATATCTGCTTGACGTTTTAGAAAATATTTGTGCGTAGCTACACCATAATATACACAGTGTATATTAAAGATCACCGTGAAAAAAAAAACCCACAGAAACCGGTTACATATCTATATATATTTAAAGGTCTGTCTTATATTTAACTGAATTGTATAATGGCCTATAGCTGAAATGTTGGAAATTGCTTAATTTATTTTATAAAACATTTGTCGATACGTATTGATATTTTTTGGAGTAAAAACTGCCGACATTTAAGAATACATTTAAGAATCCATATTTATTTTATTCATTCATTCATTTTACTTGTTTATTGGTGCATATATGGGTTATGATTTAATTCATACAGTACCTTGACAGCTACTGTGCCACTCCGTAATTCAAGCAAAAGTCCAAATTAAAGAAAGATTTGACTTTCTGCTGTGACCGACATTTACAACACGCCGTAACCGTCCTTCAGGTGGTGCGCGGGTCCCCGTCTCGCAGCTCGCGCGGGAGACACAGACGGCTGCGGGACACGAACAACAGCACAACGCGCATGGAAACATTCGTGAAGCTGGGTGGCTGACTGCGGGGCTGTTGTTGCTCTAGCGGGAAAATGTCCCGGTGTTCCCAATGGCCGGTCCGCCCTGGCGCGCTTCCGCTACCAGCTGTGGCAGCACATCAACAGAGCCGCGACGTCAACACACAGAATCAGCACAATTCAGCACGGTTGTCTAACAGTTTAGAACGGTTTGGCACGATAGTGGAAAAGCGGCTTTAATATTTTTATTAAAAAACCGCGATTCCTCGATTTTGTAAAAAATTAAATCGTCTTAAAACGTAAATTCGAATTAATCGAAAAAAATCGAAAAAACCGCCCAGCCCTATTTGTATCTATAAAAAAAATGTAATAAATAAAAATAAAAACATACCAAATAAAATCATACCAAACAAACTTTAGTGCATCAAAATTCAGCTTAGGGTTGGGCGATGTTGACCAATTTAGCATCGTACGATGTCTAATGTGAAACATCGTGATGGACGATGGCATCGTCTTCATAGGGGGAGGTGAATTAATTATTTATAAATAATTAATTAATTAATAACAAATTAATTATTTGTAGCCTACCGTTTCAACAAACTGGCCCGCATGGTCTTGTTTTACTCATAACCAAATCATAAATAAATAAAGATAAGTTACACACAAATTACCACCTTTCAATCACTTTTTCCACGGGACTGGCATGAGTGGGCAGCGTGATCTGTGTCAGTCAGGGCCAGCGCGTCCATAGAGGGGACCTAGGCGGCTGCCTAGGGCGGCAGAGCAGTCAGGACGGCATCCGCGGCGCGTTTCCCCCCTTTGCTTTCGTCCGCAACAAACCCTGCATCATCTCAGTGCCCCTCGGTCTTCGCTTTCGTCAGCGACAAACCCTGCATCATCTCAACACCCAGCTCTGCCGCCCCCTCCCCGCCGGCTTTTTCGGATTGAAGGCAGCATAACTTTCGGTTTGAAAGTTCCTCCCCATTCTTGTCATTTGCCTAGAGCGCCCGTTGAGCTTGCTCCGGCCCTGGTGTCAGTATAATAGCGTCGACAAACTTGGTTGGTATAAAAGGTGCACAACCAACAGTATCTGAGGGTTTCGCTAAAATAACTAAGTACAAGCGTGAAAGCGAAAGATTGAAGCAGTGTACTGATGCTGTGACATGTTACAAAAAGACAGAAGAGTCGTTAGATAGAGACAATATTAATTAAAGATCACGTTTAACAGCTATAGTGAGACGCGATCCAGCGGTACATCCTTGATAAACTGTCCGACGTATACCAGGGCTCAAAATTAACTTTTTTACTTGGTAGCACCGGTGCTCCCAAATTCAAAAATTTAGGAGCACCAGAAAGAATTTAGGAGCACCAGAAAGAATTTAGGAGCACCAGAAAAAAATTTAGGAGCACCCACCAAAGATGAATGAGCACCACTGCAAATTGTATATTAAGGCATTTATTGTGTTTGAAAACAACATCAATCAGGACTAAAAAAAACCAGAAACAACTATCTAACTAATGCTGTGAAGACTTATTGATATCTGTGTAATAATTTTAAAATGAATGTCTAATAATTATAGAATATAATTAATGATGACGATGATGTCAATAATACTTACAATGAATAACATTTCTCATTATCATGCTGCCCTGAATGTGCTTCAATGTGAGTTATGTACTGTAAAAGGTCCTGCTGTTACTTTATGAAAAATAAACTTATTATTTGCAAACTAACAAAAATGAAGCATTGCAGTAAGAAATATTTATTTTGCACTATTGTTTTTATGTGCATGTCAATTTAATAAATAATATTTCTGCTACAAAACAAACGTACGATTATATTAAATCATTCAATCCAATGCTGAAAGCTGCAAAGCAGTCATCAGTAACTAAATAGAAAAATAATATACATCTCAAGAAAGAATGGACAAACGAAAGGAAGTCTCACTTCTACTACCACCCTTTAAAGGTTTTGGTTTCGGTTTGTGTCATGTTAAATGCTCGGTCTCGTTATGCGCTGATTTTCATTTTTCTGTGTTTGTGGAAAAGCAGGCTAGTCAGCCGACCCAATATAAGAGCAGGCAGAACAGGATTCTCGCGATGACCACCGGCGCAATACCGTTCTTTGTTATGAGCCGCAGATTCAGTTTAAACTTAGTAAAGGCGAGCTTCTTTTGGCGATGATGTGTAGTGTTTACATTTAGCGGACATTTGCGCTGAAGACGCAGTGAATGCAACGCATCGAGATTCGGGCACCTTCTCCGAAAACACTCGATTGATCTTGGCTGGCGCCCTTATAAGCTTCCTGTTATCTGACAGCGGAAAGCCTTGAGTGATTGACAGCTAATATGAACCAATATCGCGGCAAGGAAGTCCGATTCAGCACGTTTTTAGAAAAAATAAAAAATAAAAAACATTCGAAACAAGTCGCACTACAACCATTATATGCAGTCGCACAAATGCTCTCAAATATATTATGAGGTCGCATAGATTAAATTTCGGGCGCATATGCGACCAAAATAGTCGCAATTTCGAGCCCTGTATACTGTTCTCTGGAGCTCAGATGAGCGCATGACAGTGTGTGCGTGGGTGTGGTCACGTGATGTGTGTTTCCAGCGGACGGATGGCTGTTCAGAAATGCTAGATAAAACGCCAGCGTGGATGTGGATCATTTTCGTTCTAAAATGCCATTTTAAAACTAAGCTGTATTAGTGTAAACGGGGCCTGAGTGTGTATTTTTCATTTACATGTGTGTACATTTATTTCATACCAACTAACACTCATGATTTCATGAATCCATAAATTTATGTCACCTTATGTAAGATTTAAACCAAAAAAATAATAAGTCTGCTTGTTTTATAAATAAGGCCTGATATTTGGAGGGAACATGACTTGTTTCTGATTGAAGAAATAAAAGCATTCAATTTGTAATTGGGGTTGTGGGTGGGTCACATAAGGTGTGCTGTTATTATGTATTCATGTCATGAGGAGAAGAAATAAATAACTGGAAGAACATAACACTAGGTCCATCCATGACAGATGACTGACAGGTAAGGAGGGAAATTAATAAGTTTAGAAAGAGAAGGAGAGAAGCATAGATGTGAAATTAAACACAACAACACGCAAATCTTTCCCTTGTAGTTTAAAAAAGGCACAGACAATTATAGCATGAGAGAACAAATGAAGTCAGTTATGACCTTAATAAATAAACACCATACTTTTGTGTGTTTCAGTATGAAGTATGGCACTTCGTTCATTCATACGAGTCCTGCTCAAAATTCAGTATGTGTGTAATGTACTAAGACAGTTGAGCTGAAAATGCATTATCAGCTGCTTACTAAGCTTGGGCCGGTATCAAATTTTCTTACTGTAATCACTGGCTTATCACAATATTGACATAAGATACAAAAAAAGAAATATTACTTTAACAGGAATAATATCCCAAATAAAGTATTTAGCGTATTGCGCTTTTACTGGAGTCTTTAAACTAATAAAACCTGAAGCATGCTCCAACTGTAAAAGAGACGCTGTAAAAATTCGATGGGATAGAATATACTGTGGTGGGCTGCAACCATAGAACACAAACACAAAAAAACTGCCGAAATGCGAGAATATTGTGGGATCACATATTACAGGCAGATACTAAAACCCTCCAAACACTCACTTTCCCATCAAATGAAAAAAAAAAAACAACAAATAAAAACCTGGTCCATTTTTTTTCCCAATGAACAGTCCCATCCCTAGTATACAGTAGGGGAAATAAGTATTCAAGACGTAACCATTTTTCTCAGATAGTAGTAATAGCCAAATAAATACATACAGTTGAAGTCAGAATTATTAGCCCCCCTGAATTATTCACCCCCTTGTTTATTTTTTTCCCCCCAATTTTTGTTTCACAGAGAGATTTTTTCAACACATTTCTAAACATAATAGTTTTAATAACTCATCTCTAATAACTGATTTATTTTATCTTTGTCATGATGACAGTAAATAATATTTTACTAGATATTTTTCAAGACACTTCTATACAGCTTAAAATGACATGTAAATGTTTAACTAGGTTAATTAGGTTAACTAGGCAAGTTTGGGTAATTAGGCAAGTTATTGTATAACGATGGTTTGTTCTGTAGACCATTGGAAAAAAAATAGCTTAAAGGGGCTAATAATTTTGACCTTAAAATGGTACTTAATAAATTAATAACTGCTTTTATTCTAGCCGAAGTAAAACAAATAAGACTTTCTCCAGAAGAAAAAAACATTATCAGACATACTGTGAAAATTTCCTTGCTCTGTTAAACATCATTTGAGAAATATAAAAAAAAATAAATAAAAAAAAATTCAAAGGGGGGCTAATAGTTCTGACTTCAACTGTATATGAAAAGAAAACAAATCTAATTAGTTTACAAATGAAGTTATGTGTAATAAAATGAAATGACGCAGGGAAAAAGTATTGAACACATAAAGAAAGGAAGATGTAAAAAGGCAGTGAAAGCCCAGACAGCAGCTGAAATCTCTCAGTAGTTCTTCTGCAACCCTCTGCCCTTAGTCGGTGTAAATTAATATAAGCTGCTTCAGTCCAACATCTACATTACCAGGATGATAAAGATGAAACCAGAGGGGACATTTCAGCAAGACAATAATTCAAAACACAGCCAAGGAAACTCTCAAATGCTTTCAGAGAAAAAAAATCAAGCTGCAGAATGGCCCAACCAATCACCTGACTCGAATCCAATAGAAAATACAAACTAAAGACTCACAGAACCATAAAGATTTTTACACTCCGTTTATACACATCTTGCCATATATAATCTTGATTATTTGATTACTGAAAGAGGTTTGAGCTCATTTTTCAACAGAATAGAACCAAGTACGACAACTCAAGTTTCTCATTAAAAGTCTGCCATCTGAAGTGCCTTGAAACTCATCATTAGTCAGAGTGTTGACGTAATTGATGGGGAAAAAAGGAAATTGTGTGTGTGTGTGGGGGGGGGGGGGGGGGTTGGGGGGGGGGGGGGGGGGGGGACTGCTCTGTTTCTCTAGACTGAAAAAGTCTAGACTGAAAAAGTTCTCCAATTTCTCTAGATAGAAATGTTAATTCTAAACATTTCTGAACTCCATCTTCATAGTTTTGGTCGCATATGCACCCGAAATTTTATCTATGCGACCTTAAAATATATTTGGGAGCATTTGTGTGAGTGCATAAAATTGCGTGCGATCGGTTTTCACTGCAAAACGTTCACTGCATGGATTTAGGACACATTCACGCAGAATGCATCTTTGCACTTTAAAAGCAGCGCTCAGGAACAGTTTAAAACTGTTGCCATGTCAACTTGCTGCAGTAAACAAAGCCCGCATTCCTTCCCCCGCCTTCGTACTGTATTTATTAGCCCACTGCGCTAGAACTGATCTCGAATGGATTGGTTAAAATCAGCTGTCAATCACTCAGTCAATGCCTTCTGCCTTCAGATGACAGGAGAGCTACAACCGCGAAAATGTAAAGCGCTGAAGATGAGAATGACAACAACACGGTCAGATTTTGTTTTAGAAACCACCTAAAGCAACAAATAATGGCACATCTGATTACTGATCGTGGGGAATGTTAATCCACAATCTATTTGTCGAAGAGTGGATAAAAACTTCCATTGGCTTCAAGTCCACAATGAAACTAACTAAAGCATTCACTGTAAAGTCTGTGGGACGGAATTTTCAGGTAACTGTTTGACACATCTACACATTTTAAGCACGAGATGTTCTGTTTAATCCTTCATTTAATCGCCAGATGCTGTCAGCCGTGCAGCTATAAGTAAAAGTTAACACCACGTACACTATCGCAAAAGAGCTTGCAATGATTAAGATTAAACTAATATTGCAGCTCATGAAAAGACCGGTATTGCTATTAAAATGACGTATACAAATAATAAGGTATATGTCAAAAGCATCTGTGCAATATCAGACATCACCCGTGAGAACACAGCACGTTAACAGATTCATTCATGTCAAGTAGTGCGTGCAGGGCGGTCTGTCCGTGTATCTTTTAGGCACTCAATTGTGATATAAAAATGTATTTTCTTGTGATAACGGGATTTCGTTGAGAGATATTTTCCTCACGCAAACATATATATTTTTTGCTTGTTAGTTTTGATTAGTGTTGATTTCAAATGCAATAAATCTGTTTATATAAAACTTAGCAACAGTGCTCATAATTGGTGGGTGCGACTACATTTTGACTGGTGCGCCTAAAAAGAAGTTAGGAGCGCCAGTGCTACCAAGCAAAAAGGTTAATTTCGAGCCCTGATAGGCATTCAAGAATTATAGCTGTTCAAGTCATCTGGTGAAATTGATGCTATTTCCTAAACAGGTCTCTGACTCTCCATGTCAGTATGTTCAAAAAGAAACCATTTTATCCCCAAACTGAAATATAAGTAGCCTACCTGTAGCTGGCTATTTCTCTCCCAACATCCTAGACCCAACCGGCCGTTACTATGACTACGGATGTTCGTCATCAGCAAATGAGCAGAGGTTATTCATTGGTGTTCTGGGGCAATTGCAGAAGATCAAATGAGATGCTTTAAAACATGGAATCAGTTTATGCATTACAAGAAAAAGGGGTCAAGAGCAAAACTAAAATATGCAGAAGATAATTCATTTAGCTTATTTGTTCTCATGGAACAAACAAATAAACAAATGTGTTGACCCATATCCTACACAGAACAACTACAAAAATGCCAAGCAAATCCTGATTATTGCATCCAAATAAACTAAAGCAAACAAAACACCCTAACCGGCAGCATACCTATTAGCTGCACTAATCTGTCTGTTTTCTAATCAGCTCATGGGAGAAACGGAAATCTCACCCATCAACAGTGGCTTTGAGTTGATGGGAGTTCAACATGCTTTGGACTCTTAGGCAAGGATTTAAAGGGAAACAGGCCTGACTTAGTTTCAAATTAAATCAGCTCAATCAGAAAGAAATATTCACCCGTATATAAAGGTAAATATTAGGGTTGTCAATTGATTAAAAAAATTAACTAATTAAGCACACTTTTTTTTGTGATTAATCACGAAAGTAATTAATCATGATTAATCATGATTAATCACGAATCAAAAAAAAAAATCCAAAATACAGGCATTGCAAATATGGAAATTGGAAAATTACAATAATAATAAAGTATTGAATACAAACAATTCATCACCTTAGAATTATAAGGTTCTATCTGACATTTTTGTCAAAATAGAGTTATTGACATATTCTTATTAAATGACAACTTTTTTACATTATGGGATGTTTTTTATAAGTTGTTTACATTTTAAGACGTTTTATTAAAAACTAAACAAAAAAAAACTAATGTTACACACATACTGTTTGCTATGCAAAAACTTTGAAGCTCAATATCTCAAAATCAATCAGAACGCAGATAGAACATTATAATTCCAAGGTGACAAATTGTACTCATTGTAAAGTTGTATTGCGAGTTGAGAACCTTAATTATAAAGTAGAAACAATTTTGCCTAGTCCTCCTAAACATTTAGCCAGTTGCAGTCTATTGACATTATCGGGGGACAACACACACACACACACACACACACACACCACACACACACCACACACACACACACACACACACACACACACACACACACACACACACACACAGAGAGAGAGAGAGAGAGAGAGAGAGAGAGAGAGAACGCGCAGCACAGCGCACTCCCTTCAGATCATCAACACGCACGATCGCGTTGATCAAATTTTGCTTAAACTAAGCGTTCTTAAAGTATGGCTGTATTTCTCAAGCAAGGATTCTGACACAGCAAAGCAGACGCTTTACAAAAGTTGCGTGTAGGGGGGAAACACGTCAAACTTAATGAAACATTTGAGGGCGCTTGGAGTCAACTTAGAGAGGAATGGGCTGTCTTTGACAGCTTGCGACATCATCTGCCACTTTCACTGAGTACATTTACATGGATCCATATTATCCTTTATTCATATTTCTTAACACATTAAACACACGCACGGCCAGGGCAAGCTGAACTGGCGCCCTCAACCCGAAAGTGAAATAGAAAGTTACCGGTTTGCGGATGAAAGTGAGAACCGGGAGGGAGCAGGTGGGAGTCGAAATGAGATGAAAGTGAGGACAGGGGGGTTCGCTCACTATTCTGCTGCCCAAGGCGGTCGCTTCTATGGAAGCGCTGGCCCTGAACACACGTCGGCCACAACAGGAAATAAAATAAAACCTGCAACTGCGTTAAATGCGTACATTTTTTTTAACGCGTTAAATAGTTCAAATTAATCACGTGTGTTAACGCGCTAATTTTGACAGCTCTAGTAAATATGCTAAATTAAGTATTTACTCACACTGATGTTCCAAAAAGGGCTGCTCGATTATTGCTAAAATGAGCATCATAATGTTTTTGCTTAAAATGAAGATTTCATGATTCTGTAGATCAAGAGTGTCCAAACTCGGTCCTGGAGGGCCGGTGTCCTGGAGAGCTTTGCTCGAACCCTAATCAAACACACCTGAACCAGCTAATCAAGCTCCTACTAGATATCCTAGAAACTTCCTGGCAGGTGTGTTGAAGCAAGTTGGAGCTAAACTCAGCACGAAACCGGCCCTCCAGGACCGAGTTTGGACACCCCTGCTGTAGATGTAAAATAAAGGTTAATATGAGTAGGCTATTATTATTGTTATTTCTCCAACATATGGTAAAACAATAATAATATTATTAGGCCTATGTGTAGGTATACTGTTTGTTAAAATGCTAAATTTTGTATTGAGATGGAATGGTTGACTTGAACAGACTTTAAAGTTGTCCTGGTCGTTAATGTACAGTAAAGTGATGACATCACAATATAACTACTCATAACTGTAAAGTTGAATTATTATGTTTGAGACACATGCTTGTCATTTGTCATTGACATCATTATTAGACCATTTTATGTCACTGGTAAAATGAGACATTTGTCATTATCAGATTCCCTCTTGCATTTATTCAACATTATATAGGCTAGAGTAGGGGTGTACATATACAAAGATTGATTAATAATAATAAGATTCTGAGTTAGTTTTGGCCAGAACGTACACAACACAACATAACATAACTTTTTTTTTTTGCAAAACACTATATATCCACCTTAGGCTATATTCTACTACTGTAATACCATTAAGAAAAGCTAGTGAATGTTTTGTTTGATAAGTAAGATTAACCGATCACACCAGTTGCGTTTCCAGGCACAGCTTCATGCAAGGCAGGCCCGGATTAAGAATTCAGAGGCCCCTGGGCACAATGTCTTGTAGGGCCCCCTACAAGGCCGCACCCCTATAGTTGAATTAAAAAATAAGATTAATATAATATTTTTTAAATAAAGTTAATCTATAATATTTTGCCCACATTTTTTAAATAAATGACATACATATACATTTAGTCAACAAAGATTTACCTGATTTTAAAAGCATTTAAAGCACACTTTGATAAAAATACTAATAAAACTAGTGAAAATTAATGGATTTTAATATACTTGTTCAAGTTCACTGAAGCAGTACTAAAAATTTATATTTAAGGGTATTTTTAATGTATAACTTCTACAAACTTATAATGCATATGATTTGGATATAACACCTCTCCAATTCAGTTCTATGAATCTGAGTCTTCCATAACACACACACTTATTAATGATTCCTACTGTCTCCCTCGTGATGAAGAAGAGCAGGCAAAAAGCACGTGATTATAAAGCTGAAAGTATCCGAAATCACACACACTACCAGTTCTCTCCTCTCTCCTCTTCAGGGGCTTTTTCTGTCTCTCTCTCTCTCTCTGTCTGTCTCTCTCTCCATGAGGTCGGAGAATATAGGTGAAGCAGGGCGACTAACATTGTAAATACAGATTAATTTTATTAAGATGTCGCTTACATTTAACACCAGATGGAAAATAACTGTTTATAGAATATTTATTATTATTATTATCCTTATTAAATACCTTGTGACTCATTTTATATATTTTATATACTTTATTTCAATTTTTAAACAAAAACATTTCCTTTCTATTAAAAAATAAATGTATTTCCAATCTGATATGTAATGGGGGAAAAAAGAAGAATGCGGTCATCAGACGCTGGATTCGAACAGCCTAAATATACACTCCAAAATCAGCATTTTTTCCCCCCTCGCAGGGGCCCCAAGTGAGCACGGGCCCATGGGCCTGTGCCTATAATGCCCATTGGTTAATCCGGCCCTAATGCAAGGAAACGGGAGCGCGCACGCGTTTTAAACAGTCGCGCGCATCACATCAGCTTTTGGCGCGAGTGATCATCATCCCATTCGGTATTCACCGGATCGTGCTGCTTCTCGATTCTAAGATCGCATTTGCCATCCTTATTGTCGAACCCTGCTTTTAAGAAAACTATACTGAAATCCATGACGTTATAGCCTGACTCTAAAGCTTTGATTCCCTGACTGACAGACAGGAGCTGATCAGTGATGTAGCCTACGTGACTGACAGCTCGCCTACAGTATAAACAATTAAATGGTAAACGTTTTTAGTTAGCCACTGCCCCGGTCCTCGCTGTCGTATGCGCAATCACACCCGTCTCTCGTTTTCGCTTTCAGTTTGAGGGCGGCATGATCATCTTATGCCTAGAGCTCTTGTTCAGTTTGCTCCGGCCCTGTCTATAACCGTTATATCGCACTTTGTAAAGAAACTGGTCTGGCGGATATCGCGTTTTGTGAAAAAATACATTTTAAAGTAGACCTAAAATGTACATTCTTCAATGTTATTAATGGCAGCAATTCACACATAGATTAAGGTACATCTGAACAGTGATATCCAATTATAAAATCCAAATGTCAAAAAATGGCGTTTATCCAAACTCTTTATATTTCAACTACTAAACTGAAGCGAGTTTGGTGTATAGCGTTATTAAATGTAGCATTTTCACATGCTTTCAGAACTGCAGCAGCATTTACTACAGAACTGTACACTGTAAAAAATAAATCCGTAAAATTTACGGTAAAAACCGGCAGCTGTGGTTGCCAGTATTTAACCGTAAAAAATACGGTACAAACCGTAAAAGTAATTTCTCATTTTTACAGTAAATTACCGTATTTTATTCATTTATAGAGGTAATATGTCTGTATTTTAAATTAGCAACATTTACACATCTTTTGTTACACAGATAAACATGATAACACCCCCATATGCAGGTGGTGATGAGAAAGTTCATAACGAACCAAAGCTCATCACAAACAACTTTTCCCACAATCAGAAAAGTGTATCAGTGTAAAGAAGGTGCTCCGTGTCATTCATCCAGCTAGTAAACACCAGTATGGTAACACGCATAAAATTAAAGTCATGAAATAAACATTGTTTATCGACATTGGATGTAACATAACTCACTAATATACATTACTGATGGGGAAACAACTAAAAAGATCCATAGTAATGTCAACAAAAAGCATAAAAAGTGATGTGCCATGCAGGGAATTCTGGGAAAGTCAATTAACGGTGATTCGCCGTATATATTACGGAAACATACTGTTAACCAGGTTACGGATTTGTACTGTAGCATTTTTACGTTTTTTTACCGTTGAAATCACGGCCATTTTTTACAGTGTAGTTCACTGAGAGGTCAGCAAAAAAGCTATAATTTTCATAATTACCTTCAATTTCATTATAGTGTGAATAAATTGTTTGCGATTGTGAATTTTGCATCGCTTGTATAATGACTTTGTAGTAAAAGCTGCTCCATCTGAAAGAAGATGCTGTAGATTTAATATTGATTACAGATCTGACTTCACTTACAAAATGCGCATGAAAACAATCGGCCCTAAAAGGAGGCCCAGATACAAAATCAGGCCAAAACAAAGTTCGTTTCAGCAGTCTGAAACTTAAATATTGTTAAAAGAAACCTACGTTTACAGAAAAATCAGGATAGAGAGAAATGTTTTTATGAGAATTAAGAATTTCTGGGTGAAATGCTGTAAACAAACACTCAACGCTTACTAAAAAGTGTCCACAGTAGAGAAAGCTCACGCTCACATCTGCCTTTTTCTCTTGTTCATTGTCCATCATCTCCACCCACCTGATTATTACCCTGCTCAAGCCCACCAGTTTCACATCACCACAACCAGCTGAAATTAATCAAGAGGAGAGAATGCCAGTAATTACGCCATCCTTCTCCCAAAGCATCTCTCAACATAGCAAACCATCATCATTACGAACATCACTGTGATCCCTCATCACAAAATTACCATCAGCAGGCTTGTCGTGAGGCACATCAACACTGCATCTATATCAGAAAAACTGTGGACTGTTTTGAGATGTTAAGTGCAGGACAAAAGCTGGCCTACTACTCTCAATCTTCTATAAGGCCATGTTTTTATATGAATAAGAGGGTGATGAAATATGTGTCAGCAATTTCTTTTTAGCACCCACCGAATCTACCAGGTTACCTCATCTTCTACACCAACAAATGCAAATGATTTCAATTAGTTTTAATTCAGGTGACTGAGAAAATAAAAGCATTAAAATGCCTACCACAAAACAGGTTTACATAATTGGGATTAGGGATGCAACGATTAACCGGTTTCTAGGGCTGGGCGATATGGCAAAAAAAAAAAATCTCGATTTTTTCATAAAGTTTGACCGATTCACGATTTCGATTTTTTTATTTATTTTTTTTATTAATTTTGTTTTTACTGTGTAACTACCTTACCAGCTTACCTTGTTCATTTAAATTTAAATAAATGCCGAAACTAGTTTTTTTCATGCTCACTTGTAAAAGAAAAGCAACCGTGTGACTAAACGTGGTTATGGCACTCTCTCATATAGGGATGCTAAACATGGCTACAATAGAAGTCACAGCACCCGTGTTTATGTAGAGGTCATATGTTGTGCAGCTTTGGGCAAATTTTATTTGGAGATAAAATGACCAAAATGTAACGTGAAGATTGAAAAGGATTGGAGGGGAAATAAATATTTCAAATCTCTGTACATAACAGAAAAATAAACAATGATAATGCAACAATAGTTTATCTGAATTAGTGGCATGGCAGAAATATATATTTAGACAGGCCTTGTCAAAGTGAGCGGGCACTTTCACTAATAAAAAATATAGCACTTAAATTATTTCATAACAATCAATAAAATAACAGCGGTTTTATGTCAAAAGTTGGTAATGATATAAAATATACTACATTTTGATGGTAAAATATAACCATTTAAACGATTTCAGTATTCAAACATTAAATAACGAATGCATCAAGTTAAATCTAAAAAAACGAATGAAACAACACAGCATATCAGGATATAAAGGACTATATTTAGCAAAATGCTGCTCTTTTTATCTTTGTAATTTTATAGTTTTATTTTTGTTATTTTAATTATTTTTTGTCTTCATAAATAACTAACGAGCTATAGACAAATATCTGCTTGATGTTTTAGAAAATATTTGTGCGTAGCTACACCACCCAGTATATATTAAAGATTACCGTATCTATCTATATTTAAATGTCTATGTCTATATTTAATACATCTATCTATATTACATATCTATCTATATTTAAATGTCTATCTTATATTTAACTGAATCGTATAATGGCCTATAGCTGAAATGTTGAAAATTGCTCTATTTTTATAAAACATTTGTCGATACGTATTGATATTTTTTTGGAGTACAAACTACCGACATTTAAGAATCCATATTTATTTTATTCATTCATTCATTTTACTTGTTTATTGATGCATATATGGGTTATGATTTAATTCATACAGTACCTTGCACAGCTACTGTGCCACTCCGTAATTCAAGCAAAAGTCCAAATTAAAGAAAGATTTGACTTTCTGCGGTATCGGAATCGCCCGAATCCAGGCACAGTAGATGCTATTCTGTTTTTGCACAGTGTTAAGAAAAGCGCCAAGTAAACACAACATAGCTGCTGTTTAGGCTGAAGGGACGCCGTTTTTGTTCTCTTTTTCCTGTATATATAAAAGCTGAATCTGCTGTTAATAACGAACGATCCACTGTGACCTAAGTTGCAGGAGAGGGGAAAGTGTGGCCGCTTTAGGACTGCTTTTACGGGAGTTGTAGTCCATAGCGAGGGGCATTGTGGGTAGTGTAGTTCGACGCGCATGCTGTGTGATGTGAGCTCTCGCTGTGTGCTGCGCGTGCGGTGAATTAGAGGGAGAGAGTGTTATCCGGTTTTGTTTTATGTTTACTTCAGTAATTCCACCCGGGAGCTGTTTTGCACTGTGAAACTGAAAACACTGAAATAAGTAAAAGAAGGGCATGCATCGAGTACTTTTGTCCGTCTCATCATTTGCTCGAGCATGAATTAACGAGCTGTTACTCTGCCGCCGGACATTGCGGAGAAAGTTACACCTATCATCATGCTTAAAACAAAGAATTAGAATTATTAAAGTGGCGATCGGGTGCGGATATATATATATATCAGATAAATAATATATGCGGGCGGGTGGATGATTAGAATGAAGGAGTGGACCTCCGCCTGTCGAGCCTTCTCTCCTCTCCTCGCGCGCGCGCCCGTCTCGCAGCTCGCGCGGGAGAGACAGGCGGCTGCGGGACAGAGCCGCGACGTCAACACACAGAATCAGCACAATTCAGCACGGTTGTCTAACAGTTTAGAACGGTTTAGCACGATAGTGGAAAAGCAGCTTTAATATTTTTATTAAAAAAAAAAATCGCGATTTCTCGATTTTATAAAAAATAAAATCGTCTTAAAACGTAAATTCGAATTAATCGAAAAAAATCGCCCAGCCCTACCGGTTTCACTATTAACCGTGCTTTAATTCGCGACGCTTAATTAATCGTAAAGGCTTCTCAACACCATGTTTCTGCACAGAACAAAACTGCTGCAACTAAACAAAGTTATTCCAACTGTGCGCTAATTTAAAGTTCCGCGCTTTACACTGAGACTAATAACCACGCACACTGGATTAACTATGACTGTGGCTATATAAGGTAAGTTCGTGCAAGTTAGTTATTTCCAACGGAGGGACGCAACACGCTCAAGCTTTCCAGGCGCACAGTTGAGAAATGCAAATAGCTGAAGTTTGAGGAAGACGCAATGAAAAGTACACAGGTTTGCAAATTAGGGGTGTCAAAATTAACTGTTTCTTCTGTGCACCGCGATGCAGACGCAGACAATTCGGTATCGGTTCAATAATAATCATAACCGGTTATTATGTACTGACGTCATTTATCTCATATGCGCTATGTCGCCGTAGCAAACTATAGCGAGGGAGGCGAGCGCGAGTATTTACAACGCTTCAACTACTTAAAAACTCAGAAACTGTGCACAATTACACTGCGTGCGTGTTTGCTGGACTGTGTTTCACTGACAATTACAGCAGAAGCCCCTATTTCACGGCGATTAAGAGGATGAAAGTAATCTCCATTTCTCTCTCTCTCTCTCTCACTGACTGTGGCCCATGAGTGCATCTGTGAAGAGCGTCAGCGTGTAAGAGCCAATCGCAGCCCTTTCTGTTGAGTGCGTGACCAATCAAAGGGGTGTAAGAAAGAACTTGGAAGGCTCAGAAAGCGAGCGGCATATTTATATTTGTAGGTACAGTTTAAAGGTATTTAAAGGTACAGTTTATATATCTGTTTGTATTAAAGGACAAAATTGTTTTACAAATAGTAAATATAAATATATTTATACATTTTAATACAAGAATTGCTGTGCTGTGAAGAAAATATAAAACTGTGTATGGAAAGAATCGTCAATGCACTGTGATGCACCGAAATATCGAATTGAACCAAATCGATGGCATGATAATCGTAACGTAATGGTGCAGATGAGAGTGATCATGTAGTGAATGTTGATCCGCCAGCCGAGAGAGTGTTTTCGGAGAGAGTGCTGAAAGACTCGGAGTGGATCAGCTGTTTAATGGCCTGAATCTCAATACGTTGCATTCACTGCACGTCCAGCGCAAATGCCCGCTAAATGTAAAATCTAAAGCTCTATGTACTTATGCACTTACACACTCAACAGCATAGTATATGTATGTAGTGTCGCCACAAATGGAACACTAATGTTTTTTTACTAAGCGGAAATTCAACACATTTCCCAGATGACGTTTGACGGTTGCCAAATTAGGGAAATAAATGAACTAAGTACCAAATAATACCTGTCGTGAGTATAACCGCATTCCCCATCGGGAGGCGCTATAATCACTCATATAGGAGAATTTCGCTTTCGCAATCCAAAATGAATAAAGTTATCCAACATGTGCAACCGATAGCTCCGCCCCTTCCGGCTACGTGAGCAAAGCTGCGGTCGTTGAGTGCGTGAAGTGTCCATCATTTCACACTTCATTTTACCGGTCGAATGAGTGTATCATCGGGGTAATTAAAGTGCACTTATTATTTTTTGAGTTTTCAGTGTGAATGCACTACTTTCACTATTTATACTCCATAAATGGTGTAGAATAGTGCATAAGTATGTGATTTGGGATGCACCTTAAAACTGCATACTAGGGTTGGGTATCAAAACCCAGTGCCATAATGCCCATGTAACAGGTATGGACCGGACCGAATCAGCATTTGAATTTTGGTGCCCTTTAGTGCTGCGACAAGGACATAAGAAGCATCAAGGGGTACATCAAAGGCACACATAGGTGCGCGTTGTGTCACACCATCTCTTAACATATAATTCTAAACAACTTTGAGGGATACAGACACCATCTGCGATGTTAGGCGTTTGTTCTTGTTGCTTAGGAAACGCACGCAAGTAGACAACGCGTGCAGAACAGTGCATCCGGTTAAGCGACTCCCTTCAGAGTCATCAACACGTTCTAAAGTATGGCTACATTTTACAAGCAAGGATTCTGACACAGCAACGTGAAGCAGACGCTTTACAAAAGTTGGACGTAAAGGGGAAAACAAGTCAAACTTAATGAAACATTTGAGGGCTCATAGAATCAACTTAAAGGCAGATCAATGCACCGTCTTTGACAGCTTGCGACATCATCTGGCACTTTCACGGAGTACATTTACATGGACACCAATACTCCAATTTTAATACAATTAAGACAATACTCTGATTAAGAGTCTGTCATGTAAACAGTGATTTTTGATTACCTTAAAGGACCACAGCCACCCGCGTCACAAAATGCGGAGGATTTTTTCTTTCCTTTCGGTGTGTGGCATCAAATTCCATTAAAACAACACTCTTCCAGCAGTCCTTACATTATATTCTCATTCAATACCTCAATACAGAACAACATGTTGCTGAATGAAAGTAAAAGTGCCGAACTGCAGTTAAAGTTGAAAGATTAAAAATGAAACACCTGAAATTACATGAAACTCTTGAGGAAACGTGGATAGGCTGGTGACGCAATGACGTTAATCGATCTACAGTATGTGCTATATAACATGTAAAACAGGATCACGAAAGAAACATTCAAAAAGCAATTAATGTAAACACCTTAATCATATTACTGTCTTATTCAGATTAAGGCTAATCATTAGATTACTGAGGTCCATGTAAATGTAGTCCCAAGCCCCAACCCTAGAAAAAAGGTGTTCCCTGATATTGATGACAACCTTTCCACAGGTTAGTAGTAAGCTAATGTAATGTTAATTGCATAATTCAAAGCTTGCATTCATGCTAACAAACAAATGATCAAAAGAAATATATTAATGCAATTCAATTTAAATATATAAAATATGAATTGATGTCTACTTTAAACTAGGGTTGGGCGATGTTGACCAATTTGGCATCGTACGATGTCTAATGTGAACATCGGCGATGGACGATGGTATCGTTGTCGTAGGCGGGGTGGTGGAGGTTGTTGTTAAATATCAATTAATTCATAACAAATTTAATAATTGTACCGTATCGTTTTCACTACCTGACCAACATGGTCTTTGCTTTACCCATAACTAAACATCGGCGATGGACGATAGCATCGTCTATCGGCCCAACCCTACTTTAAACCAATTATATTGTTCAATTCAAATGATTAAAGAAATTGTAAAATAAAAGATTTTTCTAGAGTCATCCACCATAATTTTGTGTCTCAAAAGTATCGGTTCAGGCACCGTTTTGGCACCGGTCTCATTTTAAAAGTATCGATTTAGCACCGGTATCGAAATAACCCCAAACGATACCCAACCCTACTGTATACATCATCGCCAAAGAAGCTCGCCTTTACTAAGTTTAAACTGAAACTGCGGCTCATAACAAGGAACGGTATCGCGAGAATCCTGCTCTGCTCCTGCTTTGTTTATTAAATTGACATGCGTATAAAACAATTTTCATTTATTTTTCATAACGTAACAGTAGGACTTTTTATAGCAGATAACTCGCATTAAAACACATTCAAGGCAGCATGATAATAAGAAATGTAATTCTTTGTTAGTATTATTGTCATTTTCGTCATCATTCTTCTTCTTCCGGCGGCGTACGTAGAGCAAGGTTTCCGCTACATTCATTCTACCATGGCGGGGTGCCACGCCAAAATTCATCCCGCCACGGCTACATATTACAGCTTCTCATTTAAAATATTGTCGTTTTTTTAAAATAGCGGGTTATAATCGCACCAAAACGTATTAAAAGGTAAGTGAATTATAACAGCGCAAACTTTTCTGTAACCGTAGGAGTGCTGTGCGTCATTTGTTTAACCCTTTACGGTGACATGCTGACTGACAGGTGCATGACGCGTGAGGTTAGCAAACACGACGTATACCTTTCAGTTAGGATGAACACAGTATCCATAATTATAGGGGATACTAGAGGAAACACTGTAGAGGGTACGTAGATCATCTTCCACGTCATCTAACCACCTCTTCCGTGGCCTACCAGGACGTCTCCTTCCTTCTAGTTTTAGCTTGTATGTTCTTTTAACAGCTCTTTGTTCCGGGAGTCTCTCTAAGTGGCCCAGTCATCTTATACGGTTCCTCTTTATTTCCGTGACCAGGCTTGGCTTTGCATACATGTCTGCCATTTCTGCATTATTCTTTTTCCGCCAATCACCTTGGTCACGCTTCCGTCCATAAATCCTCCTTAGGATCTTCCTCTCCCATTTTGTCATCATTAATATTCTATAATTACTAGACATTCATTTTGGATTTATAGCGCATTACAGTATTAGTTAGATAGAAGTATCTGTTTTCATTAGTCCTGATTGATGTTGTTTTCAAACACAATAAATCCCTTATTCCTTTAATCTCTTAATATACAATTTGCAGTGGTGCTCATTCATTTTTGGTGGATGCTCCTAAATTTTTTATGGTTCTCCTAAATTTTTGAAGTTGGGAGCACCAGAGCTACCAAGTAAAAAAGTTAATTTCAAGCCCTGCATTAGACAAATACTGTTTTTTTAATTTATTCCTCTTTTTATTCATTTATTCATTGTTCTGTAATTTATTTTTCAGTGTAAAATTATTACTTATGATTAAATGTAAAAAATATAATTCACTTGCTTTTAAGCACAAAGAGAGAAATGGACTATTGTTCTTTTTTAACATTATTATGTGCTGTATTAATTGGTTACTGAGCATCAATAAATAACACTTTAAAATATAAGGGGTTTTCATGTGATTTTCTAAACGAGTAGTGTTTTGAAATTAATAAATGCTTAATAATCGTGATAACCGAGAAATTGTGATTATTTCACAGACTATAATCGTACAACCAAAATCTATAAATCGCTGCATCCCTAATTGGGATTGGGCCTTATTTTGCCTCCAAAACTTTTCATCCATTTCCACTCTCCTTTTTACAACAGAACTACATTGCAGTCGATTGCAGCAGCACTGGCAGGCTTTAACAACAGAGCAAAGAATAAAACAGAAAATGGAAAAAAAAAAAAAGGAATTTTGTATTACCAAAATACCCAACATCCTTTTATGTACCCATACGCTCCTACCATCCACTCAAAAAACAAGCAGAAACAGAGACTACACCTTTGGAAAGAAACCAGAGAGATTGTATGAAGTAAACACTCCACTCTGTTTACAGCGTGTGTGCACTTGCACAAACTCCTTAATACAGTGGCAATCCAAACAAAAAAGGGGGCAGAGTGTCAGCAACTAATCTCTTGGCTAGGGTGTGTGTGACGTCCCAGCATCGACAGGGCACACAACACCGGACCCACACAGAGACAGCCCAGCGATAACACAGAAAAGCTGACTGTGAGCCGGGAATTAACCGGCAAAGTCCAAAACTCCTGCTGGCATTAAATTACAGCTATACAAAGCTTCAGAAAACGTATCAACTTCCCATCTTTTCGATACTTCAAAATAAACAGAGATGTTGGGGCAAACAAAGCCTTGATTTAGGATTGCAGTCACCATGTTCTCCTCTGGTTCCTCGACGGCTGCTCACCCATTTGTCTCCTGCTCATGCTGTTGTTCATTAAGGCCACTGGCGTCATTGTGTTAGCGATCTCATTAGTGGCATCCTGCCAGTGGCAGAATAGAGCAGCTGCTGTGAGACCGCCTGCCCCTCTAACCCCACACAAACAGACACACCATGGACCGAGAACAAGCAGATGTGATGCCTTATGGGCTTACCAATCCTTTGGATCAAAGTGTAGCCTGTCTCCTGACACCCGCATAAACTGGGCCACTTGGGTCGATTTAGGGCATGTATTAAGATAGATAAAAAGAAACAATGCCGGAAATGCTGAGGAGTGTTACTGTTTGAGGTCAGGCATGCAAAGATAATGGAGACACAGCAGAGATGCTAATTAACCATGATTCATGAAAGTGGCTCCTAATTTATGAACACAGAGCTTCTGATCATCTCTCCTTAACAGAATTCAGTGAAGCCACTAACCAAGTTTCACTGTTGAGAAAAACATCAACCTACTATGTACTAGGGCTTGGTGATAAATCGATATATACTGATTAACTCGAGTGTGAAGTTTACGTCAAAGTGTGAAATTCACATCAGAATTAAAATCGGTTTTCACCCTAACACATGACACAAATAATGCACTCTTTGAAGTGAGAAAGAAAAAGAAAAAAGAAAGAGAAGAAAAAACACAGACGCACAAGAACAACTGTCAAAAAAAAAAAACGGCAAAATTCATGGCTCTCGGTCACACATTCACCATCAGACACATGCATTTGAAACCGCACGCTAAGAACTAACAGATAAGACAAGTAATGGAGTAGACATGCATATGAAAGTAACTCTTACTGATCTGATGTTGAAATCCAACGTTGCCGTTTCTGGATAAATGACGTGACCCAGCCGCAAAGATGTTCATTACTGTAAATATAAACACTAACAAAACTCGCTCAGTGGACTAGACCAGGGGTTCTCAACCTTTTCACTCTGAGGCCCACCTTTTTCTCCGAAAAGGCCCAAACTGATTGTCTAGAGAAAATGCTCATTTTAAAGCTTTCTTTATTAGCAAAACATTTATTTTGCCTTCTATTATTCTTTTTTTTCTACATCATTTTATAAAAAAAATGAAACATTGTGCATGTATGCATGTATGTATGTATGTATGTATGCAAGGTTTCCGCTACATTCATTCTTCCATGGCGGGGCGCCACACCAAAATTCATCCCGCCACGGCTATATTACAGTTTCCCATTCAAAACATTCAGTCATTGTTGTTGTTTTTTTATAGCAGGTTATAATCGCACCAAAACGTTTTAAAAGGTAAGTGAATTATAACAGCGAAAACTTTTCTTTAACCGTAGTAGTGCTGTGCGTTATTTGTTTAACCCTTTACGGTGACATGCTGACTGACTGACAGGCGTGAGACAGCCGTGAGACGTGAGACCAGCAAACACGGCGTAGCTTTCAGTTAAGATGAACACAGTTTCCATAATTATACTGTATAGATAAAGGTCTATGGTTCAGCAAACAATGACTTTATCTGGCTGGAATTTATAGCGGTTTCACTTTACTTCAGGACTGTTCAGCTACTTCAGCTGTTTCACTTTACTTCAGGACGCATTAATGCCGCTCTGTAGGTCTACCGGAGACATTCATAAATATTCCTAGCAAATCTAATAAATGTTGGAGATGTACTCGTCACATAAACGCACTAAATCGCACTTGAGAAGCGGATATTTCAGGGTGTGAAGTTGTGCACGAACAGAGTAAATCAGCGCGCAAGCAGAGATTCGCATGCTCGTATTACATAAATCCGCTCACAACATGTGTCATTGAAATAACACCCATAGGTAGTTGGTACATCCGTGTAAAAGTCCTGCCGCCACAGCTGGAAAAAATCCTAGAGGAAACACTGCTGTATTTATATATATATATTTAAATTTAATATAAAATATAATAATATATATTTTATTATAAAAACAACAACGCACAGACAGGTTCAAAGCTCCTGAATTCTTTACTTCAGTTATTCTTTACAACTGCAGAGTATTTGGGCCTTGTCTTCAGTAAAGGAACCTGACAAGACTACAGGAGATGGCAAAAAAAACTGCTGCTGCTTTGAATTAGACTGACTTCTTTTCATCTATTGATCCTTATCCATTAAAATAAACAACCTAACCCTAACCCTAAATGTAATATACAGTAAAAACCCTCTAAATCCGTTGAAACACATCTATCTAAAGGTGGTTGGGTTTGTAGCTGGACATTATTGGAGTTCGCTGACAGGAACAGTGAACAGCTGTTCGCTACTGAAACACTACTGAGTGTCGCTAGATCCTCCTGTACGGACACGCGTCCATTATAAAACGCTCTCAAGATGTTAATTTGGACAACTATGCGGATATTTTAAAGTGTTTACACAAAGAAAGCACGCATAGTTTGTGAATCAACGGACTTGTGTGACTCTGATACTCCAAGAGTCGCAGATATGAGGCACGCCCGAGCTGGTTATTATAACTCTCTCTAATCATCGTTACCGTTACATTTGCGTGACTGTTTTGTAGGGCTGGGCGATTTTTTCGATTTTTTCGATTAATTCGAATTTACGTTTTAAGACGATTTTATTTTTTATAAAATCGAGAAATCGCGATTTTTTAAATAAAAATATTAAAGCCGCTTTTCCACTATCGTACCAAACCGTTCTAAACTGTTAGACAACCGTGCTGAATTGTGCTGATTCTGTGTGTTGATGTCGCGGCTCTGTCCCGCATGCAGCCGCCTGTCTCTCCCGCGCGAGCTGCGAGACGGGCGCGCGCGCGCGCGAGGAGAGGAGAGGAGAGAAGGCTCGAGAGGCGGAGGTCCGCTCCTTGCCTCCTTCATTCTAATCATCCACCCGCCCGCACATATTATTTTATCTGATATATATATCCGCACCCGATCGCCACTTTAATAATTCTAATTCTTTGTTTTAAGCATGATGATAGGTGTAACTTTCTCCGCAATGTCCGGCGGCAGAGTAACAGCTCGTTAATTCATGCTCGAGCAAATGATGAGACGGACAAAAGTACTCGATGCATGCCCTTCTTTTACTTATTTCAGTGTTTTCAGTTTCACAGTGCAAAACAGCTCCCGGGTGGAATTACTGAAGTAAACATAAAACAAAAGAGCAGCATTTTGCTAAATATAGTCCTTTATATCCTGATATGCTGTGTTGATTCATTTGTTTTTTTAAATTTAACTTGATGCATTCGTTATTTAGTGTTTGAATACTGAAATCATTTAAATGGTTATATTTTACCATCAAAATGTAGTATATTTTATATCATTACCAACTTTTGATATAAAACCGCTGTTATTTTATTGATTGTTATGAAATAATTTAAGTGCTATATTTTTTATTAGTGAAAGTGCCCGCTCACTTTGACAAGGCCTGTCTAAATATATATTTCTGCCATGCCACTAATACAGATAAACTATTGTTGCATTATCATTGTTTATTTTTCTGTTATTTGAAATATTTATTTCCCCTCCAATCCTTTTCAATCTTCACGTTACATTTTGGTCATTTTCTCTCCAAAAAAAATTGCCCAAAGCTGCACAACATATGACCTCTACATAAATACGGGTGCTGTGATTTCTATTGTAGCTATGTTTAGCATCCCTACATGAGAGAGTGCCATAACCACGTTTAGTCACACAGTTGCTTTTCTTTTACAAGTGAGCATGAAAAAAAACTAGTTTCGACATTTATTTAAATTTAAATGAACAAGGTAAACTGGTAAGGTAGTTACACAGTAAAAACAAAATTAATAAAAAAATAAATAAAAAAATCGAAATCGAAATCGTGAATCGGTCAAACTTTATGAAAAATCGAGATTTTTTTTTTTTGCCATATCGCCCAGCCCTACTGTTTTGTTATATAACTGAGAACGTAGTCCCAGTTGACGTGCAGCGGTTGGAAATTTAAGCCACAGTTATGTCTGTAATTAACAGTAAGGCTGTTTTTGCAGAGTCTGAATTAGCCTGTTCAATCACAGAAAACGGTATATGCCATTACTACTATAATTTTATTATGACATATTTAATAATGAAATCAAATAATTATAGTATATGACATTTAAATTATAGTTAAATTTAAGCTATCTCGCGGCCCACCTGCAGGATCGCTAAAGCCCACTAGTGGGCCGTGGCCCACCGGTTGAGAATCCCTGGACTAGACTAATCTATCAGATGCAGCAACCCGACGCAAATAAAAGCAACAAAACGCAACCCAGTAGCCAATAATCCAAATCCAAACCCCTATCCAAAAATGCGAATTAACTTTATGCGCAAAACTGGATTATCGCATAAAAGACGTGCGAATAAAGCAGCGTTTCCATCCAACGAGTCAAAGAGAATAAAATCGCCACTTCCTGATTAACTGGCGCCAAATATCAACAGTAAAAACTGAAATTGCTGCAGTAGGAGAAGCTGCTTGAATCTTTTCTTCATTTAATAAAGGACTTGCGCCTCAGAAGACAATCCTGACACGCAGTGAACGTGTGATGGCTTTTGAAGGTGTCAGACGCGGAGCACAGACGCTCTTGATTCTATTGACACCCTCTGCCAATGCATTGATGAAATGAACAGTTGGATGTGCCAAAACTTTCTTCAGTTAAACAAAGAGAAAACTGAAGTCATTGCGTTTGAGAACAGAGATGAGATTCTCAAGGTGAATGCGTACCTTGGCTCTAAAGGTCAAACAACAAAAAACAAGGTCAAGAATCTTGGTGTGACTCTGGAGTCAGACCTGAGTTTAAACAGTCATGTCAAAGCAATTAGTAAATCAGCATACTATCATCTCAAAAACATTGCAAGAATCAGATGCTTTGTTTCCAGTGAAGACTTGTTCATGCTTTTATCAGCAGCAGGGTGGATTACTGTAACCGCCTCCTCACCGGCCTTCCCAAAAAGACAGTCAGACGGTTGCAGCTCATCCAGAACACTGCGGTAAGGATTCTGACCAGAACCAGGAAATCAGAGCACATCACACCTGTCCTCAGGTCTTTACACTGGCTCCGAGTTACATTCAGAATAGATTTTAAAGTATTATTACTTGTCTATAAATCACTAAATGGCCTAGGACCTCAATACATTACAGATATGCTCACTGAATACAAACCTAGAAGAACACTCAGATCTCTAGGATCATATAAACTAGAAATTCCAAGAGTTCAGTCAAAGCAAGGTGAATCGGCTTTAAGCTACTGTGCCCCTCACTGCTGGAATCAACTCCCAGAAATTACCAGATGTGCTCCAACATTAGGCGCATTCAAATCAAGCCTGAAAACACATCTGTTTAGCTGTGCCTTTACTGAATGAGCACTGTCCTACGTCCGACAGATCGCACTATTATGTTTTTCTCTTCTTTTTCATTCTTTTACAACCTGTTTTAACATATTTTTATCTGTTTTTTTATTATTTGTTTTTATTTGTTTCTTACACTTGTCTTTGTTATTCCTGTTTATGTAAAGCACTTTGAATTGCCACTGTGTATGAAATGTGCTATATAAATAAACTTGCCTTGCCTTGAAGGTAATTAATAATATAATAAAACTAATACTGAAACGGTTAAGGTGTTTTAGAATGACCAAATCAATATTTCAGATGTTTTACAGTGTGCTCAGCCTGCTGGTTTGTCCATTCACACACATTTTTATCATCACATGATCTCTTATTACAAAATCACATGACCTTTTTTAATGCACATACTGGAATTTGTTCGGTAAAATTGTTTCCATCGTAGTTTATGCGCATCTTTTCTTATCGAATAAAACGTTTATTCTACTCAGTTATGCACATGTTTTTTATGCGCATTTTCAAAATGTATGCGCATCTTGGCGTTTCCATCAACTGGTTTTAGGTGGATGGAAACGTAGCTTATGACTCTTAAACATTGGTTTTAGCACAATATCAATGTGCTTTTTCTTTAAGATGAACAGCTGCTTAAATGGGTAAGCCTACATCTTAAAAAAAACAACAGACAGCAAAAAATAAATAAATAAATTACAAATATTGCCATTTTTGTGAATAACAGTTAATTGACATCTAATCAGACACTGCTGATATCATGGAGATCATGGTGGTCAATTGTCAATTTAAAACTGACGTACATGACATCGCACCATTTCTTTTAGAAAGGGGTAAACATTAATAATAGTATTTAGCAGTTAAATTAACAATCATATGTACTAAAATAAATAAAAACAAAACCACTTTCAAAATGCATAAAGTAATTTAAACTTTAATTAACCACTTCACAATTTTCTAATGATATTATTAAAGCATTTTTTTAAATAAAGAAATTCTAAAAAAGCAAACACTTTTCTTTCCCCTCTTTCTACACAAAAAACAATCAACAAACAAACAAACAAACTAAATATCTGTAGAATGAATGAATGAATGAATGAATGAATGTCACATAATTTGGCAAAATTTAGGAAGAAATTGAGAAAAAATGCACACCCAGGCAAAACATAATGTGGACTGCTCTAAATTCCTATTTAAATAAAAAAAGTCTGCAAGATTTATGCGAGTGAACGCTGCATTTTTATTACATACTGAAGAACTTGTGTGTTTTCAGCATCACAACCTGACAAAAGTCTTGTCGTCTATCCCAGTTTTAGGAACAACAAATAATAACTGGACTTCTAGTTGATCATTTGGTATCAGAAGTGGCTTATATGAAAGGCAAAGGCCTCTAGATTACACTTATTTTACCGAAATAAAATATGATCATGCCTTGATTTTTAATTATTTAATTAGGACAGTAAGGTCTGACTTTGCTTAGACAAAAGTCTTGTCACCTAACAGAAATAATGTACAGGACAGAATATAAAGTCATGGTGCAGTGGAAAAATAATTAATATTGTGTATGACTGCCATGAGCTTGGAGGACTACATCCACACATCTCTGCAATGATTCAAATAACTTATTGATTAAGTCACCTAAAATAGCAGAAACAGTGCTCTTGCAGGACTCCCAGAGTTCATCAAGATTCTTTGGATTCATCTTCAATGCCTCCTCCATCTTACCCCAGACATGCTCAATAATGTTCATCTCTGGTGACTGGATTGGCCAATCCTGGTGCACCTTAACCTTCTTTGCTTTCAGGAACTTTGATGTGGAGGCTGAAGTATGAGAAGGAGCGCCATCCTGCTGATGAATTTGCCCTCTCCTGTGGTTTGTAATGTAATGGGCAGCACAAATGTCTTGATGTCTTGCTGGTATTGCCATCTACTCTGCAGATCTCTCGCATGCCCTCATACTGAACGTAACCTCAAACCATGAGTTTTCCTACACCTAACTTGACTGATTTCTGTGAGAATCTGGAGTCCATGCGCGTTCCGTTAGGTCTTCTGCAGTATTTGTGATGATTGGGATGCAGTTCAACAGATGATTCATCTGAAAAAAATGCCACTTTTCCAAATGATCAACTAGAAGTCAAGTTATTATTTGTTGCTCCTACAACAGGGATTGATGACAAAACTTTTGTAAGGTAGCATATATGAGAACATAAAATTACTCTTAAAAAGTCACTTCTTCAGCAGCATTTTAAGATTTAAAAACAATAAAATAATAAACAATAAAATATACAATAAATAAAATACAAGTTTTGTTGTGTTTGTGACACAAATGATGTATCATTCACAAACTGAATGAAACGGTCTTTTTAAACTGTTAAAGTTTAGGAGCCGTATTCATTTATTGTAAAGAGTGCAAAGATAGATTGTGGCATCTCTGGCTGTTGGGTGTGTTCTGCATTACTCATTCTACAGGCACATGTCTATAAACAGAGCCGCCAGTGTGAAAACACTTTAGCTGTGATTAGCTTTCAGCACTCTAGTCGCGTTAACATGTGCCAGGGACGCTACAACATATAGAGGTTTAAATACAGTCTTCCACAGTCATCCAATCTGGAGGTAAATAAATAACAGGAACAAAAAACATACAATGACTATTAGGTCATTGTGGCGATTTGGCCTAAAATCTAAATTTTGATTAATTGAACATTTTAACTCGATAACAATTATTGAACGATTATTTTATTGTTTATCTTCCATCATCCTACTTGTCCAGAGATCAGATATGGCCGCAAAGTGGCCACAGAAGTATGAATCAACCTAAGCGTGTAGTCATGCATTTATACTTCTGCCTGCTGTTTGTGTTGCTCTAAAATAGCACTTCCAAAACGCTAGCTGGCAGGGGGGTTTATATTCCTCTGTGTCGAGTTGCTTTGCAGGTGTTTTGTTTTTTCTGAATGTTATCCATGTAGCTCAAACTCGCTCATTCTGAGGCGGGAACTGGCGGACGTGCAGCAACTTTAATCATAATGTAAACATGAAATAAAAGTTTTCAATTAGCGCTTATCCACGAGACTCCACAATTGTAAACACTTGCTCCAACGAACTCGTTGCTCTCCCGCGGCTTTTCACGGTGTCCACACTTGTCACCACTATCAAGCCGACCAATCACAGAGCTTGCGCGGCACGTCATCGCAACACTTTTTTTTGGAGAGGTGCCGTCGGTCACTGCGAGGGGTTTGCGACCCAAGAAGGCTGCGCCGGACAATAGTGTGTGCTTGACGCAGAAATATAAATCGAGTGGGGTCACGTAACTCCACACGCGGTAGGGAAAGTAATCGAAGAAAAAAATAAATAAATAAATACAAAACATTTTTAAAAACGGCCAGGAAAAATTCGATTAAAAAAAGATTGATTATAGGTTCTGAATGTCGACTTCGATTAATCGCCCAGCCCTAGCGACCATGTTTACTTGGACATCAGTAATCTATTTATTTGCCTTAATCTGAATATGATTACATGACTAAAGTGTTTACATGAGTTGCTTTTTAAATGTTTCTTTCATGTTCCTGTTTTACATGTTATAGAACATAGTTCGATTAACGTCATTGCGTCACAATTCGACGCTAGTTTTGTACGGTGTTTTACACAACAATAGCTCGTGTTCGTCATGGCACCATATGCGATATCTCAGTGCTTCCCACAGGTTTGAAATATACTTCATGGTTTCCGCTACATTCATTCTTCCATGGCGGTGCGCCACACCAAAATTCATCCCGCCACTGCTACATAACAGCTTCTCATTCAAAAACATTCAGTGGTTTTTTTTAATAGCAGGTTATAATCGCACCAAAACGTATTAAAAGGTAAGTGAATTATAACAGCGCAAACTTTTCTGTAATCGTAGTGCTGTGCGTTAATTGTTTAACCCTTTAAGGTGACATGCTGACTGACTGACAGACTGACAGGTGCGTGATGCGTGAGGCTAACAAACACGACGTAGTTTTCAGTTATGATGAACAGTTTCCATAATTATACTTTATAGCCTATGGCTCTGCATACAATGACTATCTTGCTGGAGTTTATAGCCGTTTCACTTTACTTCAGGACCCATTAATGCTGCTCTGTAGGTCTATTGGACGCAATTATAAATGTTCCTAGCAAATCTAATAAATGTTGGAGACATACTTGTTACATAAACGCACTACATCACACTTCAGCAGCGTTTATTTGAACGTGCACAAGAAAATCTCCACTTGAGCAGAGTATATTTGAGGGCGTGCAAGACGTTTTGTGCACGAATAGAGGAAATCGGCACGCAAGCAAAGAGATTCACATGCTCGTATTACACAAATGCAATCTTGACTTGTAAAACTGCACTCATGACATTTGTCATTGAAATAACGGCATTATCGCCATAGGTAGTTGGTAGATCTGTGTCTACCAGTCCTGCCGCCACATCTGGAAAAAATCCTAGAGGAAACACTGTACTTGCAGTGGTAGCCAGGTTGAAACACCATTTACCCACATAACATAAATAGTTAACTATATGCAACAAACAAAACAGTGTCATAATAAATACAATTATTATTAAAAATGAAATTGTTATACACTGTTTCTTTTCAATAGGTTAAAGTAAAAAAAAACTTTAACCTACTTTAACCTTTTATTATTTTCTTTTTTGAACACTGAGTGTCTGCTTTCTGTATTTTGAGGATCTGGTAACTGGACCTCGGAAACGCAGCCCTTACAAAGAGGTACAGAAGCATCTACAATTACAATCAGGCTGAAAGCCAGAGAAACTGAGAGAGGACAAGCCAGGACTGTAGGACAAAAGAACAGCATATTATAATAAATTCATTTAAATGCTGAGCACAAAAAAAAAAATCTCTCAAAATGTTAATATAGTTATGGCAGAAAATTACTAAGTGGATGAACGAAGGGCTTTTTTTACAATGAACATGTCTTTGCCTGAGGAATGGTTTGAAAAAACGTGCAGCATAAAGCACGAGGGTATCTAGATGCAGCTACTGAGCACCTGTAAGAAACATTGTCCCACTGCTGAGTTTTCCTGATTGGTCCACTGCTTTGGTTCTTGTAGTGATGAGCAGTGCCAAGTGTGGAAGCTGCAGATCTTTTAAATTGACACAACATTTAGCCATGACACGAGCATAACATTCACACACATCAATCAAGCACATGTTTACATTAAACAACAACAATAGAAAAGTAGTGCATTGGAAAGGAAGAACGCATTCTGTGTGAATAGCCCATAACAGTTGCATGCTGATTAACAACTACTGTCAATAGACATCGGAAGGTGATGCAACCAATTCTGCCGTCATGTTTCAGAGAAAGAGAATTTCTCAATTTCTCTAATCAGTCATTTAAAAAAAGAGCTGAATAGTTTTATTTAAATGATTTAGGGACTGGTGAATATGGATGCTGTGCACAATATATTGAAAAAAGTATCATTATTGGGATAATAGTATACGCAAAATACATATCACTGAGAGACATTAGGTGCCAGAGGTGCTGTTGTCCTAAAAAACAAAAACAAAATAAAATAAATAAATAAATAAATAAAAATCTTACACATACCTTAGGAACGGTATTACAGAAAATTTTGGCGGTTTTAAAACCTTGACTTTTCCAAACCACGGTATACCTTGAAGACAGTTATCATCCCATGTCTATCTGGGATAAAGCAGCTGCATAAATGCTAAAGCTTTAAATACAAGCGCTGCCATTTAGAGGTCATTTCTGGTTAATGATGTCAGAATTTACCCATATTTTGGAATGGATGTGCGAATGGTCTTTTCTGGGACAATTCTGGAACGTCCTTGCCAGCGTGAACATCACTTTTTTGAATTTATCGGTGAAGTCGATCTGGTAATTTCTCGAATAATTACCAGTATCACTGTGTGAAAGGGACTATAGCCTAAATGTTTGCACCTTGACATTAGGGTTGGCTGATGTTGACCAATTTAGCATCGTACGATGTCTAATATGAAACATCGCGATGGACGATGGCATCGTCTTCATAGGCGTGAATTATTTATTTTATGAATATTTAATTAATTCATAACGAATTAATTATTTGAAGCCTACTGTTTTCATCCACCACGGCGGTGGTTGGCGGAGGGGTACGAAAGTGAGCGGCGCGGGGGTGTTGCGGACAAAAGTGAAGAGGGTTGGGGAGTCGCGGAAGAAAGAGAAAATGAACAGCGGACAGGGGAGGAGGGCGGTTGAGGAGGGAGATCGGTAAAATGAGGTGCCGGATCCGGCGTGTTCCGAGACAATATTATTAAATATCACGTTTAACAACTATAGTGAGACACAATCCAGTGATAAACCCTTGATAAACTGTCCGACGTACACTGTTCTCTGGAGCATGACGGTGTGTGTCTGTGGGTCATTTTCGTTCTAAAATGGCATTTTAAAACATGCTGTATTAGTGTAAACGGGGCCTGAGTGTGTATTTTTCACGAGCGGGTTTGCGATGGGGGCGGGGCGGAGGATTGGCAATGCCGGCTGAGCATCGTGATGTCTATCGGCCATCTGCGATGGCATCGTCTATCGGCCCAACCCTACTTGACATACTTTGAGTCAGAATTAGAATAAGATCAAGATTCATATCTATACCTGTTTATATTACACATATAAATGATTAAACAACAGCTAATAAAAAAAAAGCATTTGTCAGGGGAAATGTTATAAATGGCAAGAAAATCTCTCAATGCTCAAAAATATTTTCCCAGTATCATGCAGCCATACCAATGCAGCATGTCTAAACAAAACTAAAGAGTTTTTTTTTTTTGAAGAAATATAAAGAAATCTTTTTTTTCTTGGTTAACGATGCAAATTTGACATTTGCATTTTCATGTCATGTCTCCAAGTGTGTCTTAAGTTTTGTCATTGACTGTAGTTACAGCTAAAGTGCCAAGGGACCCAGTCCTGAGGAGTCCCTTTGCAGCAAAGCTAAAGCAATTATGAATTTCAGATTTTAAATTAAAAGTTTAACAAAAGAAGGCACATTTATGCAAGCAAGGAGTGGAAATCGATAATAAAATTAAATAATTTTATTGGTTAAATTACTTATCTCAGACTCACATTCAGATGTATTTTACCAAACAACACTGACTCAAATCCTAATACTGAATGAGTGGGGATAGAATGTGAATGTACTGAAATGAGTCTCTGCATAAAGACTGCGCACACACAGAGAAATGTAGTCTTTTATCTGGAAACACAGCTGAGGAATGTTTTGATTGCTCAGTCTGCATTCCACACAGCGAGACCAAGATGAGTGAGTAAAACATACCGTACACTGGAACCAATATGTCACTAAAAAACTGGCCCTGAGTCACTGTTCTCTCTGCCATCCATCATGTGAACAACTAGGTTTTCTTTGTATTAGCATGGGTTTGGACAGACTGTTTGAATGAATTAGCATACAGGGTTATTAAACTGAAAACTTTCCCAGATTTAAATCTTAAGTTTGAGTAGCTAGAATCCTACTACGATCGGGACACACCAAGCCAATGCCAAACAAGTACTGTAGCACCGACGAAACCCAACAGTGTTGTCGCCTTGAGTCAGCTCACATTTGAACCAAAAAGCTGAGCGTGAAGACACCAAACAGACGAACGGGAACTGAAACAAGAGAACGATAATCTGTTTTCTCATTCACAATGAAAAACCGGAACTTACGACGTGTGCTGCAAAGTGTAAACAAAGTGGCGTTTAGTACCATTATCACAGTAATTGTCACTCACCACAGAAGGATTCGCTCCTGCCAAAATATCTGATAATCTAATAATTCATATTGTTTGCAAATATTTAGGAAATGTAGCAAAATTATAGCCAACCTTTTTGTTCCTTCTTGACTTGGTTTGTTTACTTGCTACTAGGGCTGGACCGATAAACGATATTATACCGAATCGCGATAAAATGTGTCAATAACAATCTAAGATTGATCTAAGAGCCAATTTCACAGCAGAAATGTGCAACGAGAATCTAAAAGTGTGTTGATATTACAGGTGTATCAAATTTTCGGCCACCATTTAAAGGACTCTCTAACTTTTAAGGCTTCAGTCATTGTTGGGGTAGTCTTTTAAATCTGGAAGCATTAACAACTTATATCAAAATGTATATCGTCATCATTCAAAATGAAAAATAATTATCGAGACTGCATTTTTGCCATATCGCCCAGGGCTACTTGCTACATCACTTCACTACGTCACACTTGCACCTCTGAATCGTTGCTGTCAATACAAGTCAGATCGCTCTTTTCAGCCAATGGCCCAACACCAATTTGACATGCTAAACTGGGCCAACTCGATCCGGTGTTAACCCAACAAGAGAATCATGTGGAACACACTAAACCAACTAGCCGGACAGATGCTGACCAACAAAGCTCAACATTTGACGGTTACATTGGTGTGTCCCAGCTCTTAGAGAAGGCTTGGGCGGTAATACGGTAATATGGTATACAAAAGGATCTAAAAATAGCAACGGTATCAGTTTCAATACCTTTAAACCGTCATAAAAAAACAATGCACTTATATAGGAGATCAGGATTAAATATTAAATATAATTTATTTAATGCCTAAAAATGCATAGGTATGGTTGTCATCACGGGATAGCGTGGAGATGGCGAGTCGAGCACTAAGTGACCTGGTCTGAAATAAGAACACAACTTCAGCAGTATGACAATATTTCGGGCTTCGACCAAAAGAGTAGGGAGAGGCAGTAAATACGGACTAGGCAATTTGCAAATTGTGCAACAAAAAGGTAACCGCGAGAAATGGAAATACCTTGATCCTAAGGACGCATATATGATATTCAGTTTCTGAATGGTTTAGGCACAAGCCAACAGTCTGAGACTTACGTCCTAATTTTTTTTTTATCATGCAAGGTAATACCATATACAGAGTTAAAATAGGGAAGAAAATTTGGATACCACTCAAGCCTACCTTAGAGTAAAATTTGGAACGGAAATGTTGGCCATGGTTACAGTTTACTTGCTACGTTACACTCATGCTCTGATTCGTTGCTGTCAATAACCAGTCAGAGAGCTCTCTTCAGCCAACGGCCCGACACCAATTTCACATGCTGAACCGGGCCAACTCGATCTGACATTAACCCAATAAGAGAATCATGTGGAACACACCAAACCAACTAGCCGGACTAATGCTGACCAACAAAGCCCAACGTTCGACCATTAGATTGGTGTGTCCCAGCCCTTAGAGTAAAAGTTAGAACGGAAATGTTAGCCATGGTTACAGTTTACTTGCAACATTACACTCATGCTCTGATTCATTGCTGTCAATACCAAGTCAGAGCACTCTCCAGCTGACAGCCTAACACCAATTTGACATGCTGAACCAGATCAACTTGATCTGATGTTAACCCAACAAGACAATCATGTGGAACACACCAAACCAACTAGCCGAACTGATGCCGACCAACAAAGCCACTGTTCAACCGTTAGATTGGTGTGCCGTTTGACCGTTAGAATGGAAATGTTACCCATGGTTACAGGTGCTTGTGCCATTGAAGATGTTCACTGTGATAAACTCTTGGCTCTCAAGATCATATAACTGCATAGTAGGCATATAAATATCAAGGGAACCATGCAGATAACAATATAAAGTTACTGTTATTGCGAGGCATGCAGTGATGGGCTTCTCATTAATCCTAATGATGCGAGAGAACAGAGTCATCTGCTGCACACTGTGCCACCTAGTCAGCCGTTCCCACATCAAACTAACAGGGCTTAGTGACACACACTCATGTCTGAAATGATATGCTGCTACAGACAGATTCTAATCCACAGAGCCTGTTGTGCCAGCTGCTTTGAGCTGTTAGCTCAGGGTATGTCTGAACAAAAGGATTATAAAGTCAATTAAACGAGTAAAAGAGCAGAACATGCAGCTCATTAGACAGTGTGTAGAAGCATCACGATTGCAAAGACAATGAAATCAAGGGCTTTTCTCAAAAACAGATTACTCAATATAAAAGAAGACTTTAGTTAAGATTGAAATGTTTGACAGCGGCTTCTTTTTTTTTCCCTGGAAAATGATCAGATAGGTGCCGACAGATAAACAACAGCTCTGCCCATGAGGAACCGCAGTTACACCATTCCACCTCTCCAGGAATCCAGCGGAGGCCATAAGCTCAGTCATCCCTTGAGGGGACGCCACCAGAAATAGAAGCAGGCGTGGATTGATGAAGGGCTGAGGGGAGCACAGCCAATGGAAATTAAGGAAGCAGAGAAAACATACAACAGCTGTCACCCGGGGAGGTTGTTGGCATAGCAATGGGAAGAGGGTGAGCCGAGTAACCCAATCAAGACAATAACAGCGAAAACTAAAGTGACCTCCATTGACGTTATTGGAATATATTTACAAATAGAGATAAATGATAATATACCATATCGCGATCAAATTTATGTCAATAACTATGACAAGCTCTGGACTTTTTTACTATATATTGATCTAAGAGCCAATTACACAGCAGAAACGTGCAACAATGCAAATCTAAAAGTGTGTTAATATCGGATTTTCAGCCACCGAGATGTATCAAATATTTGAGATGTATCAAATTCGATACATTCGAGGTGTATCAAGTTTTCGGCCACCAAAAATTTATCGGCCAAGAATATGCTATGCTATTTAATGGACCCTCTAATTTTGTGGCTTCAGTCATTTTTGGGGTACTCCTTTTAAATCTGGAAGCATTAACAACTTATATCGAAATATATATCGTTATCATTCAATATGGAAAATAATTATCGAGATTGCATTTTGCCATATTGCCCAGCCCTAGTTAATGGCCCAAAAAAGAGAAACTTTACAGTGAGTGACAGTTCTATTGGCGAAACTGCCTTGTAGATGTCAATGATCAGTGAAGAATGACCAGACTGGTTTGAGTTGATATAAAGACTACTGTAACACAAATACTCAGTTAATACAACTAAGGTCAACAGAAGAGCATATCCAAACACACAACATGGCAAACCTTAAAGCAGATAAGCTACAGCTGCAGAAGACCACAATGCTGCCACTCCTGGATAGTTTCCCTCTGAACAGAAGACTGAGGCTACAAATTTAGGGAGAGAATAGGTCCATAACTGCAGGTTACTTTCGGCCCGTTTTCACTGAGTGGTACGGTACGGTACACTTTTCCACTGTCAAAAAGCATACAGAACCGAACCCTTTCGAAAGGGTACCAAAAGGTGGAGCTACATGCGGAGCTGAACGCTGATTGGTTACAGAGATGCGTCACGATCTCGTGGAGCTAGCCAGAAGGAAAACAAAGGAACCGCCATGTTTTAAGCCGAGACAGCCGAGATATTACATGGAAATACTCTATGCATATAATAACGACCCATGGATGACCCGAGCATCAAACAAACCTTGTCGTTGTCTTGATGTACAGCCACAAAGCCAAGAAGAGCAAAATCTGCCGTGTTTTGTTGTTGTTTTACAAGGCCGCCTAAAAGTGCGAGCGGTTTCGTATATATTTGATATAACGAACTTCTTGAGCTGATTATAATAACGTATGTGTGTGTGTGTGATTGTTGAAGTGTCATCAACATCTGATCCATTCAGAAAGAAAACGACAAACGCGAGAGTGAAGCGCAAAAAAAAGGAGAAGCCCAGCAAAACAGGAGCAAATTGTTTCAGCAACCTGAATCATGAACAAACTGCCATGTTTATCATCGCCTTTTGGACTATTATAAACTCGGAATGATGGAATTACTCTCTAACAGAGGCTACATGTGCTGGTGAAGATTACAGACACAGATGAGAGGTTTGCTCTGACCAGGCTATGTTGTTTGTTGTTTTTTTTTTTAACTCAAATAAGGACTAAATGTATGCTGTGTAGTGTTGGGCGATATACGAAATTTTCAGATCGCCATATCGTCCCCCTGTGAGATCGCCGATACACGATACTATCGCATGGGGGCGCAATAGTGTATGTTTACTTATTTGTTCATTTATTTAACCATTTCTAAACGTATTTACCTTTTGGCTGTTTTTTTTTTACTTATTTAATAATCTAATTCATTTGCATAACGTTTTATCTTGGAAAATAATTCAAACCAATGCAAAGAACTGTGCTCTTACAGCTAAATAGGCTAAATTATTTCAAACAAGACTCTGAAGCAACAGTACGGTGTGGGACAAGATTTGATGGTGACTTCTTGTCCATGCCGTTATCGCGGGATTGCCGCAAAATGGATATAATATAAATAAATGAAAGCAAATGAAATGGTATTTATCTACGCACAGAAGAAACAAAGACGCATTAAGGTCATTTCGGCGGGAGGACTCGCCGACCGCGGGTGACTTTCTGTGCGGTGAAGGCGTTTTCTTCATGTTTTTGTTCAGTTGAGTGCGACGCGGCGTCAGGTCTGATCATCATCACAAAAGTAGTCATCAAACTGTCACACTTGTATTTGGTAAAATCTAACACAATATTGCGCTTTGGGATATGTGTTTGTTGTTTTCTGATAAGAAAGTAGTTTCATTTTAGACATTTTTTTTGACTGTACATCAAACTTTTTACTGAGCTCAGTAAAATGTTCTTTGATAAGTTATTAATTATCTGTTAAATAATTCGTTAAAGCCTAAACGAATGGTAAAATGCAGGTTGTAATTTAATATATAAATAGGCAAGTTTAAATAAACAAATAAAATATTCATAGCCTATAAATAAATATAGGCCTAACATTTTTTAATTAAATAATTAGGCTATTTTCTAAACAAATGCGCATGTCCATGTTTATCATTCCATCAAATTGAACACAAATAAGGCACATATATTCTGTGTATTTAAAGAAGCAGTCAATACATGCACTGAAAAAAAATAGGCTATAGGCCAACTTAAAATTTAAATAGGCTTTTAATAACGGATATAATTGAAAGATAAAAAACTTTTGTGTAAAAGCAAGAGAGAATCTTGCAGGAGTGCTGTCTCAAACGATGATTGTGTATTACTGCAACACCTTTTATTCCAGAACATTTGAGCTGGTTTCAGCTCTTAGTTCTTTCATTTTCTTTTTCGTTTTTACAAATAGTTTTATTTAACTTATTTGTTAAATAAGTTAGTGATGATCAAGTGATGTTGATGCAAACACCTGAAGCTGTCAAATTATTTGTGGTTCATTTATTATTAATGATGATGAAGATTAAAATAATAATACTATTCATTTTATTCAATAAATGCAAGTAATACATGTAATGGGTCTACATTGATGCGAAACGAGCTAAATATCATCTTTAAAATCGTCATAAGTCTCAGCTCTAGGTGATATCTTTGCCTATCGTCGATACACGATACTATCGTCTATGGGCACAACCCTAAAGCTGTGTGTAGTTTTTCTGTAATTGGTAACATATCGAGGACTGTAGTGGTCTGTATGTGTTCATATATGTTCATTTATTTATTGATTTCATATAATTACAGACGTTACAGTAGGCTATTTCGCACATTTCGTCATTGATCTGCATTTATAATCAACTCATGTTCATAGAAAAGTTGGTAATAAACAATTATACACAAGTATTTATACGTTTAAAGCATCTGTTTTGTGAGAAGTGCTTCTCATATGATTTGTGAAGGACCTGTACAGCTTTACTTTAGACATTTTAGACAGCAAAAATGATGTTGACTTAAACTTCCTATCGTACACCACGCCCACCAAAAGGGTAGCCTTGGTAGTGGAAACGCAAGCCTGATAAAGGTGACTCGTACCGACCCAAACCGTACCCTACTGTACCTCTGAGTGGAAACGAGCCATTTGAAAGCTGTTTCTAGATGGAGCGAAAAGTAGAAAAAAAGAACTGGCCCTGTTTCAGTCAATTAGATTCAAGCTGAAGGAGACTTGTTCCCATTTACACCTGGTGTATATACACACATGTCTTTTTTGCTCACCATTTTTCAGAGTTCCTGGTGGTTCATTCTATTAAAGCATGTTAGTTATTTACATAAATGCACTAAATCGCACTCCAGCAGCGTTTATCTGAGAGCGCACAAGAAAATCTGCACTTGAGCAGCGTATATTCGAGGGCGTGCAAGACGTTTTGTGCACGAACAGAGGAAATCGGGCGCGCAAGCAAAGAGATTCACATTCTCATGTAACAAACGCTTTCTCGACTTGTAATACTGCGCTCACGACATTTGTCATTGAAATAACGCCACAGGTAGTTGGTAAATCTGTGTAAACGGCCCAACAGAGCCTGCCGCCACAGCTGGAAAAAATCCTAGAGGAAACACTGTATATGTTATGATATCAATATAATTTCACCATATAAAGAGAAGAGGGTAAGTGTAAAATTTTATTTGGAAAGAATTTATCATTTTAAGGGTGCTTTCACATCTGTAGTTCGCTTTATTGGGTCCGGACCAAGTGCAATAAATGATACATTGTAGCATTTTCTGCCGCCTTTGGGCAGCTTTCACACCACACTGATTGCTTTGGTCCGAACCAGTTGAAAAGAACCAAAATGCATTCATGTGACAAAATCCAAATCACTCATTGGCCAGATGTTGCTGAACATATTTTCTAAACTGCTTTTCGTTTGGTCAGAATTCACGTGCAGGAAAACGCCAATGGAACTCCCGCAAATAAACAAACCGGCAGACACAAAATGCTGCTTTTCACTATGGAGGGACGACTGCACTGGCTGATTGTATCCCTGCTCATAGTATACTATATAGTTTGTATACATCACTTTAGTCAAACTACACATTTCGAGAATGAAGCGCGGCTGTTTTAAGGCATTGCAAACGGCGAAGGTGAATCGTACGTCACTTCAGGAGGAGGCGTGAATTATTTTAGCCAAACTGCAACATGGTCATCTTCCGGAAATATTACCAACGATCCATCAGGTAATGTTTTCCCCCTCTCTCTCTCTTTTTTGGTAAAGCGCTGTCAACAAATACTTTTCCTCCACATTCCATTATGCACAGCGCATCGGCCTACGACAGTTGGAATAGTCCAAAAAGGCGCAGTACTTTTTGCGGTTGGGTCTGTTTTAGTTCGGATCATGTTCTCACCACAAACGATCCGCTCCAGGGTTCATTTGAAAGCGTACCAAGACCACCTCTTCAAGGAGGTCTCGATACGCTTTTTTGGCCCGCTGTTGGTGCGCACTCGAGTGCGATTGCTACATTCACACCTGCCCAAACGAACCGTACCAAGAGGGAAAACGAACTCTAGTGCAATTTAACCAAACTAAATAAGGCAGGTGTAAAAAGCACCCTAAATCATTTGGGATGATTTAAGAGTCCATCTGCATAAAATATAATAAACAAATCACAAAAATATGAAATATATTTACATCGTGCCCGGGGGGCTATCAGATTTTGAGAGCCTTGTTTGTGCAGTTCTACTAACAAACCACTGGTTTTATGCTTTGTTCTAGTTGATCTTTGCTTTGCTGGGTACTCGTCTTACAGCGTTCAGGTATGTACATGAATAATCAGATGTTAAATAGCAAGACAAAGTCTTCATTAAACAAAATAGAATACATTTTTGCTAAGGTGTCTTGTGCCTCACTTTGAACAATCAAAAAATGTTTTTTGCTGGTTGTTCAAACTAATTTAAAATAAGCTAAATCATGCAATTTGTGACTACACACTACACACACTATCATTGATCTGCAGTTATAATCGAATCATGTTCATCGAAAGATTAGTAATGAACATTTATACACAAGAAGTTATGTGTAAAGCATCTGTTTTGAGAGAAGTGCTTCTCATATGATATGTGAACGACACGTACAGCTTTACTTTGACATTTCCTTGAGCGATAGAGGTAAAGTTGGTTTTATATTCGGATATTCAGACATTCTCCTTAATAATATAATTTCAGAAAAGTATTCTTTGCTAATTCTAAATAGGAAAATCATATAAGCAGGCAGCCAATGGTTATCAAAGTACAACATTGTTCACAGTCAATTAGATAGTGTTAATGTTGTTTTGAAGTCATACTTGCATGCTAATTCCGATCGAATATTCAAAGTAACATGGTAAACAATATAGAGACTTCTAAATGAACGAATGTGCGAATATAAAACCAACTTCACCTCTATTCTCGAGAGAGAATGATCTCGACTAAAACTTTCTGTCGTACACCAGGTTCACCATTGGTGTCCTTTTGGCAGTGGAAATGCAAGCCTGATAAATGTGACCCATACTGTACAGTACCACTCAGTGGAAATGAGCTATTGCAGACGTACATGTGTTACCTGGGTTGACAAAAACACATTTTAATAAAGGATGTAAACAAGCCCACTTAGAGACGGATGGTCATCAGAAATCGTACTGCTATCTGCAGCCATTAATCCCCAGTTGGCAAAAGACTGTGCCTTCTTGGCTGATTTTTTTTTTTTTTTCTAATTTGTCCCACTTGTTGGTGATCACTAGACCACAAGCATCTGGACTAGTGTCACTAATCAGATGGCTTTGCTCCTGTGGTGTTGTTTCTCTTGCAGTATTTTGGGAAAATGGGTTAGGAGCCCTTTTTACACAACACAGGCACACAATCTGCCATGTGGCCCGTTTAGAACTGATTTGAGGACTTGTTATATTCTAGTGAGAGAATAACATGAGATGACAGACGTCAGGATGAAAGTTTAAGTGATAAACACCACATTTTAAAAGAGATAAATTACTAGTTTCAGCTACACATAAATACTGTACAGTTAAAAGGAGACTAAAGTCCAAATCTAGACCCATATTGTGGAAGTTCAACTTGACGGATTGCTGGACACAACTAAAATAAAACAAATAAACACTCACACTAAATAAACACTCCCAACAATACAATAATGAATCAAACAACTAAAATAAAACAAATGAACACTCACAACAATCAAAGAATGAATCAAGCTGTCCTCGAACTAACGTTAACAGGATTTTACGTTATAGGTATTACGTACTGACTCGATGTGACAGGACTAGCTGGTGACAGTTTTTGGTCTTTAACACGTCCATGCTTCAAGTATTCAAGTAGTAACGATAGAAGACAATGATGACACGTTTACCTCATTCCGAGAGTATTTACAACGACAAAGCTCTGGTTTGTGTACAATGGAGTAACGTTAACGTTAGTGTCGCGCTAGCTGCTGTTGTTGTTAGCTCGCCGCAGCGCACAACTACTCATCAACTCAATGACTTGAAGACCGAAATTCAAACATCAGGACGTGGAAATGAAAAGATTTCAAGGCTCACCGTTGATGAAGATCTAAGCGTGCTGGATGTGCAGTGAACACGAGCAGAGGAGAGTTGTTCGGCGTGGTGTACTGTACTGTGTGCTCGGCGGACTGGAGTGCGCTCGCGTGTGGCGGTGCTGTCGTTGATTCCTCGCGCTAACGGAGGAGGAGCTCACGAGAACTGACTGACAACCAGACAGATTCGACACTGCTTCACACTGAACTGAGGTCAGACAAGCTACTCTATACTATACAGATAACATGTTCTAACAATGTTCTAATAATAAAATACAACTAAAAACGTAACCAGAAAATCAATTTTTCTTCTATATGCCTTATCTCACGTTGTCAAACTAGAAAAATGCACTGTAAAAATGCTGGTTCCAACACAATTCGATTAAGTTAACCTAATTATTATTATTTTCTTTACAAATTTAAGTGGATTGAACATAAAACAATTGAGTTGTCCCAAAAAAACACTTAAGATTTGTGTTGATTAAGCTCATTTTATATAAGTAATTTGAAGCAGCGAAAATATCAATTAGAATAAAACATTTAAAAATGACTTTTTTTCCAAATTATGCAACGTTACGAATTAAACGTACAATAAATGTGGTAATTAAGAAAAAAATACATTCAAAAATGACAAAATACGCCAAGTCACGAATTACTGTGGTAATCAATATTCATTCATTTATTTCCTTTGGCTTAGTCCTTTATTAGTCAGGGATGGCCACTGTGGAGTGAAGCGCCAACTATTCCAGCATATGTTTTACCTAGCGGATGCCCTTCCAGCTGCAACCCAGTACCAAGAAACACCCATACACACTTATACTCTACGGCCAATCTAGCTAATTCAATCCACTTATACTGCACGTCTTTGGACTGTAGGGGAAACTGGAGCACCCAGAGGAAACCCACACCAACATGGGGAGAACATGCAAACTCCTCTCAAAATGACAACTGGCCCAGCCGAGACTCGAACCAGCGACCTTCTTGCTGTGAGGCGACAGTGCTAACCACTGAGCCACCCGGTAATCAATATTAAAACTTAAAACTATTGACCTGTAGAAATTTCTAAATAAATCACAAATTATGCAACATTTAGAATTAAACAAGGAATGAATGTGGTGTAATAAAGATTAAAGTAAAAAGTGAATTGTAAATCATGCAATAATAATTAAATATGCAACGTAAATGTGATAATTAACATCAAACTAGTTGCAAATTATGAAGCATTAAGATTTAAATAAGCAACAAATGTGGCTACTTTAAAAAGCATTACAACTTGGTTTGGATTGACCAATCATTTTGTTGGCATAAACTTATAAATATATGTTGTTTTAGTGATGGTAAATATTTTTGAGTTGAACAATCCTGTTAAATCACTGGCTTAATTATGTAATTTATCCATTAAGCAACTTGTAATTACAAAAACTCTATCCATCCATCCATCTATCTATATATCTATCAGTCTAATCATCCATCCATCCATCCATCCATCCATCCATCCATCTATCTATCTATCTATCTATCTATCTATCTATCTATTCTTCCATCCATCCATCCATCCATCCATCTATCTATCAATCTATCTATTCTTCCATCTATCCATCCATCCATTTATATATCTATCAGTCTAACCATCCATCCATCCATCCATCCATCCATCCATCCATCCATCCATCCATCTATCTATCTATCTATCTATCTATCTATCTATCTATCTATCTATCTATCTATCTATCTATCTATCTATCTATCTATCTATTCTTCCATCCATCCATCTATCTATCTATTCTTCCATCCATCTATCTATCAATCTATCTATCTATTCTTCTATCCATCCATCCATCCATCCATATATCTATCAGTCTAATCATCCATCCATCCATCCATCTATCTATCTATCTATTCTTCCATCCATCCATCCATCCATATATCTATCAGTCTAATCATCCATCCATCCATCCATCTATCTATTCTTCCATCCATCCATCCATCTATCTATCAATCTATCTATTCTTCCATCTATCCATCCATCCATCTATATATCTATCAGTCTAATCATCCATCCATCCATCCATCCATCCATCCATCCATCCATCCATCTATCTATCTATCTATCTAAGGTATATGCAGCTATGAACAGTAAATAAAAGTAAAGCGACCAACTTGACAATTGTCAGTTTCTCTGGATTTATGAATTAAGTATGAATGTTCATATTTTTCCAATTCTATAAGTGTTTTTTTGAAACTGTGTATATATTTATGTAAACATTTTTAACATTGGCTGAAAAGTAATCACACTGAGCATTTTAAACTTTGCTTTATATAAATAATAATGGTTTGTATGATAAGTGTTAATTGTAATTACAATTGTCCACTAACTTGCAATAAAACAAAGCAAAATAAATAAATAAATAAAATAAAAATGTTACTACCATCCACACTGTGAAGAAATGCTGGGTTCACACAATGTGTTGGGACAAGATGAAGGAATCAAGTTAACTCATTAGTCTTTACAAATTTGAGTTGATTGAACATAAAACATTAAATTGTAGCAAAAAAACCTCCTGAATTGTGATGTTTCAGCTCATTTTAAATAAGTACTTCGAACAAACAGCAATTTTTTGAGTGTACTTAAAAAGTATTCAGTCAGAAGTAAAACCAAACAAGCTGGAGTTTAAATGTTTGCATTTATTTCCTTGCATTTGGATTATATGTCAATATGTTTAAGAAACTTGTTGTAGATTTCAAGGGACCCCTGACATAAGATGGCAACGATGAAAAAAAAAATTACGTAAAAAAGACGGCAATACTTATGATCCATAAGTAGATTTCCATTACTGGAAAGCAACAGGGCAGACGCAAAAATATAATACACAATACTGAGGAAGTCAATTGGTCAACCACTTAGTTGTACAAAGAAACTTACAAAAACAAATCAAATAAAAACACCCATCGGCAGGATTATAGCAATCCACAGGCTTATAACAAATGTTGTGTGTGTGTGTGTGTGTGTGTGTGTGTGTGTGTGTGTGTTTAAAAGTGAATGACACTCAAATTTGCCTAAAGTAAGATTAAGCACATTTTTTGTATGAACAGTATTGATCTAAATGAAAAACAAAAATCCTATCACCACAGGGTGAGAACACTAAAAAACAAGACCCCAGCTTTTCTCTCGTTCTCTCTAATCATTCAATACTCCGTATAAAAGAAAACCAATGGACCAAAGTAAAATCAATAACTTAAATTCACAATTACAATAACTTAAAAGGCATCTAATGTCTTAATTCAAAAATGCGTAGCCTCGAGAGCAACAGAAAAGTGAACAGAATCAGAAATTTGAGGAGAAAAGAAACAGACATACAGAGAGATACATACTCGGTCTGCAAGCGAACAACATTCTGTGCTTATGTAATATGCGCCAGTGGAAAAAGTCCACCGATTTGAAATACAAGCAACATCAATTGTGTCAACTAAATAAAACAAATGGGATGGTTATAGGCAGAAAGCCCACAACTACAGTATTCACAACTGATCAAAGATTACAGAAAGTCTTTACTGTAAATGCAATAGTTTCAATCAGAAATAAAAAAAGAACACGTATTGAAGCAATCGCTTGGGTTATTTACAAGATCACATGACTCTCATAGCCATTAGTACAAATATAGAAGTAAAATGCAAGTATTTTCAGATTTAAAATATATATTTTGTATATTGTTATACTCGTATTTAACATTTGTTTTGTTTTTTTACTTTAACTACAGCAAAATACCCTTCAGTTCCTTTTTTAAGCTCTTTATCCAGAGCGAAAATGTCCAAAAAAAACGATCACATATGAAGTAACACAAGATAATTATTTAGCATGTCAAAAACACAGAGGAAATGACATAAAAAAACAAACTATATCAAAATACCTGCTAGGTCTATGACAGACAGCTAAGTGCTACAATGAAGCGTTTTAAAATGAAAACCGTTGTTTGCATCAGATATCAGTTAGCTTCGATGTTCATCAGTCCAACAGACATGTGCCGCAGAAACCTTAGCTTGCTTGATTTTTTTAGAGAGGGTAAAGAAAACAAACAAACAGGCACATGTATCTATTGGCTATTGAGTTTGAGCTGTTCTCTGGCGCCCTCAAGAGGACGAGGAGCAGAGTGCGATCTGCTGGACTGTTCCCAGGTCGGTCAGGAGTTGTCGGATGCGATGTTTCAGCTGAGGGAGTCGAGCCAGTGGATCTGGAGGCTCCAGCTCACCTGTGTAGTCCAGCCAACTCTCCAGCACTGCACGGGGGATTACAATAAGTCAAAATAATTAAGACGTTTCAATATTTTACAACAACTGCACACTATAAATCATTTATTAAGCATTAGCAAATAGTTCAAAATTTGTTAAGCATTAACTAAATAGACAGTAATAAGATTTGAAATTACATCTAAAAAGAAAGGTAACACTTTAGGTCACAATTCACGGTATTAACAAACCATCAACTACTAACGCTACTAGCTTAATCTGCTAATTAGCTGTTTATTAAAGAGCCCCTATTATGGGTTTTTGAAAATAACCTTCCATGTAGTGTGTAACACAGCTCTAAGTGAAGTGAAATATCCAGCTGAGGCTTAAATCTGAAAGTGGACAGTGTTTAAAACTATTGATCCATCTACAAAAGAGTCGACTCATCGCGTTTCAAATGAATCGTCTTGATAACGAGTCTTTAGCCGTGCCGGCGTGATGTGGATATGGAACTTAAGCCCTGCCCATTTGTTGCATAGCAAACCTGGAAAAATTGAAACCCCCCGGCCCCGCCCACAAACACAGTAGCAAAGAAGAAGAACACTGTAGCAGATGCCAGTTGAATCATGTCGCAAAGACGTTGTGCTCAGCTAGATATTACTGGAAGTGTGAGGGAAAATAAGTGTTATTTTCCCTACCCAAAGATGAGGCTGTGAAGAGTCAGTGGTTGAGGTTTTTTTTTGCAAAAATACCTCAGCATTATAGCCCAGCCTTGTGCAGTGTTCCTGTCATATTTCTGACGAGTGCTTCAGCAATCTACACACTTACAACGGGGGATTTGTTAGCCGTTTGCTAAAGGAAGGATCAGAAAAGACTATTGATGTATGGACTTTGCAGAGCTTGACAGGAACTTTATCAGAACAAAGTTCATGGACCAGTTTCTTCCTCTATTTCACAAGTGTAAGTACATGAGATTAAAATGGTTGCCTTCTTGTTTTCTCTAGCTTGCAAATTATGTATTTAATTGTGTTTTGTTACTTGTAACCGCTTGTACTGTATCTGGTTAACTCTTTATATTCTCATATCGTGTCTAAAACCACATTGAAAACGCGACGCGTGCCGCTTTTTTTACGGATTTAAATGCGTTTGTGAGCTCACATGCTACTGCCGTTTGTCGTTGCTATGGCTGAAATTACGGGAGTTTTCCGGGAGAAATAACAAAACGGGAGGGTGGCAGGAGATGGGTCTGAAATACGGGAGACTCGGGAGTGTTGGCAGGTATGACGCACACTGCACTCTGACTACTTGAATATTATTGATAAGCTGTGGTGGGCATTTCTCTTGTCTCGCGCTGAACGCTGTCGACCAATCGCAACAGGCTGTCATCGCTCCAATCAGGACAGATTAGCTTCATGCTAATGAGGAGTTTGGGAACAAATTAATCGCTGAACGAATCTTATGGGAGTCGCTGGGATAATTAGGTAAAAATAAATGCATATTATAAGACAATATAAGTGTTTTTTGACCTTGCATGCATATTAGCCTGTTGTTGGAGACCCCCAAAACCAAAGTAGGACCCTTTTAATGTATAATAGGGGCTCTTTAAAAGTTAGTAAGGTAGAAGTTGCTTTGAAGTTTTGGGTAGGATTGAGGGATGCAGAATAAGATCATACTTACACTAACTACTAATGAACAGTTAATATCTCAATAATAGGCAGGTAATAAACCAGAAGTGATTAACATGAATTGTGACAAACTAAAGTGTTACCAAAACAGTTTAAACATAGCTGAATAACAGGAGTGTCAAAATACAACATAAAATTTGATCAAATATAATAACATGGTTTCCGCTATATTCATTCTTCCATGACGGGGCGCCACGCCAAAATTAATCCCGCCACGGCTACATTACAGCTTCTCATTCAAAACATTCAGTCGTGTTTTCTTTTTAATAGCGGGTTATAATCACACCAAAACGTATTAAAAGGTAAGTGAATTATAACAGTGCTGACTTTTCTGTAACTGTAGAAGTGCGGTGTGTTATTTGTTTAACCCTTTAAAGTTACGTGCTGACTGACTGGTGCGTGATGCGTGAGGCCAGCAAACACAACGTAGCTTTCAGTTAAGATGAACACATTTTCCATAATTATACTTTATAGATAAAGGTCCAGGGCTCTGTATATAATGACTTTATCTTGCAGGTGTTTATAACTGTTTCACTTTACTTCAGGATGCATCAATGCCGCTCTGTAGGTCTATTGGAGACATTCATAAATATTCCTAGCAAATCTAATAAATGTTGGAGACATACTCGTTACATAAACGCACTAAATCGCACTTCAGCTGTGTTTATTTGAGAGCGCACAAGAAAATATGCACTTGAGCAGGGTATATTTGAGGGGGCGTGTAAAAAGTTTTGTGCATGAACAGAGGAAATCGGCGCGCAAGCAAATAGATTCTCATGCTCATATTACATGAATGCGATCTCGACTTGTAATACTGTGCTCACGACATTTGTCATTGAAATAACGCCACAGGTAGTTGCTAGATTTGTGTAAAAAAGGCCCATAAATATTGCCGCCACAGCTGGAAAAAAATCTTAGAGGAAACACTGAATAAGTTCACAATATAATTTATTTTTCATATGATACAGATAAACAGATTCATAATTGTATCTTGATTTTTTAAAAATGTATTCTGAATCACTCTGCCGTTTATACCGCACCACAAGTCGTAATATAATGTAATGTGTATTTATATAGCCCATTTATTGTGTATAGCCATACACCCAAAGCACTTCACAATCATGAAGGGGGTCTCTCCACACCATCATAAGTGTGCAGCCTCCACTTGGATTAGGTTGGTAATCCCTTCAGGATCAGGATTTTAAAAATCAGGATTTTTAAAAGTATTACATCCCTTTGTAAACGTTTATTATTACCATTTGTTAAGGCTCCCCATACAGTTTGATATAGCGCTTGGACCCGGAAGCTGCTTCGCATGATGTCACACTTAACAAGAGGATGTACTTGCACAAATGTTGTACCTGTTGGTTCGGCGTTCCCTTAACATGCATCACTGTGCCTTTTTGTGTTTGATACGAACAGAGAATATTTTAAAAGTGAAGGCAGTGAACTGGTTTGTAAATAATGCAATAATTTAGCAATGAGAAATAATCATTAACAAAGCATGAAAATACAATCGCATTTGGGATGATCCCACACTGACGTCATGAGAAAAAAACTCTGGTTGTAGTGTCCAAATGACTACGCTGTAACTGAAGTTACAGAAAATCTTGACCCTGGCCCAAGTTTTCAGAAAGCGTCACCTGATACAAAGATAAGCACAGGTTGCCAGATTAACGACCAACAGGAGCGAGTCTCGAGCCTAAAGGATGATATAAATCGTGTTCTAAATAAAAGCAACGCGATACAAGGAATATTTCTCATATTAAAAGGAGTTTTTGTCCTAACCATCACCTCAAATTGATATTTTAGATATGGCTTCCATTTCTCACAGTTGAACAACAGGATAAATGTCAATGATCACCTGAGGTACACCTCATGTGCTTTATTCAGTGTTAAAGGCTAATAATGTGATAAAGATAATAAAGATCTTGAAAATAAAATAAATCGTCTGAAATCGAACTTTAGAACTGGGACTCAATGCAAACCAGCACATATCAGTGATTCAGCATGTACATTTAATAATGTTAAAGAGGTTTAATATGTATTAATTAGATCATAAACCTTACCATTTTGTGAATGAGTGCACTATTCTGTGCTTCTTAATGGCTTTATTTAAATTTCTGTCGTGTTTCGTCTGGTGCAAACAGCTAAGTTGCTTATCACTGCAAATCTCGTCACGTAGTGTGTTGTTAGGAAACAGGCTTACAATGTAACCTGCTCACCTAATGTTTACGTTTGTAATATTTATAATATTTTCTAATTAATGACTACCTCATGTGGAACTCAGAATCTGCGTCTCATTTTGGAGTCTGCTACTGTTTAATGGAGGTCGCATTGCGGTCAAGGGCACATGGTTTGAGAGCCTTTCTGAATGAATAAATTAATGAATGAATAAATTAATGAAATATGCTGTTTTCCAACAAGGCAACCAGGGGTGCTGAAATATAATTGGCTAAACTGGCATTGGGCGGGTTAAAAGAACCAAAAATAAAGAGTCGTTCTGGCACGTACCACACATTTTCAAAGCAGAATATTTGACTTCAGCATTGTTTTTCAGATAAACAAGAATGTTCACTTAGCATGTTTCTTAAATATCTGCAAACATATTAGGGTATTTTTATGCTTCAGAAGAGTCAAAAACCTACATACAGCACCTTTAAGCACATGATATATGTCAAAAACAGTCTAAGGTATATTATTGTAGAATTGATGTGTAACGAATGATGAACTATTTGTTATGCTTAAATAATTTATAGCGGCCGTCATTATAAAGTGTTACCAAATATTTTTTATAACAAACCCTGTTAGTCTCACCGTCAAGTTCTCGCTCAATGAGGTCCATTCTGTGCGTGACCTCATCCTGCACCGCTTCGATGTGCTCCAGCAGGTTGAGCTGCCACTGCTGGTGAAGCACAAGGTCAGGGTCGGGCTTGGGATCAGGGGTCACAGGGTCAGGCTCCTCTTCCTTGATTTCAACCCCACAACTCTTTTCCTGCTCTGCAGACACCAGTCGTTTCATTCGGCTCTCCAGCTCCTGACGGCACAAACCAATGAGATGCATTTTTGATGATGTCAAATCCCAAACAAAGATGTTGTAACTCAAATGTGGCGTCCCAATTCGCATGCTATCTAGTATTTGAAAATAGAATTAACGGTCCATTAATGCGGAAGTATTATGTCCCAAATAATTTTGTGTAACACAATTAAAAGTATGTATATTACTTAACAAGTAAAGTACATACTTTTATAATGTTACACATGTTAAATGTCACGAGGGGCATGTGGCTAAGAGTCGTTGGAATAGAGTGAGGCCGCTGATGAGCGTCACCTGTGTGCATCACCTGTCTCTAGTCCCACAGAGAAGCCGATGTATAAAAGCATGAGTGACAACAGAGAAGGATGAGAGAGGACCAGGCCACTTTGTTTGTGGGTGGTACCAGCCTCACTCTATTCCTATTCTTAAATGACAGTAGTGCATGAATTAGGATGCAGCAAATGGGTCATCAGTGTTGTTCACATAACATTCATAACAATCAAATTAGTTCAGCTTATCAAATTATTGTTATACAACGGTTATACAAATTAAGGATGATCTTCTATGTGCAACAAGCTGCACTTATTCAGAGACTATATTACATTTTCATAATTGATTTTGATTATCTGAAAATATCTTTGTTTAAAAACGAATGTTGAACTGGAGCTGATTTGACAAATCTAATTGTTTTGCTAAACAGATCTTAAACTAGTCTGAGACTGGTTTAAGACATCAAAGTGGTTTTAAAAGCATTTCTAAACAAATTGTTTTTCTTTGAAAATAAATCTTAAACCAGTAAACAAACCCATCATAACAGATCTCAAACTGATTTGAAAACACCTTAAACTGGTATAAAATGTGATTACTTGTTTAAAGACACATCTCAAATTATATTGAAAACTGGTGTAAAAACAGATCTCAAACTGTATTGAAAGAAGGAAAATATTAACTCATTTGAAAATACATTTCAAATTTTCTAATAGAGATGCACCGATTGCAATTTTCTTCTCTTCTTCCACTGTCCGATTTTTTTGGTAAGTGTGAGCTGCTGATACTGATTTTCTTTCCAAGAAGTATAATTGACAGCATATACAAACAAAAATATTCTTTCATTTTTAAATGAAAGCACAATTATAAAACGTACTTAAAGAATTTCATTTTTAAAATAAATATTACTTTCCCCCAAACAACAATTTTCCACTGTTTACAACTTTAACCTTTTCTCTCTCTTTTTTTCCATTTCACAAAAGTTTAACTGACTACATGTCATCATGTGACTGTCACCATCTCTGTGACGTCATTGCCTGCACCGCCGCTAACAGTCACGCCTTTCATGCCAAAAACAATAAAAATTAAATAAATTCCTCAGCCAGTCGATCAGTGCATGTCTAACTTCTAATTACTAATTTGACTATCAACTGGTTTGAAAACAGATTCATGCTGATTTGAAAATGAATTACAAACTGCATTGAAAACAGATTGTCAAATGGTTTAAAAACAGATTATAAACTTGTTTACAAGTAGACTATTAAATTATTAATAACTGAAAATAGACTTCAAACTGGTGAACGCTATAAAGAAATGTAGTGATTTAGTGTAGCAATCAGGCAGGATAATGATCTAACAACTGATAGTCCTAAGCTGTGATTAGTTGTGTGCATTATGCACTAACAAACAAAGAAAACAAATTGCAAGACTTTAAAGGTTCAAGAAACCCTTGAGTACTTTTTTTTATTTATTTTAACAGATTTGTGTGTGTTGAACATCAGTTAAGACAACGTTAGCACCTGTCAGCTTTAATCGTGGGGAAAACTGGATAATTTTGAGCTTTTGTCAGCTAATTTCAGCTTCCGGGTTTAAAATAATTATATTTGGGGCGCGATTAAAATCAGTGACGTAGTGCAAAACTCCAAGTGGAGTGATGACGTGGCGGTTTCTCATTATTATTCATCGCTGAGTTTTCTTATCCTATGAGAAGACCCTGCTCATTCATGACTGCACGTGCTTTTCGAAGGCGAGGCAGACCTGCCAAGCTGTGAGACCCTATGATGATGACTGGGTGTTACCACGTCCACGGACTCCGCAGACGGCACGCAGTATTTAGCCGTTCATGAAGGGTCTTATGTGTTTGTTTTCATGATCCACGGGGTTTGTTGCATGTGTTCTGTCAGGGCCAATACAGCAAAGCTGTTTGTGTGCAGCAAGCATTTTTGTCGGGAGAGCAGTACGAGAATTGGAGAATGGCGGACTTTGTGTTTCATCAGTTGAGTTCGTTCACATTTAGACACATCGCCTATTTCCGTGCTGGTGTGTTTGCCTATGTTTAAAATCCTCCAGATTATCGACAGGGCTAATGGTTGAAATAGACAGGGCAAGAGTCTGCATTCAGACCCGGGGATTGAGGAGGAGAGAAGTCCTCCTCATTTATAGTGTTTATATAAACATGATTATCTTTATAATGATATAAATTGTGGTTTTGTGTATATGAAATTACGAATAACAAATGTAGCAGGACATTAAATGACTGTATGTTTTTGCATTTTAACTTTGTGAACCATAAAATTATGGGTCTCCTCACAGTTTGCGTCTCATTTTGTGCACCAACTGACAGTTGTTCGCTCCCCTCTTTCTCCTCTGCTGGCCACTCCCACTCCTCCCTCTCGCAGCGCTCCACGCCCATCATAAAGCATTTTTTTTTTTTAATTCTGAGGTAGACTTGAACCGAAAGACGGGGGTTTCATTGCCCTTCAAACATGCACTGATCAATAAGCTTCTGTCTAACAGAAAAGTAAGAAACTGCCCGTGGCTTACCTTACTAAAGGAGCGATCGGCCAGCTTGTGTTGGTCATGGTCCAGCTGTGTGCCGTACCTCTGCTCCGCCATCTCCAGCAGGTCCTCTGTGCTCCTGAGACTGTCCTCCAGCTCAGAGCCACCCCGCGTCTCCACCACTAGTCTTCTCTCCACTGCTGGGTAGTAGGTACGGGGTTTCTGATAGCAGTGCTCGCTGCTAATGTATGAGTCCTGGAAAGAGCAATGCGTCTCCATGGGCGATGGGGCTTCGCTCTTTAGCGTCTCAAACTCATTCTCTCCCATTTCAGGAGGCGAGGGCGGCAATGGAGTAGCGATGCCAGAGTCACCTGCCATCCTCCTCCGCAGGCCGTCTGCATGTTTCCAGGGCTGCCGCCAGAGCTTCAGGTCCGGATGGGCTTGTGTCCTAAAACAGGGTGCAGTTTTGATTCATAAATGAATAACTTAACCCTTGTGTACTGTTCAAATTTACTACCCTTTCGTTATGTTGGTCGCTGTTTTTGCCTCATTGATTTCCATTATAATGACATTTTTTGATTGCAAAGCCATGACACCATATAATCATGCATTCCCAGTAAATTTTGTAATGTTTATAAAAGGCTGGTAAACTTGCCCAAAGTGTATAGTTTAATTTTTAAAAATCTTCAAAGCATTTTTTCAAAACGAGGTTCATACAGGCACAAATTAGTGAACATCAAGGACTTTCAAGCACATTTTCCAGCACCTATTTTATTTTTAAGACTGTCACTCAATGTATTGAACACCTGAAATGTATTCTCAGCAATCCATAAATGCATTCCATAGGAACTATCTAATGATTTATACAAATAAAAAACATTAATAATATGATAATTAATTAATAATATAAAATGATTACATTTTTATTTGTTGATGTTCTCAAAGATGGAAAGAGAACTGAAAATGTGTACAAGTAAAAATACTACATTGCTAAAATAAAAAAAACATTGTGAGTAATACGAAGTAAAAGTACACGGTACTCTTTAAAAAAAAAAAAAAAAAAAAAAAAAACTACTGAGGAGTACTAATTAGTTACATTTGAATAATTAAATCAGATTTTCTTAAGAGCCCCTTTTAAAGTTATTTTTCTGGGGTGAAAATGCCATACAAATTCACCTTGTTAATCTTAGGCATTTTTCAACAAAACAAGCCAATTTACCAGGTTTTCCAGGACTTGAATTTGTAAAAGCCAAATTCAAGCACTTGAAGCGCCTAGCGCGAACCCTGTCAAAATAAGATGTCACCAAAAATCAATCTATTTGCTGAAAAACTGAGAACATTGTGGCCAAATTAAGACTCAAAATCACCCCAGAGTGGATGGAAACATTCCCAACAGCACACAAGGGCTAACAATAGGTTACATTAAGGGTTTTTTTTAATAACACTGCATTTAACCCTGGGTTAGCATCATTCTAAACTCCACATTTAACCACACTTCAATGTACCTCACTACAGGAACATTTATTGATTTAAAAGCAGGGTTAGCACCACTTTATACACAAGATTATGAAACCTGTTGTGAGGTGACCAGAGCAAGCTTGGTAGCATAAATCCCTTTGTGCCACACCAGTCTCAAAGCCTACATAAGAGCTCGGGAAAATAAAATCAAGCAGGGGATAACTAGGATTGGATATCCTTTAGTTTTTTTTGTGTGTGTGTGTTTTTGTTTGTTTTTTTACAAATTTACTTTTATATGCCTGAACTGACGTTTTAAAAATAGAGCCATAATGACTTAACACTGAAGAATATATGAACAGTTTAAAGTACATAATAAAACTTATAGTTACAGTGCTAATAACATAACAGTGTTCAGTATACTTGGTATGCTATAAACCAGCTTCAGATTTCAACAATTCTTTTAAAAATTATGACCAAATGTAAATTCTCTCAGCACAATATGTCCTAAACTGTCTTGAGATATGTAGATATGTTTAAAATGTAGAGTGCAATACAATTTCTTTTTGACAATCGTTATGAACCTGACATTGTACCATACAATAACTTGCAGTGACTGTACTTTTTTTTTTTGCAAAGTTATGACCAATAAAAATGTCTTTTTACACACACACACACACACACACACACACACACACACACACACACACACACACACACACACACACACACACACACACTTTGTAAGTTATCGAATATGTGGTTATTGCCATTTTCAGAACTGCTGCCTCTCTATTTCATTCATTTGTAGTCAAAAAAGTAAATTAAGATAATTAATATATTAATATTATAAGAGTATAATAATTAAAAAAATAATCTTAGCAGTCAATAACATATAAAGATGTGCAACACTAGCTGTTATGTAAAGATGTTGCATTCTGCATTCATCAAACCATCAACACTGACTCTGCAAAAATGCAAATCAGTACGCTAACCACAGGCTTAAAGGTGCTGTATGTAAGTTTTTTTACTCTTCTAAAGCATAAAATTACCATAATATGTGTGCAGATATTTAAGAAACATCCTAAGTGAACATACTTGTTTAACTGAAAAACAATGCTGAAGTCAGATATTCTGCTTTGAAAATGTTTTTTCCGTGCCGGAACGCTCTCTTTGTTTAGGTAATTTTCACATGCACATGCCAGTTTAGCCAATTATAATTCAGCACCCCGGGTTGCCATGTTGGGAAACAGCATACTTCATACATTCATTCAGAAAGGCTCTGAAAGCATGCGTCCGTGACCGAAAAGGACAGTATGGGAGACAGATTCAGTTCCACATGAGGTTATTAATTAGCAAATGACATAAATATTACGAACGTCAACATTAGGTGAACAGGTTACATTGTAACCGCGTGTCCTAACAACACGCTGTGACGAGAGAGGCAGTGATGAGCTATTTGGCTGTTTGCACCAGATCAAACACGGCAGAAATTTAAACACAGCCTTTCAGAAGCACAGAATATGCACTCACTCATGAAATGGTAAAGTTTAGAATCTGTTTAATACATGTTAACCCACGTTAACATCATTAAATGTAAAATGGCATTCAAACTCATATTGTTAGCATTTAGCATTGAATAAAGCACACGAGATTTACCTGAGCTGATCACTGTCATAGGTTTCACAAGTTCAGCTGTTAGAAATAGAAGCCGTTTCTAATAAATTCAATTCGAGGTGTTGGTTAGGACAAAAACTCCCTTTAATATGGAGAATATTCCCTCTATCGCGTGTCGTCGCTTTTTTTTAGAACAGTTTAAATCACTCGCTTCTCTGGCATCCCACGCATGCTATTGTTTTGATCCAGGAGTGCAACACCAAGTTTAACCACTAGGTGTCAAACTTACATACTGCACCTTTAAGAGTGATATGAAAAGTGGAGAATGATAACCCAATATTCTGAAAGCCCAGGGGGAAAAAGTTCAAGTGTAAAAAGCCCCACTGAGAGTTAGACAATTAGAGCAGAGTAACTCACTGTAGGATGCTCATCTTGAGCTGAAGGCCGTTGAGGACCTCAAACACGCGGTGGACATCTCCTAGAAGCTGATGTGCTGCAGTCACCTTCTTACTGTTCTGGTGAGAGTAGTTCTCCTCCAGGAAAGACAAGCCATACATGTGTCCACTGCTCAGCCAGTCTTTATCATACCAGTACCTCTGACTCTGCCTCTGAGCTGCACACACAGACACACACTTCTACATCAACACAAAACTGAGGATCTACAGCCAGAGTTATGTTTTAATTGTGAAACTTCACACAACACAGACACATTAATATCCACCTTTTTTCTACACCCCATGATTCTTTGCTTGACTAATGAGAGTAACTTTCATTAAACTGTTAAAAATCAGTGAATTCTTTTATAACACTGACTACAATGCTATTTTCTCCCCACTGTTCATCCATTCAATATTAAAAGGAAACATTAGAATCAACAACTCTCAGTAGACCCTTAATAACCCCAAAAACTCAAGACGAGTCTTTCCATAGGGTATATGCAGAAATCCTAAAGGTAATTTCAATACCTTTTAAAGACTTTTTGAAGACCTTCTCAGAATATTTTAGGACCTCATCACCACTTCAAGTTCTAATCAGTATCAAGCCCTTACCTTAATAAACAGTAGTTAATAAACAGTTGTAGTTAAAGAAATCAATGGAGCACAACCGTGCAACTGAACTCAGATAAGCTCGGAAGAAACAAAGCTTGAAAGAATAAATTACACGGTTGTTTTCAGCGACAGGCTTTAGCCACCGTTTAAACTCGTCTTTCTCCAACCAGGAGTACGCAAACTTGCATTTTCCAATTTTACCGTCTGTTTAGCTCTATGGTTTTGCTACATGTGGAGAGCGTCACATCACCTTTACGCGTTTGTCACAAATTACGTGACTTTACCCGAACAAAGGAGCTTGGCCAGACGAGCCCCGGCCCAAACCAATCGCGTGGATCGAGCACGCCGTTGTTAATATTAGGAGAAAAATAAATATATTTATGCGTTTTTGGAGTCAAACATTTTGGACAACAAAGTTTAAGACCTCGTAAAAACGCAATTAAGACTTTTAAATACTTTTTAAGGCCTTTAATTTTCTCATAACTGATTTGTCAACTTTTAATACTTTTTAAGACCCTGCGGACACCCTGTTCCACTAGGAAACAATATTGGGGAGGGGATTACATGGAAATATCTCATTTTTCTGCAATAAATATTTTGATAGAATTTAATTTCACCTGATGAATTGAATAGCTCTATTTAGTAGAAAAAAAGACAATTTTACATTTGATTAGGATGCTTTTTCAGAGTGCATCAGCATAAAATATAATAAATGACTCACAAACATTGATTAAAAACAGTAGAGCAAAAATATAAATGAAAAATAAAAGTGTTTTCTGAGAATCTAGCCATATTCAGCTACATTAATTCAATAATCAAATCTAAAATAACTGTATATACATAAATATAATTATTTCTTCATAAAGTTACTAATATACAATTTTGTGCCTGAATTGTTTAAACTGGCTTGAAGCGCTTACACAGTCACAGGCCTTAAAACACCAGCAAATGATACAGTTTTGGTACATTTACTGTTAAAATTTGCAATGACTCCACAAATCACGTTTGTTTTCAACTGTGACTCCTGGTCACCTACAACAGGGTATATGCAGGAATCCTAAAGGTAATTTCAATACCTTTTTAAAAGACCTTCTAAGAATATTTTAAGACCTCATCGCCACTTCAAGTTCTAATCAGTATCAAACCTTTAACTTAATAAACAGTAGTTAATAAACAGTTGTAGTTAAATAAATCAATGGAGCACAACCGTGCAACAGAACTAAGATAAGCTCTGAAGAAACAAAGCTTGAAAGAAGAAATAACACGGTTGTTTTCAGCGGCAGGCTTCAGCCACTGTTTAAACTCGTCTTTCTCCAACCAGGAGTACGCAAACTTACATTCTCCCATTTTACCGTCTGTTTAGCTCTATGGTTTTGCTAAATGTGGAGAGCGTCACATCACCTTCCCGCGTTTGTCTCAAATTACGTGACTTTACCCGAACGGAGGAGCTTAGCTGGACACGCCCCGGCCTGAACCAACCACGTGGATCGAGCATGCCATTGTTAATTTTAGTAGGAAAACGAATATATTCATGCTTTTTTGGAGTCAAACACTTTGGACAACACTTGAACAAAATTTAAGACCTCGTAAAAACTTTTTAATACCTTTTAAGGGCTTTTAATTTTCTTTTAATACTTTTTAAGACCCCGCGGAAATTTTATTTAAATTTTGTTGCACCTAGCATGTGCTTTCTGCCCCTTCTTTCTGTGTTTGTGTCATCCCAAGGGTTTCCTGTGGTAATGCGGCCCAGATCGTGATTGGCTGCTGGTAATGGCGTGACGTATAAAAAGGAACTGCCGGTTGCTTTCGGGAAGCACATTTCTGATGCGACTATGGCAAGGTTGAAAACTCCTGAATTTCCCCCTCTGGCCGACGGCCAAATTTGATCCTTGTTAGCAATTGTCTACACGGGTTTGAGATGTGAAAAGACATTTAGGAATTCGAGCTTGTAGGGGTGGCCTGCCCATTTATTTTGATATTACTTTGACTTGTGTGGGAGTGAGGTAAGCTTCCTGTATTTATCTTTCAAGATTTATAGGTAATTTAGTTTGTAGATTCTTTTTGTTTGTTGTTTTGGCCTCTACCTAAAATAACATCTAATTAACATCAAGTAAATGTGAATTTTAGGTTATCGGCTGAAGAAAATATTTATTTTGGGAAATCTAACACCAAAATGTATGGTGTAATACGCACATCGATGCTGGAATGATATATATTGCCCAGCCCTACTTTCCACAGCAATATTATGGATGTGTTGAATATTACTGTACTCTAGGGATCACAATGAGAAAATAATCTGGAGGAACTCGACAGCACTTTGGCCAGATTAAAATACCAATTCTAACTTTATTTTCATGACAAATAAAAATAAACCACAAAACCAAATGTACCTCTAACTTTCCACTATGAATATGGATTATTTGAAGTGATTTCAGTTATTTTGAAGCTCCACAAACCAAAAGTACAACTCATAACCTAAAACGTAGCCATCACATGTGGGGAAAAAGGTGGAAAGAGGTCACATAGGCTAAACCGAGATGGTCAGAGTCTCTCACCTGGAGGGTCTCGGCAGATGTAGCAGCTGTAACTGTCCGGCACACTGTCCTCATAGAGACCCATACACGTCCCATGCTGCCAGCACAGACACTCGTCACACTGCAGAGAGCAAAACATCCTTTAATCTCCCAGACCATCACTAAATTAAATGGAGTAAATCAAATAATCAAGGCAATGCCTTACTGGGTTTAAAAAACAGTTTAACAATAGTTTATATACTAAATGATTCTTTTCAGGAACACTTATAATAATAATCAATTGATGATGTATTAAAAAACTTCAGGATCATATTGCAGCCCAAATACGAAATACTTGTCATTAAAATATGTATACTTTACTACTATCCTTTTAAATCACTTGGTTTGATCCATCTCTCAGCAAATTTTTTGTCAATCATTTATCATTTTGTGTGTAAATGACAAAAAAAGACTTGATCTGTATTATTGAAATAAATGTGGTCATTTAGCTGATGATTTTATTCAAAAGTGACTTTAAGGGAGTATAAAAGAAGCACTTCAAATCAGCAGAGAGCAGCAGTTTATACATGCTATGACAGGACTATTTTTTATATAAATATAATTTCAATATGTACAGATCTGAATCTTTGTGCTCACAAAGTTGTACGATAAGCTGAATGATTATGAAGCATTATTTGAGACAAATTAAGACATTTTATATACATTAAACATTTTTTTAGACAACAAGATGGCTTATTCAATACGCTTTCTATGCATTCAAAATATTTGTGTAAATTTGATACAGACACCAAAAATGGACAGTTGTTTGTATTATTACTACTATTACTAATGTAATATATATTAATATAATGCAAAGTTTATGTTAAAGTTTATGCAAAGTTTAAGTTCATTTATTTAGGCAAAGCAAACTCAGATTTGTCCTAAACAGTAATATGAAACTATTACTTATTTATTAGGGGTGTCAAAATTAATTGTTTCTTTGGTGCACCGCGATGCAGACACGGACAATTGGGTATCGGTTCAGTAATAACCATAACCGTTATTATGTACCGACGTCATTTATCTCATATGCGCTATGTCGCCGTAGCTTACAATGGCGAGGGAGGCGAACGCGGGTATTTACAACGCTCCAACTACTTAAAAACGCAGAAACTGCTCAATTTCACTGCGTGTGTGTTTGCTGGACATTCTTTCACTGGCACTGAACAGCAAAAGCCCCTATTTCACTGCAAGTGAGAGAATTAAAAGTAAACTCTCTCTTTTTCTCGCTCGCTCTCTAGAGAGAGAGAGAGAGCGCAGTGCGCAAGAGCCAATCACAGCCCTTTCTGTTGAGCGCATGAAAAATCAAAGGAATGTAAGAGAACTTGGTAGGCAAAGATCAGAAAGCGAGAGGGATATTTATATTTGTTTATTTGCTATAAATGCTCGTATTGTTTAAAGGTACAGTTTATATATCTGACTGTTTGTATTAAAGGACAAAATTGTTTTACAAATAGTATATAAATATAAATATATTTATACATTTTAATAGAAGAATTGCTGTGCTGTGAAGAAAATATATAATTGTGTATGGAAAGCAAAGCATCGTCAATGCACCGAGATATCGAATTGAACCGAATCGATGACATGATAATCGTAACCGAATTATGAGACCAGTGTAGGTTTACACCTCTATTATTTATTTACTTATTATTTATTATATGAAACTGAAATTATGAATAAATTTCAAAGAATTTCATTGCAGTATTTGTTTCAAAATGTCTGAAAGTTCAAAATATTGTTTTATAGTACTGTATGTTTATTGTCCAACGTAACATTTGCCATAATAAATGTAAAAACTAGAAAAAAAATTCACAGAAAGAAACAAACACTCTTCAAAATGGCATTAAAAAGATAACAAAAACAAAAGAGAAAGTCAGAAGCAGATTCAGAGGGTAGTAGTTGACCTGTATCATGAAGTCGTTCTCGTCCTGCACTTCACAAATACAGCGTACGACCTCAGAGCTGTGAGTGACGGTTTCCACCCCCTGCTCCGAGAGCGGGACGTTCAGATCCAGCTCAGTGTCAGACTCGTCCTCACTCCATACTGGACTGTCCGAGGACAAATCACTGCTGCTGTCTTCACCTGGAGAACAAAACAACACATCACACTTAGCAGAAGATTTGAGCTCTGTTTTTATATATTGTGTCGCATGACATACAGTTTCCAGGTCCAAGCCTCTACTTTTATAAATTGAGAAAATGTTATTTCAATAGTTTTGACCACTTTTTAGTCATATCATACAATAAAGTCAGCATGAACTGGAAGTTGCCAAGACTTTTATTTCAGTATGTTGATATACTTCCTACTGAAATGAAGAGGCTTTTTTGGCGCATCATTCCCTCATAGCAAACTAACGGAAGAGAGGGTATTAATATGCAGTTGCTATGGAAATCCTCATGTTAACGTCATCAGAAGGAAGGCTACTCCAAACGTTGAAGCAAATTGTGTTTTATTGAATTTTACCAAAAAAAAAATAATTTTCAGTCGATTAACTTGCACCGATTAAAGTTTATTGCACAAAAACTTCTCCCAAACTTTTGTCCGTCATAACAAAAATTCAAATCTGGTTCGATTTTTTTTTTGTCACACCTGAAAAGACATTTTGAGAGGTGTTTTGACAATTCAGGACCACAGAACAAGTGAAAGGCAAAATCTAAAAAGACGTCAGAGAAACTAATTCACTTCACTCGCAACACAAAGCCCTTTATGATAAGCGAAGTATGCAATTTAAAGACATTTTGACCTCAAAATAAACGGTTTGTGAAAGATTATAAAGTAACATTACTGATGTTAACATTAACTCGCATCAGACTCGGTGTCCAAGGTTGTGTGTGACGAATTTTTCAGATTTGAATACGAACACATACATTAAATAAATTCACGTAAACTTTCAGAACTCAGTGCAAACACCTTAATTACTCACCTTACAAGTACTTATGTGAGCTAGCAAAGTAAACACTGTACCTTCTGATTTCACATGGATTTTAAAGCAAATCTTCAACAAAATCATGGTGTTCCAGTTCACGGCAGTCTCTGGACTTGCTGCGTACCAGGAAACATTTTAACCATTCATAAATACTAGAATAATGCAAAAACATTATGATCATGATTTTAATAGCATTACATCACACTGAGCTTATATTTAGTACCGTTTGTTGCTCACTTTTGGCTTTTGACCAAGTGCTTGGACCAAGAAACTGTGATGCGAGACATACTTAACAAGCAGGTAGTCTAACAATCATCTACACTAAACAAACATGCACAAACACACGCTAATTTAACACTAGAGAGAATGATCTACACAGCAGTAATGACTAAACATCTAGAACAGAGTTTCTCCAGGATTAACCAAGTCAAATTTAAGGCCCTGTTTACACTAGTATGTTTTAGTTTTAAAACAGCGTTTTAGAATGAAAACGATCCGCGTCCACGCTAGTGTTTCTGAACAGCTCTCAGTCTTTATTAAAACGGTGAAAACGCGCATCACTTGACCACACACACACTCTCTGGCATGCACTGCAGCGTGCTTTGAGCACATACCCATATGAGAGCTGTGCACGTCGGACTCCTCATCAAGGATCTCCCGCTGGATCTAATCTCACTATATTTGTTAAACGTGATAATTCATCTTGTTGTCTATATCTAACAACATATTCCCCGACTTTGGTCTTTTGAATCTATTACTTGTACTCAGGTAACGTGTTTTGGCTGAGCGCAAAGATAAGTTAGGTTAATATCCTAATTAATGAAACCGCGGACACAGATTCTGCACATCTGACTGATCGCTTGCCTTTATTTTCTCTATTGTATAAACTTATTGTACGTTATACTTTTATAATGGCAATTATTAATTATTAAAACTGATATTCAGTGAAAGAGAGGGTATGTTTCGTATTTTCAATTAAAATGAAAGGAGGCAGTCATGTCATGGGCTCCGTTTTGTTATAAATATGCATGAAGATGACAGTCATATTATGCAGCTACACGATGCCTCAACATTTTTAATGTCTGTTAAGTTGCTAATATCAAAATAAAAATAGGCAGTTCCTTATGTCATGTTTTCATTTTATTGTTAAGAAAGTGAATGATGTAATCGTAGCAAAACGTATGCGTTTTAAAACTAAAACGTATTAGTGTAAACGGGGACTAAGACTAAGATCACCATAAATGTAATTTTAGACCTTGTTGATTCATAATAGAGTAAATTATACTAGTGAAAAGAAAATACTACAAAACCTAATATGAATCTATAAACCTAAATAATAAAACAAATCTGTGATGGCATTTCAATGAGTTTTAAAAGGTAGATTTACGTGGATATAAAAACTATTTAGGACATAAAACAGAATTCTTGAGTGAATTTAAGACTTCAGATTATTTCACTTCCAGGACAAGCATTTTTGGATCATTTACTCACCCCCTTTTCATTTCATTCAAGATGTTAATTTCTTTCTTTTTAACTCCAAAAAGAAATTAAGGTTTTTAAAAGGTTTTAATTTGGCACTAGAGCTCTGAGACGCAAGCTTGTGTGGTTAAAAAGTATTCTCTTTTTTATTTTTGTTTGTGTGTTTATTGCCACATCAGCCACTTCATAATTCGATAAGACATCAAAAACCACTTAATTTTGCATTAAAACCTTAAAGGTGCCTTGAAGTGCTTTGAAATGTGCTTTTTTTTTTTTTTTTTTTACTAATTTTTATTAGAAAATACAACATTGCATGGAGTACAATATAATGTAACAGTTTTTTGCATGTTAGACCATCAATTTCTATTTACCAAAATGGTTGTAAATACGTGCACAGAACAAAAGGAATCCTTAGGACAAATAAAAGAGAACATTTTTTATAAAACAACAATACTAATAATAATTATAAAAAAATATATATATATATATATATAAAAGATAATGTGAAGAAACGAAGAAAAAAGTGGCCTTGTTCTCAGATACTTCACAGAGTTCGATATGACTCATTATTTGTAATAAGAAAATTTTTGAAATGTGCTTTTTTGATTGATGTGTGACAGTTTCACCAGAAACATTAGGACAAGGTGGGACAGCATAGCTCCTCCCCTTAAAAAAAAAACAAAAAAAAACACAGCCAATAGCATTTTGTTTTTATCACAGCTCAAGCGCATCAATAATAAGTGTCTTGAAGGGGGCAGAACATGTCAAATACTAGAGAGGATTTGATTGGTCAGATTTGAAATTGAAATATGAGGTGACATCAAAAATAATCCATTTAGTTGGAAGCATCAAACTGCAAGATGTGGATGTTTATACCTTCCAAATGCAAGCGCAAAGACTCCAAGACGCAAACATACCGATACTAGCATCTAAAAAACGCTATTTTAACTTCATGTGGACTTTAAATGATGTTTCAGTTGGATATATGATAAATAACTAAATAATTATCCATCAAAGTGCTCTTAGCCGAAAATCCTTGTGTAGTACTCTATAAAATGTCTCATTTTTGACGCTGGTTACATGTTGTCAGGGAAACGTTCTTATTCAATAGATACAAATGACTCAACCTAGTCCTATAGTGACCAAATGAGCATTTAGCATATACAATTTGGTCATTCCTGATGTACTGATTACAGCATGTACTGATTGTTTCGCCTTTCCCATCTGGGATCATTTAGAGCCCTTTTAATATGCAGTTTGGAAGTTCAAGCCATTGAGTGTTCATTAAAGTTCATTAAATGGAGAAAAATCTTTATTATATAACTAAAGAAATAAAAAAATGAACATAATGGATGACAAGGAGGTGAGTAAATCATTATGACATTTTATTCCATGACGATCCTTTATTTATTTTAGTTTCAAATTCAGAGTTTTTTTTTTTTTTTAAAGAACCGACGGAAAGCTGATAGAAAAAGATTATTAGTAAAGACAATGAAAGACAACGAGGCAGAAGAAGAAGAACACAAAGCAGGCAACAGTGAGCTGGAGGAGCTGAGTTCAGGAATACCCACCCTGGCTGAGCATCTTTTCGGGGCCGTGTCCTGTGTAGGATCGGTGTGTGAGGGAGAGGGGCAATTTGTGGGCCGAATTCAGATTGCAGGGGAGAGGCTTTGGGCCAATGCTCTCCTCAGTGCTGTGAGAGTCTGTCAGAGGAGGAAGAGCAGACGCCACACAGGGTTATAAACACAGTTTGAGTTGTTCCTCACCAACGAGGAGGCGGAGGCTGCAGATCTGATTCACTGTCCAGAGCGACTGGCAGCACAAACGCTGCTTTAGTGGGTGGCTCTGCACATTTACTGTCTATTATTATCTTAAGAGCAATGACACAGAGACAAACTGTACTTTAACTCCAACAATGCTTCAAAAAACTGGGAACTTTTGTATTTAACATTTAAGCAAGAATTGAACTGAGCAAATATTGAGTGAGCAGAGGGTTTATTTTATTTAAAAGATCATTTATGATCAGTGTTTAAGAACACGCTAAACAGCACTTAAATGTTAGCGGGAAACAGACGTTTTTAAAACATCAGAACCGATGGGTAATTCCAGGGTGTGCTCCAAACATTTTACACAGGACTGCATTGTTTTATCGCTCACTGGGTTACATAGTCTGATATATATATATATGCATGTATGTATGTAAGAGACATATATATACATACACACACACACACACACACACACAGAGATGAAGTCAGAATTATTTGAATTTTGAACTTTGAATTTATTTTCTTTTTAAATATTTCCCAAATGATGTTTAACAGAGCAAGGACACTTTCACAGTATGTCTGATAGGGGTGTCAAAATTAATTGTTTCTTCGGTGCACCACGATGCAGACGCGGACATTTCGGTATCGGTTCAGTAATAATCATAACCGGTTATTATGTACTGACGTCATTCATCTCATATGCACTATGTCTCTGTAGCTTACTATGGCGAGGGAGCGAGAGCGAGTAATTACAACACTCCAACTACTTAAAAATGACGCTGAAACTGTTCACAATTTCACTGCGTGTATGTTTGCTGGACAGTCTTTCACTGACACTTACAGCAGAAGCCCCTATTTCACTGCAATTGAGAGAATGAAAGTAAACTCCATTTCTCTCTCTCTCTCTCACTGTGGCCCATTTGACCTGCTGGCGTCACTTTTCCTCTACTCTCAGCTGTTACAGCAATACTTCTGGATACAGACACGAGCACGTGTCTGCAGAGTTTTCTCCACCTCTATCATGGATCAGCTATGATTGCCGCTGCCGTTTATCAGTGTTTAAACCAGGCTTTACTCATCTGTGAAGAGCGCCAGCGTGTAGAGCCAATCGTAGCCCTTTCAGTTGAGCGCGTGACCAATTAAAGGAGTGTAAGAAAAAACTTGCTAGACAGGACTCAGAAAGCGAGCGGGATATTTATATTTGTTTACTTGCTGTAAATGCTCGTGCTGTTTAAAGGCACCGTTTACATATCTGACTGTTTGTATTAAAAGGACAAAACTGTATTACAAATAGTATATAAATATAAATATATGTATACATTAATAAAAGAATTGCTGTGCTGTGAAGTAAAATATAATTGTGTATGGAAAGCATCGTCAATGCACCGAGATATCGAATTGAACCGAATCGATGGCATGATAATCGTAAACGAACCAAACCGTGAGACCAGTGTAGGTTCACACCTCTAATGTCTGATAATATTTTTTCTTCTGGTGAAAGTCTTATTTGTTTCATTTCGACTAAAAAAAAAAGCAGTTTTAAATTTTTTTAAATCCATTTTAAGGTCTAAATTTTTAGCCCCTTTAAGCTAATTTTTTCTCGATAGTCTACAGAACAAACCATCATTATACAATAACTTGCCTAATTACCCTAACCTGCCTAGTTAACCTAATTAACCTAGTTAATCGGGCCAGTGGTTCAGATTTTAACTTGCCCTGCCAAAATTTTCACTGGCCCCACCAAAAAAATTAAGTTAACAGCTATTTCTCAGCCACGTACAGCATTTTAAATAATGTGTCAAAAGCCAAATGTTATTGTAATACCCACCCTTTTTATTCAGCATAACTTTTTTTTAATACAACTGACAATTAAAAAAAAAATACAATTGTGATGTAACTAAATTTGATAGTGTAAACGTTTGGGGTCAGTTTTATTAATTTCTTTCATGTTTTTTTTAAGGAAAATTATTCAGTTCATCAAGGCGACATTTATTAAATGTAAAAGAAATGTTAAATTGTTAAATATGTATTCAAATTTTAAATAACTGCTTTCTTACTGTATGTAGTTTCAAATAAAATGATTACTCCAGTCATTATTGCTTTTATTACTATTACACTTAATAATAATAATAATATTAATATTAATATTAATAATAATAATAATAATAATAATAATAATAATAATAATAATAATAATAATGAAAATGCATCTTCACTGGAATAAATTAATAAATTAAATTATTAATAAAATAAATTAAATTTTACAATGTGTGCTGTATTTATGATGAAATAAATGCAGCCTTGGTGAGCAGGAGAAGCTTATTTTAAAACATTTAACAATCTTACTGACCCCAAACTTTTGACCAGTTGTATATATATTTTATAAGCGAAAATGTGCACTTTATTTTGACACACACAGACACAGTCACCAAATATAAATCTTTCTCATACAGAGCTTCATTTCAGTTGTCAAGTTTTGTAAAAATCTATCTATTGAATTAATCAATCTATTAAAGAAAGGTTGGCTAGAATTCTGCATTATAGGCTTAAATTATAGAGAGAAATAACAGATGAAGCGAGACTGCAGTCAGATCATGCAGCAGATCAATGTTAATCTTTCTTTCGAGCTGTCAGTGCAGAAATGAACAAAACAACAGGCCTAATACAACATATTATAAGATTAAAATATGGAAAAATTATCAGATGGTGACTTCGGTCAATTTTCCTAACAGATAAACAGCACTCTAATATTTCAGCATGCTTTCACTTTTGTATTTGATATGAAGCGCACATTTGCCGGTAGGAATGACATCTCTCCCTACTCATCGTTCTTTCTTCATATAGCCGTATAAATGGCTATTACACAATCATAATACATTGTGATATAGCTTGGGTCGTTAGTTCGTTGGATTGTTTTGTTTTCTCATTACAATCGATCCGCTCAATCGAGCAGAGACCACCTATCGGGCCAGTAACCATTCTGTACACTGGCCCAAGCGTCTTGCACGCTGACCCCGGGCCATCGGGCAGTCCTTATTGTCGTATGTAAATTTAAATGTAATGTAAATTTAAATTTAGAATGTAATTATTATTTTATTTATATAATATATATCATATTTATATACATTTATTATATTTATATATCTTTTTCACCACATATTTTGACCTTTTTTAACAAAACTTACTTAAAATTAGAGACTTTACTGGTATTTACTATACTCTATGTCTACATAAAAACACCTGTAAATTCATTTACTACAGACACCTCAATGGGATGTGTCATTTTGACTAATGTATAGACTATTTTGTGGGATGTAAACAAAAACAATGGTCCCAGCGTATTTCCTGTTTTACATTTTTAATTTCTATAGCTTCCGAGAATCCAAAAAGAGCCACATATTGATAAATAATGTTATGATAGCTGTTTTAACATTAGGTTATGATTGAATTGCCTCGTTGCATCTATGAAATAGTTGGATAACAAGCAGGAAATGTTTATGGGCCAATGGCATAACCACATTGAAAAGGTCTTTATCATAAAATAAAAAGTAAATAAAGTCCAGCAAATTCACATTTAAATGTTCCCAGTTTAAATGCAAAACTTAGTATTGATTGTTTATTTATTCCAAGCCAAATCCCTATAATACAACATCACATTCTGTTGCTCGAATGTAATCCCGTGTAATTTTGCATACTTATTTTACTGTCAGCACCCCTTTAGAGAAAACCTGTAGCAATAGCAGATAAGCGGAAGAGACAGCAAAGAGCAAAAGACACACAGAGACACCAGTGTATTAAAATAGCTCCTCACCTGACTTAGACTTCCTTTTCTTCTTCTTCTTTTTCTTCAGCTTGATGCGGAAGAACTCTCTCTGCCGTTTCTCTCTCAGCCTCTCGCGTTCCTTCAGCGCTGTAAATGAGATAAGTCAAATCTCTTATTACTGTTTGTCCTGATATAAGGACAAATCAGCAGGAGCATGTGCACAGAAATGGGTGCGATGATCACGATGCACTCCCATACCTGTTTCCTTGGCAACCCAGTCTCTGTCATCATGCAGCGAGCGGTTGAAGACCTGGTTCTCTTTGCTTCTCTCTGCTCCCAGTGTGGCCGAGCGCTGCCGGTGCATGATGCCCACAGCAGGGGGCGACAGAGAGTAACCTGACTTACTGTCACTCAGAGGAGACGGAGTATCTGTGGGAGGAGGTTTATTTATAGGGTGTGTATTAGGGTTTCGGGTTTGATTTTAAAATTCCTTCAAAAAACATGTACAGTTGAAGTCTGTGATTTTTTTTTCTTTCCTAATATTTCCCAAATTATGTTTTAGGGAGCAAGGAATTTTTCACAGTACATCAGATAATATTTTTCCTTCTGGAGACAGTCTTATTTGCTTCATTTTGGCTAGAATAAAAAAGGTTTTAATATTTAAAAAAAACATTTTTAGCTAGAAATTATTAGCCCCTTTAAGCTATATATTTTTTTGATAGTCTACAGAACAAACCATCGTTATACAATAACTTGCCTAATTACCCTAACCTGCCTAAAGCCTGGTTTATACTTCTGCGTCAAGTGATCGGCGTGACCCACGGCGCAAGCCACGTGCGTAACCGTGCATTTATACTTTTGCGCGCTGTTTCTGTTTCTCTGCAATACACTTCCGAAACGCTAGCTGGCAGTAGGTATTTATGTTTCTCTATGTCGAGTTTCTTCGCTGGTTTGTCGTTTTTTCTGAACACTTCCTTAATGTACAAGTGGCTCAAATTCGCTCATTTTGAGGCGGGAATCGGCGGACGTGCAACAACTTTAATCATAAGGTAAACACAAAACAACAGTCTCCATCCGGAGCTCCTTCACGGAACTCCACACTTGTAAACACTCTCTGCATCGGGCGCGCGGCTCTCACCTCCGCCCACTCTCGTCAGAGCTACCAAGCCGACTAATCACAGAGCTTGCGCTACGCGTACGCGTTACATTTTTTGAGAGGTGCGCGTCAACTACGCCGACGGCTATGGCGAGGGGCTATGCGTCCACGCGTAGGCTGCGCCGTAGCATACGCGTGCGCTTGACGCAGAAGTATAAATCGGCCTTTAGTCAATAATATCCAGCTGCAGGCCCGCAGAACCACACCTGTTTCAGGCACACACAATCCAGCACACACGATCTACGCAAACCATATATGGTTACGACGGATGTTAATGTTATTAACGTCTTCTCTTTATTAACGTCTTCTCTGACATCGTCATCAATATCTTTTTATATATATTGTTGATAAATATTGCACACAATAAACAATAGTGTTTACTGTTTCACAAATTATTGCTATCGAGGCAGGTGAATGGGGAACATTGTTTCCGATCACCATTCAATATATAGGGAGTGCTGAATTATTAGGCAAATGAGTTATTTTGACCACATCATCCTCTTTATGCATGTTGTCTTACTCCAAGCTGTATAGGCTCGAAAGCCTACTACCAATTAAGCATATTAGGTGATGTGCATCTCTGTAATGAGAAGGGGTGTGGTCTAATGACATCAATACCCTATATCAGGTGTGCATAATTATTAGGCAACTTCCTTTCCTTTGGCAAAATGGGTCAAAAGAAGGACTTGACATGCTCCGAAAAGTCCAAAATAGTGAGATATCTTGCAGAGGGATGCAGCACTCTTAAAATTGCCAAGCTTCTGAAGCGTGATCATCGAACAATCAAGCGTTTCATTCAAAATAGTCAACAGTGTGTGGAAAAACCAAACCAAAAACCAAGGCGCAAAATAACTGCCCATGAACTGAGAAAAGTCAAGCGTGCAGCTGCCAAGATGCCACTTGCCACCAGTTTTGCCATATTTCAGAGCTGCAACATCACTGGAGTGCCCAAAAGCACAAGGTGTGCAATACTCAGAGACATGGCCAAGGTAAAAAAGACTGAAAAACGACCACCACTGAACAAGACACACAAGCTGAAACGTCAAGACTGGGCCAAGAAATATCTCAAAACTGATTTTTCTAAGGTTTTATGGACTGATGAAATGAGAGAGAGTCTTGATGGGCCCGTGGCTGGATCGGTAAAGGGCAGAGAGCTCCAGTCCGACTCAGACGCCAGCAAGGTGGAGGTGGAGTACTGGTTTGGGCTGGTATAATCAAAGATGAGCTTGTGGGGCCTTTTCGGGTTGAGGATGGAGTCAAGCTCAACTCCCAGTCCTACTGCCAGTTTCTGGAAGACACCTTCAAGCAGTGGTACAGGAAGAAGTCTGCATCCTTCAAGAAAAACATGATTTTCAGCAGGACAATGCTCCATCACACGCGTCCAAGTACCCCACAGCGTGGCTGGCAAGAAAGGGTCTAAAAGAAGAAAAACTAATGACATGGCCTCCTTGTTCACCTGACTGAACCCCATAGAGAACCTGTGGTCCATCATCAAATGTGAGATTTGTTTGAGGGAAAACAGTACACCTCTCTGAACAGTGTCTGGGAGGCTGTGGTTGCTGCTGCACGCAATGTTGATGGTGAACAGATCAAAACACTGACAGAATCCATGGATGGCAGGCTTTTGAGTGTCCTTGCAAAGAAAGGTGGCTATATTGGTCACTGATTTGTTTTTGTTTTGTTTTTGAATGTCAGAAATGTATATTTGTGAATGTTGAGATGTTATATTGGTTTCACTGGTGAAAAATCATTGAAATGGGTATATATTTGTTTTTTGTTAAGTTGCCTAATAATTATGCACAGTAATAGTCACCTGCACACACAGATATCCTCCTAAAATAGCTCAAACTAAAAACAAACTAAAAACTACTTCCAAAAATATTCAGCTTTGATATTAATGAGTTTTTTGGGTTCATTGAGAACATGGTTGTTGTTCAATAATAAAATTAATCCTCAAAAATACAACTTGCCTAATAATTCTGCACTCCCTGTATATGTATGTATGTATGTATGCATGCATGCATGCATGCATGCATGCATGTATGTATGTATGTATGTATGTATGTATATATATATATATATATATATATATATATATATATATATATATATATATATATATATATATATATATATATATATATATTTAATTAGATAAGCTAAACTAAATAAGTATTTTTCAACAATTGGTATGGGTGCACTATCAGAAATCTTCTGAAATGGGACAAATCCTCTGATTACAAAAAACACCGAAGCGGCATAGCGAAGCAGCAGAAGCACTGCTGACACACATAAGCTAACGTGATCATCAAACATTCAACAGCACATAAATCAATTTTCAACCCACAAAGAAGTGCATGACTGAGCAAGCTTGAAGCTTCTTCTTGGACTCTAATCTATTTTTGGTTCACCCTGGTCAAGTGAAGGGTGAGTAAATGATGACACTCTAATACAAGAAAAAAATCTCAAACTTAAGGCCTCAGTATACTTCAAACGAGATTCAAAAAAGAACAATGACAAATCCAGTCAGAACTAAGATTTTGTTTAGTTCGTTTTGGCAGTTCAAAAGAGCTCACCAAAGCAAACTTGGGGGAGTTGGTTTTGGCTTCTGAATACCTTTGAGCGACAATTTGTGCTTGGCTATTACGCTATCGTTTGGTGTGTCCCAGAACTCTGCCTTCTTTGACATGATTCAGAGCAAGACAACAGAAAAACATCCAGCACAACAACACTAAGTTAGCAAAATGAATAAACTGGAGTAGGGCTGCTTTATAGGGAAAAATTGGACATTGCAATAGTTTATATTTCTGCGATATATATATATTGCAATATACTGCATCTAAACAATTTCACCAAATGATTGAAAAGCACTACTTGGAAAGAATTTAGTCACACTTTGAAAAAAATGACTCTTGCGTCAAGCTGAAACTAGTAAACAACAATTGCATCGCGCCTTGAGCCACATTGCGCCGGGTATATGATAGGGCCCTTTATTTTAAGGTTCAGTTCTCGTTATTAGCAAACCACTACCTATGACTTGGGCCAGACAGAATCTGCAGACATTTTTTGCCATTTCTGCAGAGAATTTTGTAAAAAATCTGCGGATCTATGCAGAATGTTTTTAGGAGTATCATAACTAAAAACTTAATATATGATTTTTTTTTTTTTACTTTGATTTATGTTTGCAACAATTTTGGTAAATATTTTATGTTTGGTAAACAACAAGTCTCTCATATAATATATCTACTAAAAGAAAGAAAATATTCCTTTACAAACTGTATTGTAAATACAAATCAAATCATATGACTCAATGATGAGCTAAAAATCTACAAATTTCTGTGCGTGCAGATTCCGTGTGGACCTACCTATGACTTTTGATTCAATAAACTCCTAATTTGCTCCTTATAAATAGATATTAAGGTAGTTTATGTATTAGGTTAGGGATGTAGAATAAGATCATATAGAATAAGATCATGTAGTAAACTGTGATAGAGAAAATGTGCACTGACGGTGTGAAGCGGAGACGGTGCGGCGTCTGCGGGGGGTCTCTTGACTGGGGCTCTGCTTTTCTGAAGAGCGCGTCTGGACGCAGCGTGGGGGGCTCGGGTCGCTCTGTGCGTGATAGTACTTCATGTGGTAGTGCAGGAGGGATGCCTTGCGAAAAGACTTGAGGCAGCCGGCCATCTTGCATTTGAAGGGGTTGTGGTCCAGCTCAATGGACAGGATAGGGGGAGGCTGGTTTTTGATGACCCTGTAAACTGAGGAAGGGAAAGGTAAATGGGTTAGAGTGTCAGAGAGATGAAAGAGTGTGCTTTCTACAGGTGGTTTGTCAAGCCCACTCACTTGGTAATGTTCTTAAGTTTAAAATGTATGCCAGGTGAATTTGAGATGTGGTGTACTTACGTGGTTCTCTGCTGTACTTGTTTGTGGTTGGGAGGTGGACTTGACGTTTGAGTGCTGCAGCTGTGAATGCAATTAGTCCATTAGCACAACAAATGCTCTTTGTTAATAAGATTTGGATATATTCTGAGAGAGGTGGCTACTTGTGGCAAAACTCACTCATTAAAGCATCATTATCATGTTTTATTTTTATGCATTATGATTTAAAAACTATTTTTTTAGAGAAATCACAGATTTCTATTTGGCAAGAGGGAAAATTTGATCAAGAGTGACTATAAAGATTAAAATTCTAGATTCATATTTCTTATATACATTTGTTTTCTAATTAACTTTCTATTTAAACAACACCACAATAAATAAAAAAATTATAAGCTGGAGAACTGTTTTCAACATTGATAATCAGAAATGTTTCGTGAATATTAAATTATCAAATCTGAATTATGTCTATATCATCATGCGACCCTGCATACAGGAATAATGGTGATGAAAACTAACTTTGCATAACAGTAAAACTAAAAAAAAACTAAACTAAAGTCATTGTAAAATATTTTCTAGTGTAAAACAATTTCATTATCAATAATATTTCGCAATATTAAAGCTTGTTCTATATTACTAATGGAACGAAAAGAATACATTTAACAATATTACAAAAATTGTATATTATAGATGGATAGGTTCATATATTGGTGTTTTAAACTTAATATGAAGATTTACAATAAAGTATATGTAAATTGAAAACAGAATGATTTCTACCAAGTTCAGGTGTAGATCCTGCCTCTTCTGCAGGGGCCGCTTTTCCTGCAGGACTCGTCTTTTCATCCTTAGTTTCCAAGGTTTCTGGGACAGAGTCAGATTTAACTGGTTTGATTGGAGTCTGAGTGTTTCTGTCTGTGAGGAGATCAGCGACACAATGTCCAGTCAGATGCTTTACTTTCTAACTACCCTAAAGAACAACAGTTAATTAACAGATATAATGAGAGACAGAAAGAGAGAGTGAACCTGTGCTTGAATTAACTCTGCTTCTTTTGGCTGGCGGCGTCTGTCCTGTTGAAGCCCGTCTCTTCCTCAGTTCTGGACTATTGGCCATGTCTGCTTCTTTTCCTGTGAGAGACACAAGCAAATAACTTGAATTACCAAGCTTGAGCCTAAAACATCAGTAAATCACACAGCAATCAATTATTTTCAGTCTTGACAGAAAGTAAACTCAACTGTTACTAACATGCTATAAAAAATTCTCACCACTAGCAATTATCTGCCATTATCTTAAAACATTTACTTTATTTCCTTTAATGGACACACTGGATAATATTTTTATTTTATGAACTTTAATAGTTGAAATACATTTTAGCAATCAAAAAGCTTGTCCAATTAATAAAACCATGAAACTAATTATGTTAACATTGAAACAAGCTGCTTTAATTGTACTTTTAAGTTATAATATTTTATTAATATTATTACTTGAGTTTAACTGTTGACTGACAGAAATATTAAAGTAAAAAGGGATCTTTATTAATTAATTAATGGATTGTTGTTAAGATTCTTGCATATCTGTGTGTTTTTAAATCACAAATAGACCATTGGCATCTCACTTAAAAATTACCAAAGAATTTTGATCATTTTCTCATTTGACTCTTCTTTAGTTACAATGTGTACTAAGACCGGCAGAAAATGAAATGTTTTAATTTCCTAGGCTGATATGGATAGGAACCCTACTCTCATTCTGGCATAATGATCAAGGAATTTTGCTGCCATACCATGACTGCAGCAGGCGCAATGACATTACAATATAAAATTATTATCCTTATCAAAACTCTTTGGTCAATTTTCGAGATGCTAATGCTTTAATCCTATTCAATGATTTATGCTAAGCTAAGCTAAAAGCGCTATATTTTTCCATTAAATTCAAAAGTGCTAAAACTCAGCTGTTGAACTCCAGGGGAGTTGTAAAATGAGCCATTTCCAACAAATAATATATGCATCATAATAATGTGGAGTGTTCTTTTAAATACTAATGAATTATTGTGGTATAAAACCAGGCGTTTCAGTTTTATTGTCCAACCCTTGTATGTATGAATGAATGTATATATAATCATTTTGATTATCAAAACTATGCTAATGGCTAAAGGAGATGCTAATGGTCTAATCTGATTCAATGATTTATGCTAAGCTAAGCGCTCCCACCAGACCTGGAGATCGGCTGAATGGGTTCAAAAATGGTAAAATTCAACTGTTAAGCTCTAGGGGAGTCGTAAATGAGCCAATTTCCAAAAAAATAATATATGTATAATAGGGCTGAGCGATAAATCTATTTTTTGTCAATTAACTTGAGTGTGTAAAAATAGTTTTTAACTCGTAACACATGCGATGATCCACTCTGAGCTTCTGTAATCTCCACCCCTCTCCAGATCTTGTTGAATTTAATCTTTAAATGACAAGGGTTTTGAAGGAAAGTTTTTTTCTTTTTAGGGCCATATTGCCTAGCCCTAAAATAATAATGAGGAGTGTTGTTGTTTTTTTTTAAATACTCTTTGGCCATTTTTAGTGAGATGCTAATGATCTAATCCAATTCAATGAGTTAGGCTAAGCCAAGTTAAAAGTGCAGACCTGGAGAACGGCTGAATGGATTAAAAAATGCAGGACCACCTGCAGGATCGCCGCAGCCCACTGGTTGAGAATCCCTGCTTTAAATAATATCCTATTGATCATTACCAAACCTCTCATTTAGCTTTTATTTGTGTGAACCGTCTCATCCACTAACATTGTCTCTCTCTCTCTCTCTACTTGCTACTTACCAACTGCTATCTGTTGGCATGTGAGAGGTTGAAACTGTTGGATCTGAATCATAATCAAATCGAATATTCAGATCTAACACCAGCATGTTCCTCCAAACCAAACTCACCATCTGCCGTCCTGCTCCGTGTCCTCCTGGGCAGACTGGGACTTTCATCCGACACTTCTTCCTTGTGCTCATCGTCCTTGTCGATGCCATTATGAAGTGCTTTAGCCTCCTCCTGTCCTCCATTCATTTCCTCCTCCTCCTCCTCTATTTTGATCTCTACATCTCCGTTCTCCAGGTTTTCGGTCTTGTCTTCACTGGGCTGGTTTTTGTCGTGCTCACCAGAACTCACCTCTGAATCGTTCACAGTCTTCGTTTCTGTGCTTTCTTTCTCTCCGCCGTTCTGGAGATCCGTGGACTCATCCATCACTGTGGCGTCTTCTTCCGCCTCTGATTCGCTCTCTCCATCATGGTCTGATGCGCTGTGTCTCGAGCCGTCATGTCGGCTGTTTCCGTTCTCCTTGGGTTTAAAGTCTTTGCCATTCTGATCGGCACGCTTTCGAGCTTGCTGATGGCTTCTTCCATCAGAGGTCTGTAGATTGAAACACACTCATTAACATTGTATAGTTGTTTTAATGAATGGCCTGGCTATTAAGGATGAGGGAATCTTTTTTACCTGTTTACGGAACGGCTTGACTTTAATCCCCTTCACGGTCTTGATGATCCCATCAAAAAACTTCACAGTGTAGAAATCTAAAACACCATAAAAGCACAGCTCAGGACTTCTTGAAAGGTATTCGAGTAAAACAATTTTATGAAAACAGATTTATGACCATTAGACCAACAGATATATGGCTGATAATAAAATTTATATAAACTAATTAAATCAATCGCTTTAAATGCTATTAAAAGAGAATTTTGGTATCAATGCATTTTAAATAAGAATGCAAACTTTTTTTTAGCTTTGCAAAAGATTATTATTTAACAGTCAATTCATTCTTAAATGTCAATTTATTGTAGTGCAATGGTCCCTCGTTACTCGAGGGAGTTACGTTCTAAAAATAACCCACAATAGACGAAATCCGAAGTAGTCTGCTTTATTTTTTACAATTATTTTAGATCTTTTAAGGCTGTAAAACCCCTCACTACACACTTTATACACTTTTCTCAGACATTAACATTCACACTTTTCTCTCTTGTTTAAACGCTCTCAAAGTTCAAACCTTGGTAGAAAAATAAGTCTAGTATTATAGGATGCACTTATCAGGATGAAGAACATTGCACTGTAAAAAAAAAAAAAAAAAAAAAAGCATGTCAAACTGCACAAAAAAAAAAATTAAATAATCGGTGAAATGGCGAGAGCGTGAAAGGTGAACCGCGTTATTGTGAGGAAACACTGTATAATGATATTATATTAAATAAAACAAGTATAAAATACATCAGTGATAACCTTTTAGTTATGACTTAGTCAAGATCTTTTCCTAAATTATTATAAAATATGTCTTCTTGTGTTCAACATGACTGCATTTTTTTGATAGAATACAGTAAAACCAGTAGTATTGTGAAATTTTACCATTTAAAATAACTGTATAATAACTTTTATAATATAAAACATAGTTCATTTATATGATGCAAAGCTAAATTTTCAGCATAATTATTCCAGTCCTTAGTTTTACGTGCTCTTTCTAATAAAATAAATCTTTTTTTTTTTTTTTTTTTTTTTATAAATGTCTTTACTAAATAATCCACACAGTATACAGAAGTCAGAATTATTAGCCTTCCTGTAAAAATGTTTAAGTCTTTTATAGTTTTTCCCAAATTTCTGTTTAAGGGAGATAAGACTTTTTTTTTTACTCATAACTCATTTCTAATAACTGATTTTGACTTTTATCTTTCCCATAATTAAAGTACATGATATTTTACTGGATATTTTTTCAAGACACTAGTATCCAGCTTAAAGTGCAATTTAAAGGCTTAACTAGGTTAATTAGGGTAATTAGGCAAATCACTGTTTAACAGTAGTTTATTGCATAAGAAGGCTAATAGTATTGAGCCTAAATCAAATTTTTTAAACTGCTAGATAAAATAAAGCAATTAAACCCTTCTCCAGTAGAAAAAATATTATCAGAAATACTGGGAAATGTTCCTTAATCCCTTAAATATCACATAAGAAATATTTGAAAAAATAATAAACATCGCACAAGATGGCAAATAATTTTGCCCTTAACTCCATATGTTTTGTATTGATGAATAAAATAAAAATAATAACATAAGCTATCCATTTTCTGTAAAAACAAACAAATCCAGCACCTGGACCATCTATAACCAGATGTGGCACTGTGAAGGTCATGAATACGCACCATCTTTGTCTCGAGACAGGATCTTAGCAGGGTAGTAGCGACAGTCAGACCAGCTGGCTAGCACTTTCTGGTTGACCTGAAAACCCTGGGAAAAGAAACAGATCTAAATGTAATCTTGCAGCATTTATGAGTCAGAGTGTGACTTTGGCCATGCGGACTCTGAATGAGTCAGCACGGTCTGATGGGAAGTACTCACTGAAGCGCACTGTCGTTCATTCAGCCCTTGTTTCCTCAACTGGATTCGCTCCACGGGTCTGAGGTACGGACTGCTCCAGTCGAACCACTCGTCATAGCGGTGACTCCACTGTCTGTAGTGGATCAGAACCTTCTCGTCTTCGTAGTCGATCTTCTCGATGTTGGCTGCGTACCTGTCAATACAAAACACCAGTGAGCCATTAGAGATTGAACAAGATCTGCCATATTCTTTTGCTGTTTTAGAGACCATGTGATGCTTTGGTATGAAATGTATGTATAAGATCTGCAGTAACACAGCTTAGTCTTGCACAAATGAGATTTACTCTACACATTCATTCAAATCCAGATATTACTTGCCCAAATGCCCATGTCAGTATGTAACATATTTGACTGCCGTCAGAAGGGATATGCAAAAAACCAAAGCTAGGCTACACTTAAATCTTGCCATGTTGAGCATTTCTAGAGTTTCACAAAATAACTTGCCAATGTGAAAGGTTTTAATCAAGTCAGGTCTGTAAAGCTGCTTCAAACCAATCCTTTTTGGATCTGCACCACAAGAATCGGACATGTCCTTGACTGAAGAAGTCAAATTCATACCATTATTGATCGTTTGCAATTGCTTTGGAGGCTTTAAAAGCAGAGGCTGACATTAAACAGAAGCTTGACAGTTCTGCTGCTCACACTATAGGCTTTTAAGCCCGAATTCAGCCCAATTTGCAAGTTAACAAGCTCGCAAACAGATCAGGGGAAAATCTGCAGGTGCTTGCTGCTCAGTGGTCATTGTGTGTGAATTATGAATGATATTTTTAAGAGGCTCGCAGACGAAAATCCAAAATCTAGCATGCTAAATATTCCAGACCAGTCTGCTGACTTGACCCCACATGAAGTGACAGTAGTGACGAGGTGCAGCCAATGAGAAAGCAAGACATAAGCTGAATAGCCATTGTGTTTAGGAGATCAACAGAAATGTCTGTGCTTGGCCAGAATGATCATCGATGCACTGGCTTCACCCTGCATTTACACAGACATGAGCATATTAAGGGCCAATCCCAATTCTACCCTTTAGCCCTTCCCCTTTAGGGGTGTCCCAATTCCCTTTAGCTTGAAGGCGTAGGGCTAAGGGGAAGGGCTAGATACCCCTTAAAATGAAGATTCTTCAGGACCACACTCGAAACCAAGGGGTAAGAAAATTTCCCAGAATACACCATCTACAATGGCAGCATGGCTGCACACGGAAGTCAGGAGATGCACAAATTAGAATTTTTTGTCATTATTATGAATTTTTACAAAAGACAAGCATGTTTTAATACATTCATAATAGTGTTTGTGTTTTACCATCATGCTTTAAAAAAAGGGGTACAAAAATAGAATTGGTATTGGGCCTAAAGCCACCTCTATCTGAACCATGCTGATATACGAGCGATCAATCCACTGACAGATCGCTGACGATGCTTTTAAACGCTGTGTGTCAGTAATGTCATCATCACACAAGCAGCCAATAGCGTTCAGCTCTTTCTGACCGCTCCACCCTCAACGTTTCACTGGCTGTGGTTTGTGGGCTGGACAAAGTTGTTGTTATATCATGTAGTGTGCGAGTCCCTCCTCTTGTGGATCATTTGTGTACCGTGAACACCACATCAGTTTAAAGACACAAAATTAAGTCATGTAGTCTGAATGGCACTAGGCATGGGACGATAATCGTTTATAAGGTATACCGCAGTTTGGAAAAGTCAAGGTTTTAAAACCGCCAAAATATTCTGTAATACTGTTCCTAAGGTATGTGTAATATTTTTTTATTTACTTTTTTGTTTCGTTTTTTAGGACAACAGTCTCTCCAGCAGAAAAAATATCCAAAGATGCCGTTTTAAATTGTAAAGAAATCTTTGTTTTTGAAACAAATGAAGACAGCAGACGTCCATTAATCTTTTTAATTATTTAGCCTGACATGTTTACTGCTCCAAAACATTATAAATCTTTCAAAAAATAAAATATATTGTGCTCAAAGGGGAAAAAAGTTTTGTTTTTTACCCAGACATGAAAAAGAATATATTTTAGAGCAGTAATCACAATATTGTGATACCGTTTTTATCCAAGGTTATCATACCGTTAGAATCTTATATCGGCCCATGCCTAAATGGCACAGAGACTTGCCGATGTTTAAGGTCATGTAGTGTGGCTAGGCTTAACTTGACAATGTGCACACTCTGAACCACTCATTTATTGAATGAACAGCGCAATGATGCAGATTATAACAAAAATGTATAGGTTTTTATCCTTTTGACTACATGTAGTTAATCTTCTAGTCATCAATAATGCACTGTTCATTCATTAAATGAGTAGACTAGAGCACACACATAATTTTCAGTCATGTTACTAGCGCAGAGGACCTGTCAAATTTCTGTTAGTGTCAAGCTACAGGCTACGAACATTTTTGACCCTTATTTTCATTGACTAAATTAAACACTGATTTAAGTATGGATGAGTATGGAGAACTAGCATTTTTTTGGACTGACATGTAACTGTGTCAATACAGAACTACAGACCATCTAAAGAACAAAGAACACCATTAACGATATTCACACTGATTTGTCTCTGTATATTTCAGTGTTAATATACATTTTATGTTCCTAAATCTCATCACAATGTTTGTACATATGTGGACGGTATTTATGTGCAGACAATCACACATAACAGGGCTCACATAAAGCCAAGCAACACCAGTGTAGACTCCAGAAGTCTGAGTATTTGTAATGTTTTGTCTAAGAACAGAGAACGTTCTGATAAAAGTCACAGTGTCTACAAAACACAAGCCCAGAATATTTCTAGCAAAGTATTGCAAAGAAATGGGTCTCAATAGAACTGCAAGAATGATACATAGTTTGTTTCTGGTGTCATATGAAGCATTGTCTAAATATACCATTGTATATTGTGCAGTGGATGAGGTTAAAGCCTTATGAAGAATAAACGAGGAATAAAACAGAAGATCAGAGTGTTGCAGTGGGTAAAAATGCCCAAAGAACATGACAAAAATGTATTGTCACTGCTACCTCTCGTGAAAGAATGAATACAGGTGACCAACCTTTTAGGGCCCTATCATACACTCGGTGCAATAATGCGCAAGATGTGTATAGTGCGATTTGTTGCTATTTTCAGACCAGTGCGACTGTCATTTTTACATTTTGCGCCACGTTGTTTAAATAGCAAATTTGCACCACTTTTGAACTCATGGGTGTGCTAGTCTGAAAAGGAGGTATGTTAATGCGCATTGTTGGCATGTTGCTATTTTAAGACAACTGAAATAGACAGCGCCTTTGACCAACTAAAAGCTGGTCTAAAGTCAGGCGCAAAATGCGTTAGTTATGCGCCTATGCGGGTCCAAATGCTCACACATTGTTTAATACACACCGGATGTACAGCAATACACAAATATCTTTACATATGAAAACAAATTAAAGGATTAAAATGTTACAAAAATTATTATTTTTAACATAAATATAAAAACCACTGGCTCAATGCCCCATCTCGGGGGCTTTTTTCAGTTTATTCATGATAATTTGCATTAGTATAATGTTATTATTATTAGCAGTATAATTTATTATATGCATATTTATATTCGTTTTATTAAAAACTAGTTTAGATTTGTCTATATGCCGGATTTTAAAGACGTATACATCACCATATAGGGCATAAGAACAGGATTGGATAATTCAGTTTTTTGACCATACTTCGTTATTATTGTTTATTTATTCATTTGCTAGAAATTAGACCTGAATTTAGAAATAGTTTTGAAACAAATCTTTGCGCTTAAAAAACGAAATTAAATATGTAGGCTAATGGATGTCTTCAGTGGAGTGCGCACAACACGGTTTCCTTACTCCATGAAAGTAAAGGAGTAAAGTAAAGAGAAAGTAAAGAGGCCAAATGGAGGAGGCTCATTCTTTATCCTCACGCAGATTGTCTGTTTAACTGTTTTCTCGCTACTGAAGTGTTCAGTTTTTCCAAAGTCTGTCATGTAAACAGTAAATGCGCCATGGCACGATGCAACTGACTCTTAAAACGGGATGGAAAATGAGACTCTGATGGGTTTAATGCACGTTATGCTCAAAACACACCCATAACTTCCATAAAGAAAATAAGCACAACCCTGTTAGACCATGCGTCAGGGAGCAGACTGTATTTTTCGTCCATAAAATAGCAAAAGTGGATTCGGACACACCCTTAAACCTTTTGCGCCATGCACTTCAGACTTTGTGCTTAGATCGTAGAAATAGAGCCCTTAGTGTTCAGTCTGAAAATACTGTTTGATGGCGATTCACCTTTATTGCGTCACTTTATTATGAATCTGGCACTACACAAACAATTCTGATGTGCATTTAAAGATGTCATTAAACATTTAGGGGTTCAATGCTGCATTTTCTGAAATCATTGTAAGCCAAATAGTGGTAAGCTATTCTAAGAACATAGCTCCATGATTTAGTGTTTTCTGAATGTTTCTGCCTAATATGACGAGGATGTAAATAGATTATGTTTGATTTTATTTGTTAAGACAATTAAAACACAGTTCTTGATTAGTATGCCATTGCCACATTGCCAACTGCCAAGGCAGAAACCTAAACAACCAAGAAAAATAATGAACGCTGTCTTTAGACACAATGTAAAATCATATGCTCTCTTTAATAAACTAGTATAGCACAAATATTGTACAATGTGTTGAACTTAGTGCTGCACTATATATCCTTTCAGAATCGATATCGCAATGTACACATCCGCAAGTCACATCACCAGCCGGGATTATATTTGGTATATCGGGTACAACAGTTTGCTGTTGCAAGGGTTATCCATAGTATAATAAAAGTTTACCATTTGCATGTTTTTAAGACCTGTGGTTATTAAGCATTTCAAATGAGTTTAAAAGCACATTTTAAATTATTAAAAGTATTACCAAATCATTAATTAAATTATGTTTGTACCTTTAAAATACGTAGAAAGCTTATTTATATTTATTTATACCAGGGCTATTCAATTAGTTTGTCACGGGGGCCAGTTCATGAAAAGCATCTCAAACGAAGGGCCGGAGAGACATGACTTGCAATATAAATGATGACACAACTGCATTTAAGAGCCAATGATGTATTTTTGCTCCTTTAGACACCCACGTTGTATTTGTCTACATTAAAATGTTAATATATTGTATTTTGAAACTATATAATATCACTGCATTGTACAATAAGTTTTTTTTTAACAAACATTCAAATGTATTTCACAGCACAACAAAATCAGTGCATTGCTTAAGTAGGCTTCTTCTACATTCAGACACGTTCATATGTTCAGTTTTGAACTGCATAACAATTATGGATGCAACAATTATAGATTTTGGTTGAACGATTATATAGTGTGAAGAATAATCAGTGTTTCACAGTTATCACGTCTAATGTAAATTTAAGCTTTATATTAGCTAGATTTAGATCTGGACATCCCTAACTAATATTAAAAAAACCTTTAAAAGGCATTTTCATTAGTAATAGTTTTTATGCTGAAGGTTTTTCTGTGCTTATAGGGCTACACAATTTAATTATGTGTGTGTTTATAGAGAGGAACGGGAGAAAATAATATAATAATAATTGTTATGAAGGTCGGCGCCAATATTTAGATTAACTGTTGTTGTCTGCGTTCATACATACATAATCATTTTAATAATAGTTCGTCTAACATGTCTTTTGATTACATTGCACTAAAAGCTAAGCACAACTCTCACAGTTACAGCATGATATGTCTTCTACGTGCGCCCAGACAGCCGCGAGCGCGTTGCTCCGCTTGCGCCCGCATATTGGCATATATTCTTACGAAATAACAAACTTGCGCACGGGAAAGACGTGATATAGGAACGGCCCGCGGCTATAGTTATTACAGTGTGCGTGCATATTAGCTTCGGTGGACAAGCTCGGAACTTTAAACTAGCGCACAGTTGGCAACTTGGCGTAACTTTGTTCAGCAGTTTCGTTTCGTGCGGCAGAACAAAAATGCAGAAATGCGGCTTAGAGAAGCCTTTACGATTAATTAACCGAGACGAATTAAAGCGCAGTTAATAGTGAAATCGGTTAATCGTTGCATCCCTAATAACGATATCAGTGCATTGAACAAAACGCCTTTTCTACAAACATATTCAAATGTATTCGGCTGCTCTCGCCACTGTCAGGTGACTCACGCTCTGCGCAGCTCATGCTGTATTGAACAGACGCACGTCACTTCATAGCGGCCGTTTTTTGACTGAACTAAATTGATTTCTGATGTCTCGGTCACACTATTTGGAGGGCCAGAACAAATTGCCTCGGGGGCCGGGTTTGGCCCGCGGGCCGCCAATTGAATAGCCCTGATTCATACAATGAAGACTATACAAAGATATTTTGCATTTAATTATTCGAGTTCTTTGTCTGAATACTGTACGACTCCTCAGGAAACCACCATTTATTTGATCTGTATGTTTTCTCTTTTGTATTTATCTATGCTTGTAATCTGCTTATTATATGTTATGCAGAATCATTTTAATCAATCCACCCACCATCATTATCAACCTAAAAAAAAAAACTAAAACCTATTTAAGTAATTTGGTGAAATTGTGAAAATATTGCAAATTTTTATATTTTCCAATATGGTGGAGCCCTAGTTGAATTTCAGATTTGTCCAGGAGTAAATTTAGAGCATTTTTTGTTTCGTATTAGAGCTACTGGTATGAGCAGCACTGGTGAAGCATGTGAATTTCAATCAATCGGAGTGAGTGAGTGAGTGAATGAATGGAAGGAGTAGGCAGGAGAGAGACACTGACCAGTTCTTCAGGGTGTCTCTGGCCTCCAGCTGCGCTCCCACCTCAAACACGATCCCACGCCTGTTTGGAGGACTCTTTGTCATGCTGGACACATACAATCGGCAACCTGTAATAGCAGAAAAACACATCATGAGGTCGGAGGTCAAGAACGTTATGATCAACCTAACACATAGGCTCATAAATATTCAGTCATCATAATAAAGTCTACAAGGTTTTTCCTTTAGGACTACACAATATAGTATTTCAGCATCGATTCCACATCATAATAGGAGCATCCTTAATAGTTGCATTGCATGATGTCAAGTCGGGATTATATTTAACCAGCACCACAGACCACGTGTGATCTATAGTGTCATTGCAAAGTTTAACCATAGAGTGAAAGTTTATCATTGACATGTTTTAGGGCTTGTGACGGTGTACGCATTTAAATCCTTCAGTCAGAAGAAATCAAAGCTGTACATTGAGCTTTTACAAATAGTGATTGTATTTATTTATTTATTTATTTATTTATACATACAATGAAAACTACAGTGTTATTTTGCATTTGATTGCTAAATTTTGATACCTGAATACTGTTAGACTGCCAAGGCAATCATACATTTTCTAGGCAGCGGACCTTTTTTGTATTTATTTCTGATATCATTGAATGCCTCTGGTTAATTATTTTTTTTTATATTTTATAAATATTAGTCTTCTAGCTAGATGTCACTCTCTTCCTTACCTTGCTCTATATTACACTGAAGAGTTTAACTTGGCGAATGCATATGGTGAACCGTAACAAAAAAAGGCAGCAGTATGGAAGCATATCAGATTTCATAAAAACTGTTTATTTAAATCAATTTCTGGTGGTCAAAAAAAAAAAACATTATAAACAAAAATAATAATAATAAAAAAAAAACCTAACTTTAAAAACATGAATTTCGCCTGCTGTACATTTTATTTCAATAAAAGATTTACTATTTTGTATTTTATGCAGAATTTATGATTCTACACAGGGCTCGGCCGATAAACAATATTATATCAAATCGCAATAAAATTTATGGCAATAACATGATAAGCTCTGGACTTTTTTTAATCTATATTGATCCAACAGCCAATCACACAATAGGAATGTAGAAGTGTGATGATATTAGAGAAGTACCAAATTTTCAGCCACTGAAAATTCATCCGCAGAAAATATGTTATGCCATTTAATGGACCCTCAAATTGTTGTGGCTTCAGTTGTTGTTGGGGTACTCTTTTAAATCTGGAAGCACTAACAACTCATATCGAAATGTTTATCATTCAATATGGAAAATAATAATTGAGATTGCATTTTTGCCATATCGCCCAGCCTTAATTCTACATTATATTTACTGTATCAAATTAGCAATAACCTTGAAAATCTAATTCCCAGCTTTTTGAATAAAAACACCTGGCAGATCAATAATCTTATAGGCAGATTATTGTTGAAGTGGGACAAAATGTAAATAAAACAAATAAAAAATTTGTTTGATTACTAAATAACATTTTATATTAAATAGTGTACCAATATATACACATGCACAATATTAAAACACACATTATATATTTCTAAAAATAATTTATATGACATTTTATACTTTTAATATTTTGAACATTTTATAAAACATGCTACTTTTAAAATACAAGCTGCAAATCTAATCTCTAGTTTCTAATAAATCTAGTTTTAATTTTGAGGCTTTTTTTGTTTGTTTCTTTGGGCCAAGCATTTCTATGACATGCAATTATTGTATATTATAATTATTATATTATTAAAAATATAAAAATAATTACTATATATATATATATATATATATATATATATATATATATATATATATAGTAATTAATATATTATAAATATATTTATAATATATAATTATTATAATATAAATATAATTAATATTTATAGAACATTTGTATTATTTTCAACACTGTCATTTTCAGGACATTTTCTATCAATTTCTATCATATATTTGTGCATACAAAGAAGGCAAGTATCAAATCCTTTACAAAGTTCAATACAAATACAAGAATTTATTTTAACAAATAATAAATATGATTAACTTTACTTGTTTACTTCCACCTGATCAACTAAATGAATGAACTGAATGAACAAAATTACAAAGAAATGGCTAATGATGGGATAAAGCAGGGGTGTCCAAACATAAAGGGTAAAGTTGGTTTTATATTCGGATATTCAGACATTCTCCTTAATAATATAATTTCAGAAAAGTATTCTTTGCTAATTCTAAATAGGGAAATCATATAAGCAGCCAATGACTATCAAAGTACAAGATTGTTCACAGTCAATTAGATAGTGTTAATGTGTTTTGAAGTCATACTTGCATGCTTATTCCGATCGAATATTCAAGGTAACATGGCAAACAATATAGAGACTTTTAAGTGAACGAATGTGCGAATATAAAACCAACTTTACCGCTATGGTCCAAACTCGGTCCTGCAGATTGAGGTGTCCTGAGATATTCTTGGTCAGTGCATAACGTTACTATTATGACATTTTAAAATAGCTTTAAAATATTTTTAAAATATTTTAAATTGCATTTTGATAATTATATTAATACTAAAGTGCTAATATTAACCATGCTGTTTAAATGAAAAGGCAAAAAAATAACAATGTATTAAAAATTAATTACATTTTGCATAATTTTTTTTCAAAAAACTACTTTTAGGACACTAAAAGGTTATACTAAAAACATTATATTATTATTATTATTACTATTAGCAGTAGTAGGCCTAGTATATAACATATTTATCTGATAATCCATAACAGGAAATACTGTGTTTGCTTTTTAACTTAACGCATATGCTGTATATAATGAACATTAAATGTGACATCATATTAGCACAGAAGCAAACATTTAACAGTAAATAAACACAGTTCCCCAATCTCTAAAGTGTACTGAGGCTCTCAGTAGTTTATTTTTAGAATTACTGGACTGAAACGTAATATTATGGAAAGACATGAGAATAAGTAAACGATGACATGACTCCTATTCTGGATGTCCTTTAAGCACTTTTCCGAGTCTGCTAGAAGAACTGGAGAAAACATTACGATTTAAAGGCCAGTCTGAAGAGGGTAAAGGGAAGTGGACATTTTAGCACTACAGACATTTATACATAATTACTGTAACGTTAATAATTAAGAAAGTCTCAATACGTACAAACAGAAATCAACTGCTTGCCATCATCATCATCACATGAAAGCGTGTCCGCGTCTTTTAAGTTTCATAACCGCCTCGCGTGCTCATCCAGTGCTGCGCGCGCAACCGCCGGGCTCGTGTCCGTCCTCGTGGATCGACACGTTCCTACAGGACGCATACATTCTCAATACGTCATAATCGCGGGAAACCGGCAGATTCGGTTAAATCCACGCATCCACCGTCTCCTCATTTCTTTCACTTAACGGGCACGCGCGTCGAGAATAGCTGGCACGCTGCGTGACGCAAATGGCGCGCAATACGTTTCCTCCTCGTTGTTTACATTGTCAGGCCAGCGGCTCATCTTCACATGCCCATCACAACAAGTCATAATCAGTGCATTAAACTGCCGTGACTGAAAATAAACACCAATTTGGTAGTAAATAAGGAAATATCAACGAAAACATGAGAGAATTTAGGCGTTTGACTTTTCCTCCACTTCGCATGCGAAGACAACGTGGGTGCAACGTTGTCTGCGAACTTGACGTTGCGAACTGACAGAAGCAAACACAAATGCTATGTTAGACGATTTGAATGTTAAAACAATGAGTTAAGCTATCGGATAAAGTTTATTTAATTAGCTTGACATTTTAAACGGCTATTTTGACATTACATTGTTCAGTTGCCGACAACGGTGCGCAACAACAGCAAAGCGTGTGATTGGTTAAGAGCCATGTCTGACGCTGCTTGCAGCGCTCCGATAGGGCCGCGCGCCTGTCAATCAAACCTGACACTCAGCGGCCTCCGCTCGGCCTACTCCTCGCTGCATGGGACTACCATAACGATGAGTCGAACAAAAGTCTTCCAGCGGTCCAAGAAGCGCTCAATGCGCATTTATCACGACTATCAAACCAGCATGACTGTAACTGCCGACAATGTTCATTAATAGCCTATTTGACAAAATCACTTCCACGGGTCCCATTAGCATCAAACGGGGAACACATGCACGGAGGCAAGTTTCGTTTTAACAGAGCAGCATCATCACATTAAAATCATAAAATTAACAATTCCTACAAACAAACCGCCGGAGACAGCTGCTTATTCATTTGCAGTATATAAACACAGCCAGCTTTACCTCTATTGCAGATGAACGTACTCCGAAACCGAAGAAAGCGAGTCCAAACGCGCCGAGAGTGCTTTAAGTCGCATGCTTTGAAAGCGCCTTCATCCACGCAGTTTGTTTTCTCCGTTGAGAGCAGCGAGGCCGGTGTCCACGAGGTGGAGTCTGTCTGCGCATGCGCGTCCTCTCCGTTTCTCGCACTTTCATAAGTCTTTGAGCCTGCTGGAGAGACGCTTTTCACTGTTATGTGGACTTTCTGAGGTCTTCTCTGATTACTATTAGACAACGAGTTAAATAAATGATGCTATTATTTTTACTATAAAAGAAAAATGAGTAAATTATTACGCATAATAGAAGGTCATCATGGTTATAGTCTACTAGTGTTTTTCTTTCCTTTTTGTATCGTTTCTACTGAAACATTCATTCAGGAACAAACCTACTTCCCCCAAATACTTTATAATTTCGTTTTTAGTAACCTCACATAATCAGATGTTTTCTTCATCTTAAAGGGACAGTTCACCCAGAACTGAAATTCTGTCATCATAAATGTTGGCAAATGTTCATTTTGGGGTGAACTGTCTATTTAATTTAAAACAAATGACACATTTGAAAGTAAGACACAGCATCTGCTTGAGAAATCACACATTTGTACAGCTGAAATTCAGAATCGAAATCGTACAGTTACTGAGTTATTGTAACAGCTTTTGTGACACTCTTTTTTCTATCAGTGTATTTGTTTATAACTATAGTACCACATTCGCAGAGGATTAAAGCTGAAAATGCTGAATATGTTGTTCAGTTTCTTTCACAGACTAATTGCTAAACCCCTATGCAGAAATCTGCAGATTTTTGAGCCAATCATTCAAATCTTTTACTTAGAAATGTGTGCAAATATAGATTTATTCATTTTTTAATATTAATTTCAGTAATATTATTAAATAATATGCAAATGATTAACGCAGTGGCGCAGTAGGTAGTGCTGTTGCCTCACAGCAAGAACGTCGCTGGGTCACTGGTTCGAACCTCGGCTAGGCTGGGTCAGTTGGCGTTTCTGTGTGGAGTTTGCATGTTCTCCCTGCGTTCGCGTGGGTTTCCTCCGGGTGCTCCGGTTTCCCCCACAGTCTAAAGACATGCAGTACAGGTGAATTGGGTAAGCTAAATTGTCTGTAGTGTATGAGTGTGAATGAGTGTGTGGATGTGATGGGTTGCGGCTGGAAGGGCATCCGCTGCGTAAAATCGTGCTGGATAAGTTGGCGGTTCATTCCGCTGTGGCGACCCCGCAAGGGACAAAACCGACAAGAAAATGAATGAATGCAAATGATTATATGCTTTATGTACAATACAGTTTGTAAAGTAATAGGGTTTGTCTTTTAGTAGATAAATGAAAGACTTTGTACCATACAAGTGATTTTAATTGAATGTGCACTGTCAACCTTAAATAAATGGTCTCAAACGCAATTGCTGAAGGGTCGCAGCTCTGCGTAGTTTAGCTCCAACCACCTCCAACTCACACCTGCTTAATGTTTCTAGCAGTCTTGAACACCTTGATTAGTTGGATCAGCTGTGTTTGATTGGAGCAAAACTGTGCAGAGCTGCAGCCTCCCAGCAATCGAGTTTGAGACCTACGCCTTAAATAAAAGTTAAAACGTTATTATCATTTTATTGAATGGTTTTAGTTAAAATCATTCCACAAATATTCACAGATTTTGTAAAAAAAAAAAAATTAAATTCTGTCTGGCCCTGCTAAATGCTTCATTTCATAAGACCTCAATGTATCATCAGGAGCCACAAAAATAGATTGTTTTGTCTGTTTTTATTTATTTCTTTACTCTAAAAGTGCATGCAGCCATTGATATTATACTTTGACATATATAAATCAGCCTGGATTCAGGCAACAGTTTCAGATAAAAAGAAATATTCTTTAATCCTTGCGCACTGTTCAAACTACACACTTTTATCACAGTCTTTATCACATGTGAACGATTAGTAACAACATTGGCTTTGATGCATTGTTAGATTTTCATTTTTTCTCCCTAATTTACTGTTGGTAGCTGTTTTTGACCCATTGACTTCCAGTATAACCACATTTGATGGTGCATAAATACACAGTCTTTGTTTTTGTTTACTCCATGTAGTTCTGAGAGCTGAGATGCATATTTTGACTTTCTCAGACACATCAAGGTAAGTGCGTAAAGGTCATTCTCACACACATTTACAGACACAATATAGACACACTTTTTGTTAGCTGTTATACTCCATAGAAAATCCAGAAACTTTTTTTGCACTGGCCTCTCTAAAGGATTAATGGTGCCAAATGATGATCAACAGTAAAAATTGCAAATTCCCAACAGGGAAAACCACCAACAATCAAAAATGCATGATAATGGAGTCATGGTTTTGCAATCAAAAACTTGATTATAATGGAAGTCAATGGGGCAAAAACAGCCACAAAAATCAAAATCAGTAAAAATCAAAAACAGTGCCTCAAAGGTAATGTTGTTTCACATGTCCAAGGCTGTAAAAAAAAAATCCAGTCCACAATTTTATATTGAAAATACGTCATTTTGTGTGTTTTTTTCACCAAATCAGTGACATCATTTATGAATTTGGCAATTAAAAAGTTAAAATCCTGTAAATTTTCTAAGAAATTTAGTAGTTTTGATCAGGACTGAGGTTGATTAACAGATTTATGCAAAAAATATTTATCTGATGGATAGTGGATGTTTTCATCCCTAACATAACAAATCGGTAGTAAATTTGCCCAGAGTGTATTGTTGAGTTTTTAAAATAATTCAAAGTAATTTCCCAAAATATGTGTCAAAATAAGATTTGTCGGTAAGACTTTATAATAACTACACACTATAAATCATATATGAAGCATTAGCAGTGAATTCATTATTTGTTAAGCATTAACTCTACATTAATAGACGTTAGTAAGCAGTTTATAACTACAGCTAGTACAAGTGCTCTATTCTAGATATAATAACCTCCTAGGGCCCCGAGTGTCCACATACGTGGACAGCACATTTTTAGCTCTTAAGTGGCTATTTAAAATACTTTGAATGTTTAATATTTTGTTACAGACATACAGTGTCATCCTGTAACTGTTTGCAGCATATGAAATGTCTCAAACCCTATTTTTAACTGTCCAAAATGGAAAAAGATGTTGTTTTTACTCTCTGATAGTCAAAGCAAGTTCAAAAAAAAATTATATGTTATATATGCATAAAAGAAAATTCGGGAAAAAGTGTTTTATGTAAATTTTGACCACGAGTCCACATATATGGACATAATTTTTCTCTAAAAGCACATCATATCAAAAGATGATACTTAGATTTTTATTCTAATTGGGTTCCAATAAGCCCAAATAGCAAAGAGAAATAAAAAATGCATGTAAAAAAAACATCTTGGGCCTTAAGAGGTTAATACATTTAAAATGTGCTTAATAATTGTACTTTCATAATTTGTGAAATATTTATTTTTTATGACAAAATTAAGCATCACGTTATTTACAAACCATTTGTATTTAAGAGTAGTCAATGTTTTTTAAAATCATTCAGAATGAGTTATTAAATGATTAATAAACTATTGAAATGAATGTTCATATATCTTATTATTGAGGCGTATAGTAATGGTTACTATGTATGTTAATAAATGCTTTATTAACTCATCTTCATGCAGTTTTGTGACCTAATCTAAAGTGAGGACTATTTATGCTTTATAAATCCTTTATAAATGACAATTAAAGGCTCAGTATTAACTGAACAATAATCTTTGCAATCTTATCTAAAAATATATAATTACTGTAAAGTTTAAATATTGCTGGAGTGTCAAAATATAACATACAATTGGATAAAAAACAACAATATAACAATTTAACTATAATATTATACAACATTTAGGTAACACTTTATAATAACTACACACTATGAATCATTTACTAAGCATTAGCATCTAGTGAATTCATTATTTGTTAAGCATTAACTCTACATTAATAAGCGTTAGTAAACAGTTTATAACTGCAGTCACAAATGCTCTATTCTTGACCTACAACCACATTTATAATGTGCTTAATAATCATACTTTTTATACTTTGTTAATGATTTATTTTTCATTATTAAATTAAGTATTGCATTATTTACAAACCATTTGTATTTAAGAGTAGTTGGTGGTTTTTAAGATCATTCAGAATGAGTTTGTAAATGATTAATAAACTATTGAAATCAACGTTTATATATCTGATTATTCAGACATTTAGTAATGCTCACTATGTATGTTAATAAATGCCTTATTAACTCAACTTCCTCCAGTTTTGTGACCTAATCTAAAGTGAGGACTATTTATGCTTTATAAATCCCTTATAAATGACATAAATTATTTTGTAATTCTGGCTTGTTGATTTTCCCTTGTTGTCACACAACAAAGCAGTGTTTTTGAGGTTTTCCTTAAATACTATTCTACAGTTGTGCCTCCAATTAACTCAAATGTTGTCAATTAGCCAATCAGAAACTTCCAAAACCTTGACACCATCATCTGAGCTTTTCAGAGGCACAATAATCTTATTGTATGTAAACTTGACTTTCAAGAAAAGTTATAACAATTTCTCCAAAAATCTCTCTCTCATTATTCTGCTATTAAGCATAACAGAAACACATTTGATAATCCTAACTTACCTAAAAGAGAAAAAGTTTAGTCACATTAACATCTGACTTTTTTTAAAAATGGTTATGTGCCTTTTTATACAGTGTATGTTAACTTCTGGTTTCAACTGTAAATGGTTCACAGTGTATAGTTATTATAAAGTGTTACTGATTTGTCACTAAAAATCATTCTGCTTGCTGAAACAGAAAAAGTTATGGCCAAATTAAGACTCAAAATCACCAAAGAGTGGACGAAAACATCCCCAATAGCACATAAGGGTTAAAAATTTACTGAAGAAGCACCGTCATCTACATTTTGGATTGCCTGCTGGTGAGTCTTGATTTCGCCACAAGATGTCGACAGAGCTCAAAGTCTCAAAGGACTGGTTCACCCAAAACGGAATATTCTGTCAGCATTTACTCACGTTTTACTTGTCACAAACCTGTTGGAGTTTCTTTCTTCTGTTGAACACAAAAGAAGCTATTTCGGAAAAGTAAAAAAAAACAAAACAAAAAAAAACTGGTAGCCACTGACTTTCATAGTAGCCTATTTGTTTTTCACACAACAGATATCTGTGGTTACTGGTGTCCAACAATATCTGTTTGCGTTCAACATCACACCTTGAGGTAGAGTCAATGGTGAGTAGGCTTTAATTTACATTTTAGACTGAACTAATAATAACTTTTTTCCTCTTAAAGTGATAGTACAAGCACTAAAACGTGTGTAAATCCATCAATTGTCCTTAACCATCAAACTAACAGTAGATATGCTTTCATGTTTGGGCTAAACTGGATAAATAAACAGTATATAAAGAATATATGAAGAAATAACCTTTATAAACTGTTCATATTGCTTTTTGGCAAACTTGCTGTGTGCATTTGTAGTTCTGGAAAGATCAAAAGGAAGTGAAACTCGGAACCACTTATGTACAACTATACAAATTTACAAATTTTATTTCAGTTCTTTAGGAAACTACGAAATTGAACCACGCATCATTCGTCATAATTCACTGCTGTCTCCTACATACATCCTCACACATATAGAACAAAATAAGACACAAAACCCTCAAGGATCATGAACAGTAAGATAATCTGCAGTGATCATAGACAAAGAGAGAGAAACTGAAGGAGAAGTTCAAGAAATGGGCTCACATACTTTCACCATTCAGCTTTAGAAACACAACTGTGAGAGGTCTGTTATATACAAAAGCCCAGGCTGAGCTGATGGAGGACCCCTTATTAAATCAATAGTACATCTCTTTGTTGTTATTTTATGTAATGGGCGTTCATTTTAAGTAAACAATCAAAAATGGATTACAGTTTCCAAGTTTTGAGATGTCAGAAGTGATGACGTGAAGGCCTAAAAATATGTTCTAAGCATGTTTAACAATGTAGGCTTGATTGCAGGTATGCTGCATTCTCGGCTCTGCCACAAGGGGCGCTAGAGCCAATATTATTGCATAAACGGGCCAGTTTTCTTAATGGCAGTAAACTTGAAGAGAATACGTTTAGTGGCACAAACGTGTGTAGAAACATCTTAACGGGTTCAAAAATAGCCTGTTTACTCTTAAATAGTGCACTATTTTAGAGAATACCAGTTTTTAGTGGTGTTTGAAATCACTGAGTGCACTCATTCAATCCCAAAATGCACCGCAATAATTCATTCATTCATTCATTTTTTTCCGGCTTAGTCCCTTTATTCATCCAGGGTCGCCAACTGCCAACTTATCCAGCACATGTTTTACGCAGCGGATGCCCTTCCAGCTGCAACCCATCTCTGGGAAACATCCATACACACTCATAGACTACGGACAATTTAGCCTACCCAATTCACCTGTACCACATGTTCTTTGGACTGTGGGGGAAACAGGAGCACCCGGAGGAAACCCACGCGAACACGAGGAGAACATGCTAACTCCACACAGAAACGCCAACTGACCCAGCTGAGGCTCGAACCAGCGACATTCTTGCGGTGAGGCGACAGCACTACCTACTGCGCCACTGCACCGCAATAATGAATTCAACTAATATAAATTTAGTCGCTGCATCCAAAATCATGCAGTCTCTACACTGTAAAAAATTCTACACAACTCTTTCATGTTGTCCCAACACAAATCGATTAAGTTAACTTAATCGTTTTTACAAATTGAAGTGGATTGAATATAAAATAAGTTGTTCCCCCCCAAAAATGTAGGAATTGTGTTGTTTCAACTGATTTTAAATAGTTTGAACAAGCAGCAAAATATTTATTTTCAGTGTTTAGTAGATGCTTATTTTGAACTAGTTATTTCATAACCACCAAAAAGCATATTGTATATAATACGAACTGAATGAAATTGAGATGTAGTGCATTCACTACACTATGTTGACATGGTTTTTGCATAATTGTTTTTGCATACTATTTAAATTGACATAATCATCTTGTCACATACAGTTTTCACATATTATATAGACCATTTTCACAGATGTAAACAATAACAATGGTCCTTACGTATTTCCTGTTTTACTATTTTAATTTCTATAGCTTACGAAAATGCAAAAAGGTCTACATATTGATGAATAATGTTACGATCGCTGTTTTAATGTGAAGGCATGATTAAATTGCCTCTTGTTACAGTTATGAAATGGTTTGACAACAAGCAGGAAATGTTCATGGCTCAATGACATCACCACATTGGAATGGTCTATAGGAGGAAAGTGTATGATTTTGGATGCAGCAACAACTAGCCGCTAGTGAATAGGCATACCCGTGGTTTGCTTGAAGATGGCACACATTCTCATTTCATTCTCTCTTTCAAGTGCGCTACATTAGCGGACTAGGGGGCCATTCACAGAGAATGCACCTTTGCTTCTAAAACCCCAAGATTCAGTGCAAGAAAAGCATCTCCTGCCCAATGCTAATGTCAAATAAAATGGTTGTCTTGCCAACTTGCTACTGGAAACAGAAGCTCGCAATGCTTGCCCGCCTCTGTGTTCTTCTGATTCTTCCACTGCTTTGGAATTGATATTGATGAGTGGCACTGCATATAAAAGTTGAAGTTTGTTGGTGGAGGAAACGCATAATTTTGTTGGTTCTCAACTCCAAATAAATCTCAAGAAGAATTAGGGGCTGATCGCACCGAACATGCTTTGTGCGTTGAGAGGCGCCTTTTTGAATGATTTACTAATGGCCGTGAGCATTTTGCGCGCTGCATATGCGCCCTGAGCGCCTCGTGTTTTAACCGCCTACTGCACCTTGCATTTTTGCCGTTGCGTGTTGTGTGCTCCCAGTTGAAAAAACGCCTCTCGCATTACATCTCTTTCATTCTCCAATCAAATGAAAGAAGAGGCGGAGTTTCCGTTGAGGTGCCTGCAGTGTTTGTGTTGTCAAGACGACTACCGAGACTTTTGAAGATGGAGGAGGAACTAGTAGTTGCTGTTTTGAGTTATCTGGAGCTGTATGACGTAACAAATTTTGAAAATCACAATATTATTAAATATTAAAATTATAACAATAGTCAGCACCCAAGGTGTAGTGGTTAGTGCGTCGACACATGGCACTCAGGTGTTCGAGGCGACCTGAGTTCGATTCTTGCCTTGAGGTCCTATGCCGATCCTTCCCCTCTCTCCTCTCCCCACACTTTCCTGTCTATACTCTCTACTGTCCTATCAATTAAAGGTAAAAAAAAAAAAAGAATAATTAAAAAAATTAAAAAAAAAAAATTATAACAATATCGACAGCAACACTCGCACACAATACGTAGCTGATTCAGTCATTGCCCAGCATCATAAAAAGCGCCAAAAAGGCAGTGTGGTGCGCTTCGCGGTTTTGGAACGTAAAAGCGCGTTCAGTGTGATCGGCCCCTAAGAAAGTCCCCTAAGAATGTGAGAGGCACTGCAAAAGACACAGGCGTAATGATCACGTCAAATGTGAGTTTGCATAGAAAAACAATGGGAAAGTAATAGAATGGAAAAACACATTCTGTGTGAATGCTCCCTTATATAAGAACTTTAGTCCATGTAGACCAGGGGTGTCAAACTTAGTTCCTGGAGGGTCACAGCCCTGCATAGTTTAGTTCCAACCCAATTCCCACATACTTAATTGCAGGTTCAATGCAATCTCACGGCAATTCGTAACTTTTTGATTTAGTGGCTAATTAGTATGAATTCGTACGATCTAATTCGTACAATTTAGTACAATTTGCTCATCACCCAATGACGGTTTGGGTTAGGGGTGGGTTAGGTGCCATGCCTCCTTTTTAAAATCGTACATTTTCGTACGACTGAACTCGTACGAATTAGCCACTAAACTGACAAAACGTAAAATATTTACATTTTCTCGTGAGATCAGGCTGGCAGGTTTCAAACAAGCCTGAAGGACTTAGTTTAATCAGGTGTGTTTAATTAGGGTTGGAACTAAACTGTGCAGAGCTGTGGCTCTTCAGAAACTGAGTTTGACAGCTGTGATGTAGACGCTATACTGAATTGAAAATATGGCAGTGCGGGACAGACTTACAGTAATTTTGGCATGGAATTAATGTCCTAGATTGTAAATGTTTTCACAATTATTTAAAGTTTTTATCTGCTGATTATTTAGTCCTTTCATAAAAACTTGTCAGCTGAACAACTGGCATGTTGTTAGACTGCATAGTGTACTTGCATCCCTTGCAGCGTTATTTTCATTCCTGTTAAATTACCTTGTGGTGTTATGATTGTGTGCTTGCTACTGGGTGTGTGAGAGTTTGGGTGATACCGTGACCCCATCCCCTTTTTTAACCGTCCACATCACATTATCAACTTAATCTAACAAAAACTGGATTATTTGATCAATTCCTCTAACATGTAAACATTTAGTTTGAGCGTTTAGACTGCTATTATGTCATGCCAACAGCTTAACCAATGGGGTGAGTTTTGGGGCGGGGCTATCTGATTGTTTAACCAATGGTGTACAGTAGTTGTTTAGAGAAAACCTTTTGAAACCATTATTAGTAATTAGGTATTAAATGCTTGATTTCAGCTTTAAGGACTGTAAGTCGGCCAAATATTTATTTTTTGAGATTGCATATAGTATATAGCAGGGGTATCCAAACTCGGTCCTGGAGGGCCAGTGTCCTGCAGATTTTCGCTCCAACTTGCCTCAACACACTTGCAATGATGTTTCTAGAAAGCCTAGTAAGAGCTTGATTAGCTAGCCCAGGTGTGTCTGATTGGGGTTGGAATTAAACTTTGCAGGACTCCGGAGCTCCAGGACCGTGTTTGGGCACCCCTGGTATATAGCATACTGCATATACAGTATTTCAGGTCTATATCTCTTCTGAAATGGTTTATTAGACCTAGGCGAAACTGAACTTGACATTCTTGGCCACGTTGGAGTTGTTGAATCATTTGAAAGCTTGTCAGAGCAGCAGATATTTTACGATTGAGGGAACATGTAGCAGATCTTCCAGTCTGGTTCTGTTTGCAATAGTTTAGTGCTTAATCATCAGCGATAGAGTCAACCCACATTAGGAAAGACGATTTTCTACCTCACCAAAGAACGACTAGGAAAACCACCCTGGGGCAGATTGAAAACCGCTTGTGGTTTGTTTGGAGCCTGGGACACAGAGGACGTGTTTATGTACATGGGCACTTATGAATCGTCTACACAGGCAAACATTCTCCATTTAAGGCACCAGACCTCAAGCGTTCACCGTTCATGCTTGATATCGCTAGCTCTGCAATATTAATTCACTTCAGCCTTGTACACAAAACTGGAGCCAGCAATTCTCTCTGCACTCATACTTGAGCTTACAAACAGTTGCTATTAAATAGTCCGAACACTCATACCACATTAAATTAAGGAAATACTCCGCAAATCCTATTGCATATGTGTGTTATTACAATTATGATTGTCAGAAGGAGGTATTTCCCTGCTAATCGATACAAAAGAAATAGCAAACCCGAAAAGACAAAGCTCATGCATTTGTTTTTGTCGAGGAATCAAATGAGTCAAATGATTCAGCTCAAATAATGTCTGTGTGAGTCAGGACGTGAGTCGAAAACATTGACTGAACTTGAAAATGAGAATCATTCGTCTCCATTTCCATCATCTCCTGGATGATTCTTCACAAACGAGCAAACTCTCAGATTAAGCCCTTGATGAAGCTGGTGTCTAAGTGGACGATGAGTATGCGGAGGAAGGACATCTCTTTGCGTGTGTTTTCAAAGATGATTCGGGGATCGTCAGACTGACAGCGCAGGCAGTTTGGAGCCATCACCATCGCCAAATTGTTCACGTCCATCTTAGTCCTACTCACATTCACCGGCTGAGCGAAGATCTGGGATGAGAGAAACACAGGGTGTCAGGGATGTTAAAATGAACCGTAATCTGATTCAAATATGTGCCAAACAAATGCTTTGAGTAGGATTTTATATGGATGAACCTCTGAGGGGAATAGACTCTTTTTAGAAAAGTATTTTCTGTTCATTTTGTCTGCGAGAGAAGTTTTATAAAGAAGTTTCGAGAGGATAGCGTGCTTATGATTGGCCACAGCTGGTCTCGCATCATTAATCACTAACCAATCAGATACACCCAAATGCACATAAATTGTCTGTCTTCCTTACCTTAAAGGCTGATTTATACTTCTGTGTCAAGACGACGCATATGCTTCGGCGCAGCCTTTGCGCAGTCGCATAGCCCTCGCCATGGCTGCCTCTAAAAAAATGTAACTTACACATTGCAACGACGCATAGCACAAGCTCTGTGATTGGTTGGCTTGTTAGTGCTGACAAGTGTGGGCGGTGCTATGAGCCGCGAGCCCGATGGAGCGAGTGTTTACAAGTGTTGAGTCCTATGAAGGAACTCCAAATGGAAACTTTGTTTTGTGTTTACCTTGTGATTAAAGTTGTTGCACGTCTGCCGGTTCCCGCCTCAGAATGAGGGAGTTTGAGCTACTTGTACATTAAGGTAGCATTCAGAAAAAAACAAAACACCAGCGAAGAAACTCGACACTAAGAAACATAACATAATCTACTGCCAGCTAGGGTTGGGCCGATAGACGATGCCATCGTCCATCGCTGATGGCCGATAGACATCACGATGCTGAGCCGGCATCGCCGATCCTCTGCCCCGCCCCCTGTCGCAAACCCGCTCGTGAAAAATACACACTCAGGCCCCGTTTACACTAATACAGCGTAGTTTTAAAATGGCATTTTAGAACGAAAATGATCCACGTCCACGCTGGCCTTGCATCTAGCATTTCTGAATTTCTGCATTTCCCTCCGTCTGCTGAAAGCACACATCACGTGACCACACACACACACACACACACACAGCCACACACACACTGCCATGCGCTCATCTGAGCTCCAGAGAACAGTGCACGTCGGACAGTTTATCAAGGATGTATCGCTGGATCGCGTGTCACTATAGCTGTTAAACGTGATCTTTAATTAATCTTGTCTCTATCTAACGACCCTTCGGTCTTTTTGTAACATGTCACAGCATCAGTACAGTGCTTCAATCATTCGCTTTCACGCTTGTACTTAATAATTTTAGTGAAACCCTGAGCTACTGTTGGTTGTGCACCTTTTTTACCAACCAAGTTTGTCGACGCTATTATACTGACACCAGTGCCGGAGCAAGCTCAACTGTCGCTCTATAGGCAAGCGACGAGAATGCCGCCCTCAAACCGAAAGTTATGCTGCCTTCAATCCGAAAAAGCCGGCGAAGGGTGGGGAGGGGGGCAGCTGAGCTGGGTGTTGAGATGATGCGGGGTTTGTCGCAGACGAAAGCGAAGACCGAGGGGCGCTGAGATGATGCAGGGTTTGTTGCGGACGAAAGCGAAAGGGGGAGACGCGCCGGGGACACCGTCCTGACTGCTCTGCCGCCCTAGGCAGCCGCCTAGGTTGCCTCTATGGACGCGCCGGCCCTGACTGAAACAGATCAATCAGCCCACTCATGCCAGAGTCCTGCGGAAAAAGTGATTGACAGGTGGTAATTTGTGTGTAATTAATCTTTATTTATTTATGATTTGGTTATGAGTAATACAAGACCATGCGGGCCAGGTTGTTGAAACGGTAGGCTACAAATAATTAATTCGTTATGAATTAATTAATTATTCATAAATAATTAATTCACCTCCGCCTAAGAAGACGATGCCATCGTCCATCGCGATGTTTCACATTAGACATCGTATGATGCTAAATTGGTCAACATCGCCCAACCCTACTGCCAGCTAGCGTTTCAGACGTGTCATTGCAGAGAAACACAAACAGCACACAGAACTGTACATGCACAGCAACTCGCAAGGCATGTGCTGGGTTTTACCTGTAAGAAGTTGATGAAGTAGCAGAGCACCAGTCTGTTGAGCTCTGGCAGAGACTGAACCACACTGACGGCTGCGTCTGGATCTTCATAATGACTGATGCACTGCTTATAGAAGCTCTGAGGGATCACCGGCTCCTCCAGCTCTCTGTACCACAGCTTCAACAGAGACGCTAACACAGAGACAGAGAGCACTCACATTACAGCACAATTCATCCATATTCAGCCTCTCACACAAAGATTAGAGGGGCATTTTCCTGCAATAGTTGAGCTCCAACCCTTATAAACCATGTAGCTCTTTTCATTTATGGGCCACACTTGGTTCCTTCTTTTATAATTGTACTGACACGCGGCTGTGGTGATAAAGACGATAAAATCGATATAATTCATTACATGAATGCACTGTTTAAAAAACATTTTAAACTTGTAAATCTCATTCTTGATCACGTTTGATGATGACTGATGATCACAGAGAGCTGAACAGATCTTTTAGTCCCAGTTAATATGGTTATATGTGTTACTACAGAGACATGTTAATACGCGGCTGTCAATCAATTCGGTGGGTGGGGAAACCGCACTCCTACGTTACGTTATGGTGGGCCTCAAAATGTGAGGGATTTGGATTCTAATTTAACGTTAGAAAATTTTAACTTTAGACTTATTGTCTTTATATCACCCCAATATGACGGTGGACACGCTCTACCTACACACAGTTCTTCACAGAATTCAGAGGGACTTTATTTTATAATACTATGAAATATTTATACAATTTCTATTGTTCTAATAAAATAAATGTTTCTATTAGAATTCATATGAATATATTGTATGTTCTTAGAATATTATTAATAATTACAAAATTGTACATTAAATAAAGCAAGGCATTTAAAATATCATTTGTTTGCAATAAGAATAATCCCGTCTTAATGTGGTAAAACATACAAACTTTATTTTTGCATTAAGATTCAAATATTCAAAATTGATACAAAGAAACATAAAAAATAATCAAACATAACAAGAATGTTTTAAACACTTTTTTGCAGTTTTAATTAGTATTAGTTTAATTCTGCAGATAATAAGTATTTTATCCAGTTTATTTCAATAAATGCCATCTAATTTCAATGTGTGCACACACTGGTTTCTGTTTTGACGAGTGTCCCCTTGTTCGGGATTTATCCCCCAATAATTCCTGTTATTCATTTTGAAGGAGCCTTTTTTGACACTTAAACATCTAAATCATGTCCATGATTATTTTGTGTTCACATAACTAATGCAACAAAAGTCACTATGTGTCATTCCATTACGATCAAAGTTAAAATTACATAACATAAAATGTTTAATAATATTGAACCAAAGAAACCTAGAGGGAAAAACACTTGAATCAGCAACTAAAAACCTTTTTCTGACTAAACCTTCTGTTTTGGTCAACTGTACTTGAGCTGGTTGAAGCTAAACTTGAAAATGGCTTCTTGAATTAACAAACTTCAGCTAGTACAAAATGCAGCTGCCAGAGTTCTTACCAGGTCTAGAAAATATGATCATATCACCCCAATTTTATCCTCCTTACACTGGCTGCCTGTTAAGTTCCGTATTGATTTTAAAATATTGCTTCTTACCTATAAAGCTTTAAAGGTGCTGTATGTAAGTTTTTTTTACTCTTCTAAAGCATAAAAATACCATAATATGTGTGCAGATATTTAAGAAACATCCCAAGTGAACATACTTGTTTAACTGAAAAATAATGCTGAAGTCAGATATTCTGCTTTGAAAATGTTTTTTCCGTGCCGGAACGCTGTCTTTGTTTAGGTAATTTTCACATGCACGATGCCAGTTTAGCCAATTATAATTCAGCACCCCGGGTTGCCTTGTTGGAAAACAGTGCATTTCATTCATTCATTCAGAAAGGCTCTGAAAGCGTGCGTCCGTGACCGAAAAGGACAGTATGGGAGACAAGATTCAGTTCCACATGAGGTTATTAATTAGCAAATTACATAAATATTACGAACGTAAACATTAGGTGAGCAGGTTACATTGTAACCGCGTGTCCTAACAACATGCTGTGACGAGAGAGGCAGTGATCAGCTATTTGGCTGTTTGTACCAGACGAAACACGACAGAAATTTGAATACAGCCTTTCAGAAGCACAGAATATGCACTCACTCATGAAACGGTAAGGTTTAGAATCTGTTTAATACATGTTAACCCTCTTTAACATCATTAAATGTAAAATGGCATTCAAACTCATATTGTTAGCATTTAGCTCTGAATAAAGCACACGAGATTTACCTGAGGTGATCACTGTCATAGGTTTCACAAGTTCAGCTGTGAGAAATAGAAGCCTTTTCTAATCATTCAATTCGAGGTGTTGGTTAGGACAAAAACTCCCTTTAATATGGAAAATATTCCCTCTATCGCGTGTCGTTGCTTTTATTTAGAACACAGTTTAAATCACTCGCTCCTTGTATTCAAACTGGCAACCCACGCTCATGTTTGTTTTGATCCAGGAGTGCAACACCTAGTTTAACCACTGGGTGTCAAACTTACATACTGCACCTTTAATACGCGGCTGTCAATCAATTCGGTGGGTGGGGAAACCGCACTCCTATGTTACGTTATGGTGGGCCTCAAAATGTAAGGGATTTGGATTCTATTTTAATGTTAGGAAATTTTAACTTTAGACTTATTGTCTTTATATCACCCCAATATGACTGTGGACACGCTCTACCTACACACAGTTTTTCACAGAATTCAGAGGGACTTTATTTTATAATACTATGCAATATTTATACAATTTCTATTGTTCTAATAAAATAAATGTTTCTATTAGAATTCATATGAATATATTGTATGTTCTTATAATATTATTAATTACAAAATTGTACATTAAATAAAGCAAGGCATTTAAAATATCATTTGTTTGCAATGAGAATAATCCAATCTTAATGTGGTAAAACATACAAACTTTATTTTTGCATTAAGATTCAAATATTCAAAATTGATACAAAGAAACATAAAAAATAATCAAACATAACAAGAATGTTTTAAACACTTTTTTGCAGTTTTAATCAGTATTAGTTTAATTCTGCAGATAATAAGTATTTCATCCAGTTTATTTCAATAAATTCCAATCTAATTTCAATGTGTGCACACACTGGTTTCTGTTTTGACAAGTGTCCCCTTGTTCGGGATTTGTCCCCCATTTAATTCCTGTTGATCATTTTTCATTTTGAAGGAGCCTTTTTTGACCCTTAAACATCTAAATCATGTCCATAATTATTTTGTGTTCACATAACTAATGCAACAAAAGTCACTATGTGTCATTCCATTACGATCAAAGTTAAAATTACATAACATAAAATGTTTAATAATTTTGAACCAAAGAAACCTAGAGGGAAAAACACTTGAATCAGCAACTAAAAACCTTCTTTCTGACTAAATCTACTGTTTTGGTCAACTGTACTTGAGCTGGTTGAAGCTAAACTTGAAAATGGCTTCTTGAATGAACAAACTTCAGCTAGTACAAAATGCAGCTGCCAGAGTTCTTACCAGGTCTAGAAAATATGATCATATCACCCCAATTTTATCCTCCTTACACTGGCTGCCTGTTAAGTTCCGTATTGATTTTAAAATATTGCTTCTTACCTATAAAGCTTTAAAGGTGCTGTATGTAAGTTTTTTTACTCTTCTAAAGCATAAAAATACCATAATATGTGTGCAGATATTTAAGAAACATCCCAAGTGAACATACTTGTTTAACTGAAAAACAATGCTGAAGTCAGATATTCTGCTTTGAAAATGTTTTTTCCGTGCCGGAACGCTGTCTTTGTTTAGGTAATTTTCACATGCACAATGCCATTTTAGCCAATTATAATTCAGCACTCCGGGTTGCCTTGTTGGAAAACAGCTTATTTCATTCATTCATTCATTCAGAAAGGCTCTGAAAGCATGCGTCCGAGACTGAAAAGGACAGTATGGGAGACAAGATTCAGTTCCACATGAGGTTATTAATTAGCAAATTACATAAATATTACGAACGTAAACATTAGGTGAGCAGGTTACATTGTAACCGCGTGTCCTAACAACATGCTGTGACGAGAGAGGCAATGATCAGCTATTTGGCTGTTTGTACCAGACGAAACACGACAGAAATTTGAATACAGCCTTTCAGAAGCACAGAATATGCACTCACTCATGAAACGGTAAGGTTTAGAATCTGTTTAATACATGTTAACCCTCTTTAACATCATTAAATGTAAAATGGCATTCAAACTCATATTGTTAGCATTTAGCTCTGAATAAACACACGAGATTTACCTGAGGTGATCACTGTCATAGGTTTCACAAGTTCAGCTGTGAGAAATAGAAGCCTTTTCTAATCATTCAATTCGAGGTGTTGGTTAGGACAAAAACTCCCTTTAATATGGAAAATATTCCCTCTATCGCGTGTCGTTGCTTTTATTTAGAACACAGTTTAAATCACTCGCTCCTTGTATTCAAACTGGCAACCCACGCTCATGTTTGTTTTGATCCAGGAGTGCAACACCTAGTTTAACCACTGGGTGTCAAACTTACATACTGCACCTTTAATACGCGGCTGTCAATCAATTCGGTGGGTGGGGAAACCGCACTCCTACGTTATGTTATGGTGGGCCTCAAAATGTAAGGGATTTGGATTCTATTTTAATGTTAGGAAATTTTAACTTTAGACTTATTGTCTTTATATCACCCCAATATGACGGTGGACACGCTCTACCTACACACAGTTCTTCACAGAATTCAGAGGGACTTTATTTTATAATACTATGCAATATTTATTCAATTTCTATTGTTCTAATAAAATAAATGTTTCTATTAGAATTCATATGAATATATTGTATGTTCTTAGAATATTACTAATAATTACAAAATTGTACATTAAATAAAGCAAGGCATTTAAAATATCATTTGTTTGCAATAAGAATAATCCCATCTTAATGTGGTAAAACATACAAACTTTATTTTTGCATTAAGATTCAAATATTCAAAATTGATACAAAGAAACTTAAAAAATAATCAAACATAACAAGAATGTTTTAAACACTTTTTTGCAGTTTTAATTAGTATTAGTTTAATTCTGCAGATAATAAGTATTTTATCCAGTTTATTTCAATAAATTCCATCTAATTTCAATGTGTGCACACACTGGTTTCTGTTTTGACGAGTGTCCCCTTGTTCGGGATTTATCCCCCATTTAATTCCTGTTGATCATTTTTCATTTTGAAGGAGCCTTTTTTGACCCTTAAACATCTAAATCATGTCCATGATTATTTTGTGTTCACATAACTAATGCAACAAAAGTCACTGTGTCATTCCATTACGATGAAGCAAAAAAAAAGTTAATATTACATAACATAAAATGTTTAATAATATTGAACCAAAGAAACCCAGAGGGAAAACACTTGAATCAGCAACTAAAAACCTTCTTTCTGACTAAATCTTCTGTTTTGGTCAACTGTACTTGAGCTGGTTGAAGCTAAACTTGAAAATGGCTTCTTGAATTAACAAACTTCAGCTAGTACAAAATGCAGCTGCCAGAGTTCTTACCAGGTCTAGAAAATATGATCATATCACCCCAATTTTATCCTTCTTACACTGGCTGCCTGTTAAGTTCCGTATTGATTTTAAAATATTGCTTCTTACCTATAAAGCTTTAAAGGTGCTGTATGTAAGTTTTTTTACTCTTCTAAAGCATAAAAATACCATAATATGTGTGCAGATATTTAAGAAACATGCCAAGTGAACATACTTGTTTAACTGAAAAACAATGCTGAAGTCAGATATTCTGCTTTGAAAATGTTTTTTCCGTGCCGGAACGCTGTCTTTGTTTAGGTAATTTTCACATGCACAATGCCATTTTAGCCAATTATAATTCAGCACTCCGGGTTGCCTTGTTGGAAAACAGCGTATTTCATTCATTCATTCATTCAGAAAGGCTCTGAAAGCGTGCGTCCGAGACTGAAAAGGACAGTATGGGAGACAAGATTCAGTTCCACATGAGGTTATTAATTAGCAAATTACATAAATATTACAAACGTAAACATTAGGTGAGCAGGTTACATTGTAACCGCGTGTCCTAACAACATGCTGTGACGAGAGAGGCAGTGATCAGCTATTTGGCTGTTTGTACCAGACGAAACACGACAGAAATTTGAATACAGCCTTTTAGAAGCACAGAATATGCACTCACTCATGAAACGGTAAGGTTTAGAATCTGTTTAATACATGTTAACCCTCTTTAACATCATTAAATGTAAAATGGCATTCAAACTCATATTGTTAGCATTTAGCTCTGAATAAAGCACACGAGATTTACCTGAGGTGATCACTGTCATAGGTTTCACAAGTTCAGCTGTGAGAAATAGAAGCCTTTTCTAATCATTCAATTCGAGGTGTTGGTTAGGACAAAAACTCCCTTTAATATGGAAAATATTCCCTCTATCGCGTGTCGTTGCTTTTATTTAGAACACAGTTTAAATCACTCGCTCCTTGTATTCAAACTGGCAACCCACGCTCACGTTTGTTTTGATCCAGGAGTGCAACACCTAGTTTAACCACTGGGTGTCAAACTTACATACTGCACCTTTAAATAATCTAGCTCCAGTTTATCTAAACAACCTTCTGTCTCGCTACAATCCAACCCGCTCTTTACGATCTCAGAACTCAGGGCTTCTGGTAGTACCTAGAAAAGCAAAGTCGAGTAAAGGAGGCTGAGCCTTGTCATTTATGGCTCCTAAACTCTGGAATAGCCTTCCTGATAATGTTCGAGGCTCAGATACACTCTTTTGCATCTTTTTAGCAAAGCATACACTCAGTGCATCACTTAGCGGCATGTTATATGAATGTGCCCCACACAAGTTTTTGCATCTCGCTCATATACCCTATGAACAGCAGCTACGCTAATTATTTTCTTTATTCTCTATTTCCACCTGGGGATACTCCCGAGGCCTTCAGACACTATGCAGCGCCACTGATTCGATCCAAGACCAGCGACGAGATGATCCCAAGGTTTTCATAATCATGGACCAGGCCATATCCTGAGCAGCTGCTGTGGTGGTCATGGAGGAGTGGAGAGCATGATTCCGGTGACGCTCCAGGGACAGACGAGTCTTCGCTGAGGTCCAGCGTTCTCCAGCCTCCGGAGTCTAGACTACAGCTCTGCACAAGACGTTTGGCCATTAGAGAAATGGTCGTGCCCAACTGAGCCTAGTTTCTCTCAAGGTATTTCTAATCTTTACCTCACCGCTGTCGCCACTGGCTTGCATGGTTTGGGATCTGTAGAGCTGCGCATCGATGGAATTGCTCCTCAGTGTTTGGACTCTCAATAGTGATTATTAAACCACACTGAACTGAGCTAAACTGAACTGAAACACTGAAAACTGGACTGACACTGTTTCAATTCACTATAATCTTCTATGTGAAGCTACTTTGACACAATCTACATTGTAAAAGCGCTATACAAATAAAGGTGAATTGAATAGAATTGAATGGAATTGAAAAAGAAAGAAAAAGAAAAAGCAGGGCTAGAGTTTTTGTCAGGAATTGACTGGGTGGTTGAATGATTGTGGATTGCTATTGGTGGATCTGATGTGATTGACAGCTTGCTCCGCCCTCATGTCAGTATACATGTAACATATGTCATTATAGAGCGAGGGGAAGTTAGTTGGGTTAAATATTAAAAAAACCTACACAAATCCTCCATGTTAATGCTGCATATTTATTGATGTATAATGTGAATATTTCGATCATGTTTTCTGTTCTCACCTGGGACATTAGGATCAGAGAGGTTTTCTGGAATTTTCCACTGGTCCACCTGCAGCTTGAGAGCGTTCACCTCATCGATATCCCCTGGTACTCTACAGGATGAACACAACAGTTTATGATATTCAGCTCAGTTTTGGATATTATTTACCTGGTTTGATGGTCATAAGAGTTTGGGCACTAATGCTTTATTGTAAAACAGCCCTTATGGATAGTACTTTTTCTTCATGCTATGGATGTCCACAGGTGCTTTTTTCAACATTGTTCAGAATATCTTGTTTTGTGATCAGAAAGAAATTCATAAAAGTTTACAACCAATGGAGTGAGAATAAATGGTGAGGAAACTCATTTTGGGTGGACTATCCTTTTAAGAATAGTGTGCTGTAGCAACTGACCATTAGATGGAGCCAACACACATGGCTTAAAGAAAACATGGCCTGTTAATGCCCCTTAGATTTTACTGACATTCATTCATGCTCACACTTTCTCCTCTAAAATGTTGTTGGCACACAATATATCCATACATACAGTAGTGTTCTGTGCCACAGTAATATTGGATTTTTTCCCCATTGTTTTTGTGAACAAGACAAATATAAAAAAAATCTGCCCACTATTTTGATTTCACATCTAAAACATACAAATGTAACTTAAACCTACTTAATGTAAATGTTAACCCAGAGCTATGATGTTTATAGACATAATCAATAACCATATTATAAAAAATGTTGCTGCTGCATCACATCATGTCTTCATTTATCATTCAAACCAATAGAGCAGGGTTGCCAAGTCTCTGATTTTCACAAAGAATTGGGCTTTAACCATTGGGCTATTTTGATCGATCATTGGACTAGTTTTGATCAGTCATTGGGCTAGTTTTGATCAGCTTTTGGACTAGTTTTGATCAGCCATTTGACTAGTTTTGATCAGCCATTTGACTAGTTTTGATTGGCCATTAGGCTAGTTTTGTTCGACCATTGGACTAGTTTTGGGCTAGTTTTGATCAGCTTTTGGACTTGTTTTGGTGGTGGTGGTGGTGTGGAGATACTCCCCTCATGATTGTGAAGCGCTTTGGGTGTATGGCCATACACAATAAATGCGCTATAAAAATGCACATTACATTACGATACATTGTTTTGATCAGCTTTTGAGCTAGTTTTGATCATCCATTGAGCTAGTTTTGATTGGCCATTGGGCTAGTTTTGATCAACCATTGGACTAGTTTTGGGCTAGTTTTGATTGGTCATTGTACTAGTTTTGAACGGCCAATTTTACTCAGCCATTGGGCTCCTTTAGGCTACAGTAGTTTTGACTGGCCATTGGGTTAGTTTTGATCGATCATTGGAATAGATTTGGGTTAGTTTTGATCAGCCATTGGGTTAGTTTTGATCAGCCATTGAGCTAGTTTTGATTGGCCATTGCACTAGTTTTGATTGGCCATTTGATTAGTTTGGGACTAGTTTTAATCAGCCATTGGGCTTGTTTTGATCAGCCATTGGGCTTGTTTTGATCAGCCAATTTGCTAGTTTTGATCAGCCAATTTGCTAGTTTTGATCGGCCATTGGGTTAGTTTTGATTGGCCATTGGACTAGTTTGGGGCTAGTTTTGACCAGCCATTGGGCTAGTTTTGATTAGCCATTGGGCTAGTTTTGAATAGCCATTGGGCTAGTTTTGATTGGTCATTGAACTAGTTTTGTGCTAGTTTTGATTGGCCATTAGGTTAGTTTTGGTCTAGTTTTTTATCGGCCAATGAGCTAGTTTTAATCCAAGATTGGGCTAGTTTTAATTAGATTAGTTTAGTTTAGTTAGTTTAATTAGATATTGGACTAGTTTTGGTTGGGATTTGGGCTAGATTTGTTGCAAAAACCTTGGCCACTCTGCAGCTTTAAGATGTTCAGTAAAAGAGAATCACATCATAGATGTGCAGCTGACAACTGAATGATCTATCTTAAAAATATGGACCAAAATCTTTCCAGCATCTTGTTGAATCAGTGCCACAAATAATTAGGGCAATCTTCAAGGCAAACAGGGTCCAGCAAACTAAGTGTCTGGTGAGTATAGTCTAGCTTTAGCATGATTGTGTGTCTCACCTGAAGATGCCCTCCGTCTGAGCTCCACCCAGAGCCAGGACACACTGAGAGAGCTGCACCTGCACCCAAGGCAGTTTCCTGTCAGGGAAGAGCTCACTCTGCCTCTCCATGATCTCCTCCAAAGCGCTGCCAAACAGTGATGGCGTCACGATGGCATTTCGACTGTGATCAATCTCCTCCAGTGTAGGCTTCCTCAAACCCTACAGACAGAACAAGAGACAGACTTCAGTCATTAATATATTGTTATTCAAATTTGATTAAAACAACTGCAAATGGCCTCAGATTACATAAGCTAAGGTTGAACAATTTAAAAGGATAGTTCACTTAAAAATGTTTTTTTTTCCCTCCAACTTTCTTCAGTACATCTTCCCCTTTGTGTCCAACAGAAGAAAGAAACTCGGTTTGGAACAAGTGGAGGATGATGAGTAAATGATGACAGAATTTTCATTTAGTTTGAACTATCTCTTTATAATTGTTACTGTATATTACTTTTAAAAATCTAACCTTTTTATACAAGTATTTTAATATCACATAATTTTTTCACTGCTTTAATTACTCATGTCTACTGTACCAAAGTTCATTTTGTTGACAGAAATTGTTTGTCATAATTTTCATGACGAACAAGTTTCTACCGATGAAAACTAAATAAAAATTGACGATGATGACGATGACAACAATAATAAAAATTTACTGACATTTTCATTGACTAGTAATAACGAGATGAGGATGTGATTGAGGGATGCATTTTGGTAAATATCCAATCAGAATTAATCTTGGTGTGTGACGCACCTTTGAAAAGTAACTAGTCACTGACCTTTAGAGAACTGACTCCATAAGGTTGTACATTAAAAGTTATTAAATCGGTCAGTCTTAAATTCATATGATCATGGCATTCATTGTCATGAGGAGCTGTTTCCTCACGCATTTCATTTTAGCTGCAGCAACAGTTTAGCTAACCCGCTAACTCGCGCTGTTCACGTGCTGTCTGCATCTGCCGCGATCGTCATGACAACAGCCAGTGTACAGTGTACCTGTACAACAAAACAAAAACTGCTTTATTCAGAATGTCATTCAGCGATTCAGTGATTATTTATTATGTCTGTAAGGATGTAATGATACTGTAGTGCTGCAATATTCGCTTATCAGGGAGTCAAAATAACGAAACTAATAATGACATATTACTTATTATATACAGTGCATCCGGAAAATATTCATAGCTTCAAAGTATTCAAAGCTTCACTTTTTCCACATTTTTTTATGTGTTACAGCCTTATTCCAAAATGGATTAACACACAATACCCTAGAATGACAATGTGAAAAAAGAGTACATTCTGTTTTCACTGATCATTCTTGAGATGTAAAGATGTAAATTGAGTTGATTGGACATGATTTGAAAAGGCATCCACCTGTCTATATAAGGTCCCAGGGTTGACAGTGCATGTCAAAGCACAAACCAAGCATGAAGACAAAGGAATTGTCTGTAGACCTCAGAGACAGGATTGTCTCGAGGCACAAGGCTGGGGAAGGTTACAGAAAAATTTCTGCTGCTGAGCACAGTGGCCTCCATCATCCGTAAGTGGAGATGTTTGGAACCACCAGGACTCTTCCTAGAGCTTGCCGGCCATCTAAACTGAGTGATCGAGGGAGAAGGGCCTTAGTCACGGAGGTGATCAATAACCTGATGGTCACTCTGTCTGAGCTCCAGCACACTTCTGTGAAGAGAGGAGAACTTACAGAAGGGCAACCTGTGCAGCAATCCACCAATCAGGCCTGTATGGTAGAGTGGCCAGACGGAAGCCACTCCCAGCCTGGAATTTGCCAAAAGGCATCTGAAGGACTCTCAGACCATAAGAAACAAAATTCTCTGGTCTGATGAGACTAAAATTGAACACTTTGGAGTGAATGTCAGGCATTACGTTTGGAGAAAACCAGGCACCGCTCATCACCAGGCTAATACCATCCCTACAGTGAAGCATGGTGGTGGCAGCATCATGCTGTGGGGATGTTTCTTAGCAGCAGGAACTGGAAGACTAGTCAGGATAGGGGGAAAGATGAATGCAGCAATGTACAGAGACATCCTGAAAGAAAACCTGCTTCAGAGTGCTCTTGACCTCAGACTGGGGCGAAGGTTCATCTTCCTGCAGGACAATGACCCAAAGCACACCGCCAAAATATCAATAGAGTGGCTTCACAACAACTCAGTGAATGTCCTTGAGTGGCCCAACCAGAGCCCAGACCTAAATCCTGTTGAACATCTCTGGAGAGATCTGAAAATGGCTGTACACCGTCACTTCCCATCCAACCTGATAGAGCTTGAGAGGTACTGCAAAGAGGAATGGGCTAAAATTCCCAAAGACAGGTGTGCCAAGCTTGTGGCATCATATTCAAAAAGACTTGAGGCTGTAATTGCTGCCAAAGGTGCACCAACAAAGTATTGAGCAAAGGCTGTGAATACTTATGTATATGTGTTTTATTTTTTAATAAATTTGCAACAATTTCAAAAAACATTTTTTCACATTGTCATTATGGGGTATTGTGTGTAGAATTTTGAAGACATAAATGAATTTAATCCATTTTGGAATAAGGCTGTTACATAAAAAATGTGGAAAAAGTGAAACGCTATGAATACTTTCCAGATGCACTGTAAATAAACAATGCATATCTAATTTTTGGTCTTCAATAAAATGCTATATTCCATATTTTAATAAGACTGTTTTATTTATTTTTAGTTAGAATATTTTGTATAAATAAATGCACACAATGTTTTAATAAAATTAAACCAAATATATTTTAGTCAACTAAATCTAGAGTAGATGTAGTCGACTAAAATCTTATGAAATTTAGTCAACTAAAACTAGACTAAAACTAAAATAATTCAGAAAACTAAAATATGACTAAAACTAAAATGGAATTTTAGTCAAAAGACTAAGACTAAAACTAAATCTAAATTTGCTGTCAAAATTAACACTGATATCTACTAAGACAATGGCTGTTTCTCAATATGCGTTCCTCAGCGGTCTTGCGTCCTTGTGTAACGTCATCATTAGCAGCCAGTTCAGTTCCAAAACTCAAGACCGCAAGAACGGAGGACGCGTGAAACTTCCTGGATGTGTTCATGATATCGAGGACGCACCGATGCAGACTTGAGCAACGAACTCTCTCTAGAAATCCCAGAAGTCATTGCGACTGGAGGTGGGAAGCGCAGCATTTTATATAGACTTATCATTAAAGTTCAGAGTTATCACTTATTTACCTAAGAAGATTCCCTAAATGAAACGGTGAATATAAACATTACCATGGACATCTTAATAAAGGAGTAAACACATTAAGGGTGTTTGTTTGCTGAAATTCGTATTAAAATCTGTTTTATTTATATTGCGCAATGTATATTTATAATGTTTTTATGCAGACTATACAGTATAATGTGAAAAGGGGAAAAACAATAAATCGTTGTATGAATGCTGTAATGTTTAAATAATTTTCTATTTAAAACGCGTGAAGGTCATGTGACCATCAGGAAGAACGCAGCATCCAATTTCTCACAAGACGCGTTCTCTGTTCTTGCGGTCTCCCGAGTTTGTTCTTCCGAGGACACCTGGCAAGACCGGTCTCTACAAGAACGCAAGTCCGTTCTCTGCGTTCTTGGAATTGAGAAACAGCCAATATTAGTTTAGGACACTGTAAAACACTTGTTGATTGCACTAGATATTTCAGTATGAAACGCAGACACCAGCTCAACTGTAACACAATAACAGCACTGAGCAGGATAATGTGTAGCTGTGCGGATGTAAAAATAGCCCACCCAGTAAAAACACTGGAGACAGAGGTGGGACGGCTGATTACAGGGTGGGACCGGTGAAAAGACAAATAGGGAAGGGAAACGGCTTCTACTAGTGCCAGTGCTGTAAGCATTGAAGCGTGTGTATGGAGTGGGGGGGTGAGGGTTTGCTGTTGTAACCTCTTCTTCTTAGTTTGGGTTAGTGGATTAGTAATTCTCATGCTGCTTTCCTTAAGGCCAAGTGCAGTGATTGCTCACAGATGTGGCCAATTCTGGACGACAGAACCATATACTGCTTCTTTTGACCGTTCGGAGACTCCTGGGTACCATATAACAGCAGAGCTGGCATCTATAAATAAACAGTCCGCTCTGGAAAAACTGCTTTCAATTATCATTCACCATCACAGCCCGCTTCTGTGTGTCTGGATAAAGAGCGTTAGGTATCACTGAGCATGTTTAGATTCAATTCTGCAATCAGGAACTGATTATTAAAATGAAACAACACTGGATTCAGGTTAGGCCTAAGAGGTAACTGGTGTTAACTAAGGTTGGCTAATATGATAAAGCTAGAAGTTATACTTATGTTATCGCTGATAAAAGATACATGCTATTAACATTTAAATCAACCATCATAACATTATTATGTACAGTATGATAAATGTGATGTTTAATAAAGATTAAATTGATCTATTTGGTTTTTATTGTATAAATAATAACTTGACTTCTAGTTGATCATTTGGAAAAGTGGCAGAAGGTCGATTTTTCAGATGAATCATCTTTTGAACTGCATCCCAATCATCACAAATACTGCTGAAGACCTAATGGAATCAGAATGGACCCAAGATTCTCACAGAAATCAGTCAAGTTTGGTGAAGGAAAAATCATGGTTTGGAGTTACATTCAGTATTTGGTTGTGCGAGAGATCTGCAGAGTGGATGGCAACATCAACAGCCTGAGGTATCAAGACATTTGTGCTGCCCATTACATTACAAACCACAGAAGAGCAGCAGGATAGCGCTCTTTCTCATACTTCAGCCTCCACATCAAAGTTCCTGAAAGCAAAAAAGGTCAAGATGCTCCAGGATTGGCCAGCCCAGTCACCAGACATGAACATTATTGAGCATGTCTGGGGTTAAATGAAGGAGGAGGCGTTAAAGAGTGATCCAAAAAATCTTGATGAACTCTGGGAGTCCTGCAAGAATGCTTTATTTGGCATTCCAGATGACTTTGTTAAATTATTTGAGTCATTGCAGTCATGATGTGTGTTTAAATGGTCTTGAAGCATGGTCCCAAATGTGTTAGGAGGGTTAAATATTCAACATATACCAATATAAAAACTACTACTACTACTACTACTACAACTACTAATTAGTAATAATAATAGTATTAATACAATTAAATAAATAAATAATCGTAAAACATATTTAAATGTTCAATTACAAATAACCAACCATCTAAATAAATAAATAAATAATAACTCTTACCTTCTTGCCTCCAGTAATGGCCACTTTCTGCAGCTTACGGTAGCAGTACTTGGCGTAAGTGCTGATGGGAAGACCTGTCAGACACAATCAATACGCAATATTACTGACCAATGACAAAACTCTTAAAGCAAATGACATAATTGACCACTGAGTGACCCGCTGCTTGTTTGGTCAAGTTTTCTTTCCTAGATTTAAAAAGGCCTGAAGGCGAAGTGCAGTTTGGCTTGTGAAAGAGCCTTGTGACTTGCATCAGTCCCAAGAAAAGAAAAAAAATCTCTCCTGAGGGATTTATAAATAAAGAAGTCTTTGGAAACAACGCCAGTCCACTCATTTTCTGCGGTTTTGGAGTTTATGGCTGAACACAATATGAAAGAGTAACTCTAGTAGCTCTCAGTTCATTGACAAAACAAATATGATGAACATTGGAGACGCTTGACCAATGTAGTTCAAGGCAATAATAAATATAACCAATAGTTTTCACCACACTTCTGTAGTTGATTGATTAAAATGAGTGATTTTATATATATATATATATATATATATATATATATACAGTTGAAGTGAAAATTATTAGCCCCCTTTGAATTTTTTTTTCTTTTTTAAATATTTCCCAAATTATGTTTAAGAGAGCAAGGAAATTTTCACAGTATGTCTGATAATAGTAATAAAAAATAAAAAAAAAATTTTTCTTCTGGAGAAAGTCTTATTTGTTTTATTTCGGCTAGAATAAAAGCAGTTTTTAATTTTTTATTAACCATTTTAAGGTCAAAATTATTAGCCCCTTTAAGCAAATTTTTTTCCAATTGTCTACAGAACAAACCTTCATTGTACAATAACTTGCCTAATTAACCTAACCTGCCTAGTTAGCCTAATTAACCTAGTTAAGCCTTTAAATGTCACTTTAAGCTGTATAGAAGTGTCTTAGTAAAATATTATTTACTGTAATCATGGCAAAGATAAATAATATAAAATAAATCAGTTATTAGAGATGAGTTATTAAAACTATTATGTTTAGAAATGTGTTGAAAAAATCATCTCTCCGTTAAACAGAAATTGGGGAAAAAAATAAACAGAGGAGGGCGAATAATTCAGACTTCAACTGTATATATATATTATATATATATTAATTACAGATTGCATCAAACTCTCAGAAATAAAAGAACAAAAGCTGTCACTGGGGCAGTACCCTTTAAAAAGGTACACTTTTTTTTTGTCAAATAAGTTTTGATTGAAGACAAAGATTCAGGAAAAATTATTCTCTGTTTTACATATTTTGTCCACATTACATAAGCAAAAACAAAAAGAATAAATAAAATGTAAAAAGATAAAAACCCACCGACATAAGTATTTCCTAAAAACTTGTTTAGAAAGACCTGTTTGAACAACAGAGTATGATAAAAAGGAATATTAAAGGGTTGCATAAAATGATGCATTAGTCCACAAGGTTTTTTTTGTCAAAGTAACAGATAAAAGATGCCAGATTTTGTCAAATTGCTCAAGTTTTCTTTTCAAACAGCACCTAATTTGCTCCAAATGTAACGTAGAAGTCATTTCTCCAAGCCACAGTGTACATGTAGGAGAGTCCTTTTTCCTCCAATACAGTAGCAGTAACTTCTTGGCTGTGATTATGCTGTATGAGAGCAGTTTGTGTTGTGTGTGTGTGTGTGTGTGTGTGTGTGTGTGACAACAAATGCATTTGTTCAGAAAATCCCAGAATTAAAAGCACTGGGTTTGGCATTAATTACAGCTTAAACATCTCAGAAAGCCTTCCATTCCAATAGTTCTGTATCTTGGAGAATAAAATAAAATGATGGGATAGATCAGCATCTAGTGAGCTGCATTTGTCACAAAGAGGTGAGATATTTTGGAAGATTCTATGTATTTTTTTCTTTGAGTAATGTAATCTCTGAATTACTTTAAACTGAATACTCAGTGTCTAGAATTGATAGTGTTTATTAATGTCTTTTAAACTTGACTGCCACATTTCTTCTGAAATGTCCACTCCCAAAAGGTACACTTTTGTACTTAAAAGGAACATGATAGTACCTCTAGGATAAATATTGGTACATTAAAGTTATACAGTCAGGTCCATAAATATTTGGACATTGACACATTCTGATATTTTTTGGCTCTATACACCAACACAATGGATCTGAAATGAAACGAACAAGATGTGCTTTAACTGCAGACTGTCAGCTTTAATTTGAGGATATTTACATCCAAATCAGGTGAACAGTGTAGGAATTACAACAGTTTGCATATGTGCCTCCCACTTGTTAAGGGACCAAAAGTAATGGGACAATTGTCTTTTTGGGTGTTCCATGGCCAGGTGTGTGTTTTTCCCTCATTATCCCAATTACAATGAGCAGATAAAAGGTCCAGAGTTAATTTCAAATGAGCTATTTGCATTTGGAATCTGTTAATCTCAACTCTCAAGAAGAGATCCAAAGAGCTGTCACGCAAGCCATCATTAGGCTGAAAAAACTAAACAAACCCCCATCAGAGAGATAGCAAAGGCAATAGGCCAAAACAACTGTTTGGAACATTCTTAAAAGGAAAGAACGCACCAGTGAGCTCAGCAACACCAAAAGACCCAGAAGACCACAGGAACAACTGTGGTGGACGACCAAAGAATTCTTTCCCTGGTGAAGAAAAAACCCTTCACAACAGTTGGCCATATCAAGAACACTCTCCAGGAGGTAGGTGTATGCGTGTCAGTGTCAACAGTCAAGAGAAGACTACACCACAATGAATACAGAGTAGAGCTGAAGATCTTTGCCCGAACCCGACGGGACCCGGCATTAATCTATTCTCAAAGTTGGGTTGGGAGCTGGGTCTATTCTACGCAAGCTATGGTGACTTTCACCTTGATATTTTAGCGCGGATGTATACCTGATCGGTGAGCCATCTGACAAAACAGTGCCCTTCTGAATCAAAGCAGGATGCCTGATGTGTGTGTGTGTGTGTGTGTGTGTGTGTGTGTCCATCTGTGTGTCTGTGCGGTCCTTTACTGACAGCCGCCTGTGTGGATCTTGTCGGAAAATATGGCGAAAAGTCCTACATGTCGGTAATAGTTTGTCAGTAATGCCACTAATATCTGCATACTCCATGTCTTAATTCCATTTCTGTTTAGTTCAGTTGTGACTTTAGTCGCATTAAGGTAATCAAAAATCGCTGTTTACATGGTAGACTCTTAATCAGAGTATTGTTTTAATCATATTAAAATCGTATTAAAGTATTGTTGCCCATGTAAACATACTCAATGTTTGACACCGTCTGGGCTCTGTGAACTTGCCTTTGTGAAGCAGCATTTTCTGTATGTACGTACATCAAAAGCAAGTATGAAATCACTGTTTGGATCTTATGTAGGCCTACAGTTCAACATTCATGTTTAACTAAATAAACAGTTAGTAAACACAAGCACATCTTAATAAACATCATTTATTTTCATCACCAATTATCATAGTAGAACAGTTTCTCAAGCAGTTTGTGATGCATTTAGGAAACAGAAGATGAGCCCCTGGTCTAATGCGCCACCTGGCTTGAGAAACCCGTTCTTAAAGACTTATTATTTGGGTAGCACACATATTCTAAATGCCTTCGGCAGAATTCAAATGAGCCATTTTAATCTAGATTAATCTAGATTAAAAAAAATATCTATGCCCACCTATAGTTTTAACCCAATTTTGGGTCAAAAGTGTAATTTAAAATAAATTGAAAAACAAAACAAAAAAAAAACTTTGTCAATACTTAACCAACATTGGATTAACAGAACCCAGTGTGTTTCACAATGTTCAGTGTCTAGACCAGAGATGCTTAAAGGAGGGCATGCGGGCCAAAATTGGCCCACTGTAACCTTTGATTTGGCCCACCATCCCATCTGAGAAGAAAGTGAGAATGTTGGAGAGGCGAATGCCTTTAAGAGAGATCGTCATTTATAATTTGATGCAACCTTTTTATGTTTGTTTTAGTTCTGAGCTACAAAAAAAGCATGTTTCAATTATTAATTCATTCATTTTCTTTTCGGCTTAGTCCCTTTATTAATCCAGGGTCGCCACAGCAGAATGAACCGCCAACTTATCCAGCACATGTTTTACGCAGCGTACGCCCTTGCAGCTGCAACCCATCTCTGGGAAACATCCATACACTCTCATACACTACGGACAAATTAGCCTACCCAATTCACCTGTACAGCATGTCTTTGGACTGTGGGGGAAACCGGAGCACCTGGAGAAAACACACGCGAACGCAGGGAGAACATGCAAACTCCACACAGAAACACCAACTGACCCAGCTGGGGCTTGAAACAGCAACCTTCTTGATGTAAGGCGACAGCACTACCTACTGCGCCACCTATGTTTCAATTAAATGTTGTAAATTAGTCTTAGTTTTTAAAATGTAAATACTGTCACTCGACTGATGAAGAACACATCGGTGAGCAAATAAAGGTAAAAACTAGTGTAACTCCATTCTGTTATAAATGAGATTGTTTTTACTGTAATAAGTTCAGTATAAAATGTTAAAATAAATGCTGTATTAGTTAATATAAAGCAATTTTTTCAAGTTATTTCTAAATATTATTAAATAAATTAGGAAATTACCCATGGCAACTATATTTACCTCCAGTCCACTAACCTGAGTCAAGTTTGTTTTTTGGCCCTTCATAAGCAAAAAAGTTTGTGCACCCCTAGTCTAGACTTACACAAGATCAAACACACAAAAACAGACACATAAAAGTGATGAGGCATGAATGCTGTACAAGTAGCTGCTAGCTGATCCAGAAGCAGCCAGTGTTTCTTCTTCTCTTCCAGTGACTCATACTGAAAACTGAAACCCTCGATCAGGTTAAGCTCCACTGCTCCACGTCCTGCTGGATGTGGACATTTCCAGTGAGATGTGAAGGTTTCCTCACAGCTACAAGCTACATGAGGCGTGAAGTTGAACTGACAGGAAACCGGCGTTTAATGTACTAATGGAGTCTGTCATCCACACCCGGCTGGATGAAATATCACTCGCACTGATATTAAAGAACTAGTTCACTTATAACACCACAAATTCCTGATGATTTACTCATTCCCTTGAAATAAGAAAACCTAATTTCTATAGGAATTTTTTGTATATAATGAACTCAATTGGTGCTTAGTGGCTTGAACTTCAAAAAAAATAATAAAAAAAAAAAAATAATAAATAAATAAATAAATAAATAAATAAAAAAATAAAAAATAAAAAAACTTTTTATTGGACAGGAATCTCAGGACTGATTTTTCTAATCCCCATAGACAAGAAAAATAAAGTAGTTACTGCAGGTTGAAAGAAAGTAGTGGAATAAAAGTACAGATACAGCATTAAAATTGTCGGCAGCTAGCTCTCTGCAACTCTCACATGGTCGCCCACTGAAGCTAAGCAGGGCTGCGCCCGGTCAGTACCTGGATGGGAGACCACATGGGAAAGCTAGGTTGCTGCCGGAAGTGGTGTTAGTGAGGCCAGCAGGGGGCGCCCAACCTGCGGTCTGTGTGGGTCCTAATGCCCCAGTATAGTGACGGGGACTCTATACTGCTCAGTGAGCGCCGTCTTTCGGATGAGACGTTAAACCGAGGTCCTGACTCTCTGTGGTCATTAAAAATCCCAGGATGTCCTTCGAGAAAGAGTAGGGGTTTAACCTGGCCAAATCTGCCCACTGGCCTCTGTCCATCATGGCCTCCGAACCCTCCCCATATCATAATTGGCTTCATCACTCTGTTTCCTCTCCACCAATCAGCTGGTGTGTGGTGTGCGGTCTGGCGCAAAATGGCTGCCGTCGCGTCATCCAGGTGGATGCTGCACACTGGTGGTGGATGAGGAGATCCCCCCCAATATGTAAAGCGCTTTGAGTGTCTAGAAAAGCGCTATATAAATGTAAGGAATTATTATTATTATTATTATTATTAAAATGTACTCAAGGAGAAGTAAAAGTACACATTTTTAAAACTACTCAGTATTTATTATAAAGTGCTAATTTAGAAAGCAAATGTTTTTTGTATTGCTGGTTTTTGCAGGCTGCATTAACTTTAAAGTTGATATTACAGTATGTCATTACTTAATTTTGTATACCCTACTTGCAGGTCTATTTTAATAAAATAGAAAAAATATATAATAATCAAATGTAAATGAAATGGTGGAAAATTAGATAATAATATCAATTAGTATTATTAATTAATTAATTAGTTAATTAATATTATCAATAATAATAATAATAATAATAATAATAATAATAATAATAACAATAATAATAATAATAATAGAAGCACATTATTCTAAATATAGATAAATTAAGGATCCAGTGTTTTGTCAAATGCTCTGTTTGATCAATATTAGACTACATTAATGTTTTGTGTGTGTTTAGAAACGGCATTACATCACTTAATAAGCCACAGTGACAGCTTTGATGGTGTTGGTGAATTCCACTCTAGGAGATTTATTCTTCTAGCTATTCATGTTGCAAACACTAAAACATTTCTGTGTTTTTACCTATACAGTATATATTATATTTAATATATATGGATATTAAATAAAATGAGAGTTAAAAAAATCACAAATACTGAAGACCAAAACAGTCTGTTTTGTACATGACCAAAAAACTAGGAACAATCGTATTTCATCTAGATTTAGTTCCAAAAGGTATGGAGCTTACTCTGGGATGCAAGATTTTCAGGTTATAAAAACTTGTATTATTTTAAAGGGTCATGAAACACCAAAACACATTTTTTGAGCTGTTGACAGTCATATATGTGTCCCACGCTGCTATAAACACTATTAGGACACATATATTGCACTAAAAAGTGAAAATTGATTGTTTTTGCGTTATTTTGAGCAAATTTGTTCTTCCGGTTTGAAACGAATTTTTGAAGCTACGTCACGGTGATTAGATACTTGAGTGTAATCCAGCGTGGAGAGTGGATGTCTGTACCTGCGAGTACATCGGCATTAATGTGAGTGTGCGGCATTCATTCATGAGAAAGACTTGGTTCAAACCAATCAGTGGGCTCTATTGTGTATGAGGCGCAACTTCATTTATATTAATAATAACCACAAATGAAAAAAGTTTTACCTGTTACAGTGTTCAGACGACAGAGAGACGCCACGTTGTGTTTCTACAACAAGTGAAAGAACGAGAATTTGGAGACATGGGTCATCAGTGTTGCATTTATTATTGTGTTTTCATTTCCCCGCTATGAGAGCGCAGCTGGACTCACGTGTGGATTACAGTGCGCGCAACAGAATGTGTTTGTAAGGAACATTTTTACCCGAGAGCTTTTCACATGTGGAAATGATGAAATCCAGATTTGCCGCTCGTCTCCTTTAAAAAAAACACGGCTTCAGTTTGTGTTGATTGTCCTGTCTCTTATTTGGTAAGTGTGTGTGAGAGCAGTGCCCTTTGTTTGTTCATTCAGATGGCAAAGTTTCTTCGTATCGTCAGCAGTGCTCTTTCAGTTTTTAAAGACGTACCTCAGTCAAAATGATTTAGTTACTAAGTTTACAGTATGTTAATATCACTGCAATATTATAGTACAATATTATAGACTGAAAGATCCGCTGTAAATGCTGCTCTCTGAGTGTAAACATGTAAACACAGCAATCAAACTTTTACCGTTGTGTAGGATTTTCGCCCCATTTTGTTACAGGATAGTATACACACACATGGCTTTCTGACACTACCTACCGAGTGCATCTAAGTTACCAAGAATTGCGGAGGATTTTTTTCTCCCATTCGTCGTGCGGTATCAAACATTCCATTAAAACTCCACTCTCCAGCAGTTCCTTTCAATATCTCGTTTGTCCCAGGGGGCATGCAAGAAATGTTCCTGAATGAAAAGTGAAAGTACCAAACTGCAGTTAAAGTCGACAAATTAATAATTTGGCAAATAATTCGATTACTGATGTCCATGTAAACACAGTCACTGTCTTTCTCCCTTGCGTCTGTGTGTTTGTTTTGCCTCGCGCGTGCCCAAATCTAAACTCCCATATTTGCAAATCCTTCCCTCTTTCCCTCCCCCGACACTCCCACCTAATCAGAGCTGGACACGCCCACTTTTCTGACTTTTTCCAAACTAGAGGTGTGAAAACACCCTGCTGAGACAGGGGGGTTTCGTGGCCCTTTAAAGGCAATTGACAGATTGCTTTGCTTGATAAGACACTTATTCCTCAGCCGGGATCACTGCATTAAATCTGAGTTTCTAAGTTGAACACTAACGAGAAAAATCCAGCATGTGAAGTGGATTCAGCTTGTGGTTCTGGCATCCCAATCTCACGAGGAAACGTAACTATTTTTTATGCTATTAACCATTATATTTGAAGTTTTTACCATTATTATGCATCGTCATGTGATTCCATTCGTATGATAATGTATGATTTTTAAAAAGAAGGCGCCCCCCCAAAAAACTCAAGAACACTCAAATAATGGACTGCGCTATGTCGAATAAGTCGAAACATCACAATTATTTAGTTTTTATGTTCAATCCCCATAAATTTGTCAAAACTAATATTTAAACTTTCAAGAGTTCACACTTAGCTTATGATTGATTATAAAGCTTATTTGACATGCTGTCCCGGGAGAGAGCCCTGAGCTCATAAGATCCTCGAGCCCGGGGCTCCCTCCTATTTACAAGGCGAGAGGGGAGTTTGAGCTCAGGTAGATGTCGAGAACTCCCCTGCTGTAGTAGCTAATGAACAGATAGTGATTATGAAATAACTACTTACTAGGTGCATGCCTATGGTGCGTGGATTAGTCAATTAACTTAAGTTGCATGTTTTTGGACGGTGGGAGGAAACCGGGGAACCCGGGGGAAACCCACGTGAGCATGGGGAGAACGTGTAAACTCTGCAGAAACGTCGACTGGCTTGGTAAGGACTGGAACCAGTGATGTTCTTGCTGTGAGGCAACAGTGCTAACCACTGGGACACCGTGCCACCCATCTAGGAAAGGAGGAGGAGTAGGGGTGGAAGAGGGGATTCTTCAAAATGAAGATGGCTGTTACATAGAACTTAGGGTATTTATAGTGGCTTAGGAGTCATCTGATTGGTGAATTTTAAATTGGATAATGCGGGTCCAGCCGCAAGCAATCATAAGCACTTGATCCTCTCGAAATTAGTTTATAAATAAACTTCACTAATTCCTTCAAGTTGTCCCAACACAAATCGATTGTGTTGCACCCAGCATTTATTTACGGTGTAGCTTTATGAATTAGACAACATTTGAGGTGTTGTGTGTATTTATTAAACTGAAGAACACGCTCACTCTTTCCCTCTCTCTTTTCTTGAGAACGTGAGTCATTGTTTGGCTGATGGTGGTTACGTGTTTTGCGGGAGATTTACAGTAAACAGGTGACTGTGGTTTGACTGAGAGCCGGAGAAACAGACACACTGAGGCTTCAGGGCTTCTCACAGCCATTACTCACACAAACACACAGAGGACGAGGGAGGAACAGATTTATATGGGAAAATGCTGAAGATGAGAAGCTGATAAATCTAAATGTTCCTTTAAGCCTTCATAATACATTTGGGTCCGTTTCGACCTGAAGAGATTCATTGTGTATGTAATGTTGCATTTTTAGTGAGGAAAGGAAACTGCAAATACTCGAACACCCTCAAATAGTTTTTACTATTAGTTTTAAAGAATGAGTAAGTAAATAAAGTAAGTAAATACTACTATTTCATACTACTCTCATACTAATCTATATTTACAATTTTTTTTTTTAGTCATTTTGGAGCCGGAGTCTTGTCATTGATCCCAGTTTTTAACTTGACTTCTGGTTAATCAATTGGAAAAGTGGCACAAGGTAGACATTTGTGCTGCCCATTACATTACAAACCACAGAAAAGGGTAAATTCTTCAGCAGGATAGCGCTCCTTCTCATACTTCAGCCTCCACATCAAAGTTCCTAAAAGCAAAGAAGGTCAAGGTGCTCCAGGATTGGCCAGCCCAGTCACCAGACATGAACATTATGGAGCATGTCTGGGGTAAGATGGAGGAGGCATTGAAGATGAATTCAAAGAATCTTGATGAACTCTGGGAGTCCTGCAAGAACGCTTTCTTTGCCATTCCAGATGACTTTATTAATAAATTACTTGAGTCATCGTAGAGATGTATGGATGCAGTCCTCCAAGCTCATGGGAGTCATACACAATATTAATTCATTTTCCACTTTTTTCTGTTAAGTGACAAGACTTTAGTCTAAGCAAAGTCAGACCTTACTGTCCTAATTAAACAATTAAAAATTAAGGCATGATCATATTTTATTTTGGTAAAATAAGCGTAATCTAGAGGCCTTTGCCTTTCATATAAGCCACTTCTGATACCAAATGATCAACTAGAAGTCAAGTTATGATTAGTTGTTCCTAAAACTTGGATAGGCGACAAGACTTTTGCCAGGTAGGGCATATATTTTATTTTGGATGTGATTGGTCATGATTAATCTTTGCCCAGCACTATCATGTGTGTCTGTGTGTGTGTGTGTGTGTGTGTGTGTGTGTGTGTGTGTGTGTGTGTGTGTGTGTGTGTGTGTGTGTGTGTGTGTGTGTGTGTAAAATTTATCATGAAACCTATAGTATACTATGCAATAGTAAAATATATAAAATAAAATATATGTTAAACAGAAGATTTAAGATGTTCTGATATTGTTTTGTTAGAATTAAACAGGTAAACACTTTATTTTGATGGTCCAGTTGAGTATTAGTAGACGGTCTGCTTAATATCTGCTGATACTGCTCCTTCAACAGACATCTAACTGACTGTAAGAAACTTTGCAAGTACACGTCAACTTACACTAACCCCAACCCTAACCCTAACCTAACAGTCTACCTATAATCTAATGAGAATTAGCTGCAATGTAACTTAAATTCAACAAACGGACTATTAAAATAAAGTGTGACCAATAAACAATTCATTCAAGGGGATTGGGATCACTTTCAGAGTATGTTCTTGTAAATTTCATATAATTTTCCAATTAAATTGAAAAAAATAAAAATAAATACTATATATGAAATATACGTCATGATCATTTTTGGTGTGGCTGAAATAAAATTAAATCTGTAGAATTTAATTATATTTAATTATAGTTAAATTTAAATAATAACAAAAGTCCTCAAATTTGTAATTACACTATAAATTTACAGTAAATTACTGGCTAATAATTGCATTACTTTAACAGTAAGATTCTGTATGTAAATTCACAGTAAATTATTGTGAGATACTTCATAATAACAATAATTCTGTAAATATTTCTAAATATCAAACAAGTACCTGTACTAGCATAAAAGTTAATGTGTATTCATTTCTATGTTGAATAAAATGTTAATAGTGTTTCAATTCCTATAACTAATGTGCAAAATATATAGCCATTTTTACAGTAATTTGCTGTAATCATGATGCCTGCCTTAATTTCACAATAAAGTTCTGAATACGTAAAATAAAACAGTTAAATCCGGTAAAGTGACACTAATGTAATTTACTGTGAATACAGTAACATGTTGTGAATTTATTACAGTTAAATTAAAGTAAATAAAATGTATAATGGCATAAATAATATGCTAAAATTTGGAATATAAAAAACTTTGAAATGTGTTTTCTGATCAGATAAAAAAAATGTTTTTTCTTTTAGAAAACTATTAGAAATTTAAAGAAAATGCCACTATTTCATAAAATAATAATTCACCTGGATTGTGAAACAGTTTACACGTTTTTAATATGCCATAAGGGTTAAACTGCCTTATGAAAGCATTATGAACTAGCTTGAAACGCCTACGTAACTACAGTATATGCAAAGTTCAACAGCTCTGATATCCCCTGATAGGACAGTTGAAGGACTCTAAATCAAACAAAAAGATAATATTTGCATCTTAGAGTGCTGGAGGAAGGCTCTGTTTGTGTCTTGTATTATACCAACTTATTATTCTATACAGAGAAACTAAAGACATTGACAGCAGGGTTTACTTCAAAACTATTTTCATATTAGTACTGCTTGTAAATTCTATACATGAGAACTGCAAATAATATAGAATGTACTCTAAATATATTAGCTTTTATACCAAATATTTGCTACAGTAGACTAAAACATGTGCACAGATGAAGCGTCCTTCATTCAGTTAAATGTCAGGAAAACACCCTCGCGAAACAGATACAGAAAGTTAACAGAGAAGTTTGCTGATCTGACAGGAACAGGTGGTTTTGTGTGAGTTTCTGTGTAAATCTGAGCAACGGTGAGATTTATAGCTCTCCGCCTGATGATTCTTGTGTGTATGAAGCTGTAAACTGCTGCTAGACGAGCAGCTCAGAGATTTCACAACACTCTGTCTAACCTCTGTCTGACACAGCCTGTGTTTCCCTGCTATTTTTTTTTATATGTGCCCCCTTCAACAACATTTTACCCATTTTTATTTATTTATTTATTTATTTATTTATTTATTTATTTATTTATTTATTTATTTATTTATTTATTTATTTATTTATTTATTTATTTATTTATTTATTTATTTGTTTGTTTGTGTTTGTTTATTTATTTATTTCTTTTTTTTTTGTGCCACAACATTTTTACCCTTTTATTTATTTATTTATTTATTTATTTATTTATTTATTTATTTATTTATTTATTTATTTATTTATTTATTCATTCATTCATTTATGAGTTTGTTTATTTGCTTTTTTGTCTGTATCCCCTTCAACAACTTTCTTATTTACTTATTTATTTATTTATTTATTTATTAGCTTTTTTGTCTGTGTCCCCTTCAACAACTTTCTTATTTATTTATATATTTATTTGCTTTTTTGTCTGTGTCCCCTTCAACAACTTTTCCTTCTTTTATTTATTTTTTATTTGTTAATTATTCTGTTTATTTTTTTAGTTGTTTATTTCTTTGTCTGTGCCCCCTTTAACAAATTTCATACCACTTTTATTTATTTATTTACTTTTGTTTGTTTGCTTTTTTGTCTGAGCCGCTTCAACAACTTTTTTCCCTCTTGTATTTATTTATTTGTTTATTTATTTGCTTTTTTTGTCAGTGCCCCTTCAACAACTCCCCTCCTTCATTTATTTATTTGTTTCTTTTTGCCTCTTCAACAACGCCCCCCCCCCTCATTCATTTATTTATTCATTTATTTATTTATTTGTTTGTTTGTTTGTTTATCAGTCATACAATTTGTTGTTTATACATTCCCCCCATTTTATTTCCTAAACAAAAGAATGGTTGCCTGTATGGTCCTAAATTAGCAGTTTTGTTTTATTTGGTAAAAAACTAATAACATGTGTTTCACATTTAAAATGTTGTCATCATCAAAACATAATCAAAGCAACTAAAATGTTTACACTAATTTTCAGACAAAAATGTTTTATTTTGAGAAAAGTTAAGAAATAAGGAAGTTGGTGGAATCATCCACAACTTTCAATTACAATAAATGATAAAAAATATATATATACTCTGACAAAAAAATGCTCTAAATGTCAATATTGATAAATATGGAAATTGTTATCAAACCATCATAAAAAATAAAACAGATTTTAACATTTTACTCAAACAGGCAGAAGTATACTAATACTGATAAACCTAGTAAATCCAGAGAAATGTTTAAGTGGCCAATTATCCCCCCCCCCCATAACTATAGTATATATATATATATATATATATATATATATATATATATATATATATATATATATATATATATATATATATATATATATATATATATATATATATATATATACAGTTGAAGTCAGAATTATTAGCCCCCCTTTGATTTTTTTTCTTTTTTTAAATATTTCCTAAATGATGTTTAACAGAGCAAAGAAATTTTTACAGTATGTCTGTTAATATTTTTTCTTCTGGAGAAAGTCTTATTTGTTTTATTTTGGCTAGAGTAAAAGCAGTTTTTAATTTTTAAAAAAAAATTTTAAGGTCAATATTATTAGCCCCCTTAACCTATATTTTTTTTGGATAGTCTACAGAACAAACCATCGTTATACAATAACTTGCCTAATTACCCTAACCTGCCTAGTTAACCTAATTAGTTAAGCCTTTAAATGTCACTTTAAGCTGTATAGAAGTGTCTTGAAAAATATCTCGTAAACTATTATTTACTGTCATCATGACAAAGATAAAATAAATCAGTTATTATAAATGAGTTATTAAAACTATTATGTTTAGAAATGTGTTGAAAAAAAACTTCTCTCTGTTATACAGAAATTAGGGAAAAAAAATAAACGGGGGCAAATAATTCTGACTTCAACTGTATATGTACATCATATACGCCAGCCCAAAAATGTTGAATCAAATTATTTTTTCACGTCAACTTACATCAATCAAGCTGACTAAACATTACTGTAAGTTGAGTTTTGTCATTTTTTACAGTGTACTATATTGTACAGTTAATCTGTCTGGATTATTCTTTTTTTTCCCTCCCTCATGTTTTTGAACTTGTCATATTCCTCTCTTCCTCTCCCTAATGAGCAACGAGTGTCATTAGTGAAAGTGTGCTGCATCTCATCCTTCAGTTGAACACACTTTTATCATTGGCCTCACTGAAAATAAAGGTCGACAGTTTGGCCTCTCCAACAGAAACTGCGAGAAAGGAAGCGAGCTGATACCAGGGCTGTTTTGCATACAAATAGTGTCACTGCTGTAACGGCAGTCCTGCCAGGGTGGACTTTCCCCCACAATGCACCTCTATAACCAGGAGGAGGCCACACCTACACAAAACATCCTGAAACAAGAGCAAGAGAGAAAAAAAAAGGAAAAGAAAAGCAGTGCCACTTCATATAATACAGTCCCCTGAGACTGTTGGTTCTCTTTCAACGCCAGGCCTTCCCACAATGCCATGATGGGGCACAGGGCACTGCCAGACAGCTGCTCAGGCCCTTCAACACTCTTTCACAGGGTTTTCACTAAAAAGATCCCATGGAAGATCCATTCAGAGAACAAGTCTTACACTGGTGATGAATCAGATAAAGGATGTGTGTACTTTTGCCATCTCTGCTTCTCTCTACACTGTTTAATATACAATATATTGTTTCAGACAACTAAAATGTTAGTAATAGTCACTTTGTTAAACTGTAGAGTTGAATTTTCAACATCGAAAATCGACAGAGCAGAGCTCAACATCCCACAATACAATTCATGAACGTAAATGAACAGAACTATTTATATGGGCTGAATTTAAACAAATTAAATTTAGTCATCTTTATCTTCATTAGTTTGTTTAAATTCAGCCCATATAAATAGTTTGCAACCACTTACCCTAAACAAATTTAGTAAATCCAATCAATCTTGTTTCAGTGTACAAAAATGAACTAAAAGTCATCACCATACTTCCCAAATACACTGTAAAAAAATCTGCGAATTAACAGGTTCCACATTTTACGATTTAGCATTGTTCTGTTTATTTACGGTGATGAATTGTATTGTGGGATGTTGATCTCTGCTCTGTTGACTTTTGATGTTGAAATTTCAACTCTACAGTTTAACAAAGTGACTATTACTAACATTTTAGTTGTCTGAAACAATATATTTTATATTAAACAGTGTAGAGAGAAGCAGAGATGGCATAAGTACACACATCCTTTACTCCAGTAGAAGTACAGATACTCATGTTAAAAATGACTCTGGAAAAAGTACTGACTACACTTTTGTACTCAAGTAAAAGTAAAGAAGTATGGCCTGAAATATGTACTTAAGTATTAATTACTATACCTGGTTTAGTTTCATGGTGGTAACTACAATGCACATCATGTATATATCTATACAAAATAACTTACATTTCAATTTTTTTGCTACTTGCAAAGTAGCTAAGCAACATCACTCTACAATATTGTCCAACAACACTGCTCAAAAAGTTGCCCTGTTTATCATCACCTGGACACAAAACTTAACTGTACGGCTGTTAAGAACAACAGCTGCCTGATTCATTCGTATATTCTAAAACTGCTCTTCTGCATAAATATTCATAACTAATAAATGTCTTAATTTGAACACTTCTATTTTTTTTCTATTTTATGTTTTTGTCCAAAACATATTTCAGTTTTTTTTTGTTTTGATTTGATAAAAAAAAAAAAAAACTGAATGTATTTGACTTCAAATAATCTTTTGCATTATGCTAAAGCTGCTCCATTTTCTTTAAACAGCACACTCGTCTCAAGATTTTACTGTTTGTTTTGTTTGCTTTTCAGAGTATTTTGTTTATTTTTTTTAACAGATAAAGTTATTAATGCTGTTAATACATTTTTGCATCACTTTTTTTCACATAATAAATTCCTGATCTTTTGCATTATATTTTTATTCTAAATCCCCCAGTATAAATACTTTTGATGTTCTATTTATCTAAAAATCCAACACATTTAAAAGATGACTACAGTGTATATAGGCTTAATATAAATGTTAAAACTATAAAAACAGTATAAATTTTGTACTAGGAATAAGAAATATTATAGATCACGCCCCAAAACTCATTAAAACAAAAGTAACGAGCCCGATTTAAAAATGTAAGGAGTAGAACGTAAAAAGTTGTCAGAAAAATAAATAGTGTAGTAAAGTACTAATACCAGAAAAATCTACTTAAGTACAGTAGCAAAGTATTTGTACTTTGTTACTTCCCTTCTCTGGAGAGAAGTAAGTCTGTAAAATAACAGCATAAGTACTGGCAGTTTAGTACCAGGTTTTTGTATCATAATATTGCAATACCTATTCAAAACTATTCAAAATGTCTATCAAAGTCACTTTTTTTCACATCAAAAGTCGTTAAAGGAAAGATCAAGGTGCAACATAGCAATTTAATAATTCATTTTGTTTTTGGCTTAGTCCCTTTATTAATCCGGGGTCACCACAGCGAAATGAACCGCCAACTTATCCAGCACGTTTTTAACGCAGCGGATGCCCTTCCAGCCGCAACCCATTTCTGGGAAACATCCATACACACTCATTCACACACATACACTACGGACAATTTAGCCTACCCAATTCACCTATAGTGCATGTTTTTGGACTTGAGGGAGAAACCGAAGCACCAGGAGGAAACCCACGTGAACACGGGGAGAACATGCAAACTCCACAGAGAAACGCCAACTGACCCAGCCGAACCAGCGACCTTCTTGCTGTGAGGCGATCGTGCTACCCACTGCACCACCGTGACACCCGGTTAAACGACACTCAAAAAATGTTCTTTACTGCTTGTTCAGACTACTCATTTAAAATGAGCTGAATCAACACAATTCTTGAGGTTTATTTGGGGACTGCTTAATTATTTTATGCTCAATCTACTTAAATTTGTGAAAACACTTAAGTTAGCTTAATCAGTTTGTGTTGGGACAGCATGAAAATTTGTGAAAGCCAGCAAACATTTTTATTATATTACTAGTGTTTTGATTGTGTTCATGTTCAGCGACCTGGCTGTTTTATTTAAGCTTTGCTTTTGTCAAGCAGTATGTTTTATTTATATAAAAGATAGATGGCCATTGAAAAGAATAGTTGATTAATAAAGTTAAAACATGTACAGTTGAAGTCAGAATTATTAGCCCCCCTGAATTATTAGACCACTTGTTTATTTTTTCTCAAATTTCTGTTTAACGGAGAGATTTTTTCAACACATTTCTAAACATAACAGTTTAATAACTCATTTCTAATAATTGATTTATTTTATCTTTGCCATGATGACAGTAAATAATGTTTTACTAGATATTTTTCAAGACACTTCTATACAGCTTAAAGTGACATTTAAAGGCTTAACTAGGTTAATTAGGTTAACTAGGCAGGTTAGGGTAATTAGGCAAGTTATTGTATAATGATGGTTTGTTCTGTAGACTATCGAGAAAAAATTAGCTTAAAGGGGCTAATAATTTTGTCCTTAAAATGGTGTTTTAAAAATTAAAACTGCTTTTATTCTAGTCGAAATAAAACAAATAAGACTTTCTCCAGAAGAAAAAATATTATCAGACATACTGTGAAAATTTCCTTGCTCTGTTAAACATAATTTGGGAAATATAAAAAAATAAATAAATAAATAATAATTCTGACTTCAACTGTATGTGTTCGCAATTGTGCCGAAAAATGTAATTTTGAAAAAAAAAAAATATTTCAGCTGCTATATTGGCTATTAGACTTTAAATCTTAACTTTAAAGTTATCGGTATCTGTCAAAAATTCCATATTAATAAACATTTTCCACTATAACGAACCTTTTGTGGCATGTAAAGTTTTCATGTGTGTTCAAGATTGTTTATGGAAAAATTTCTACCAGTTGGTTTTGTACCAGCTTTTCTGCTGGAATTCTCTAATATAATATATTTTGCTGCACTTTCTTACAACACGTCTCATAACCGTCACATGCTTGGGCAACAGGCAGAGAGCAGTAGCCTTTTGACCACATGAGCATCTACAGCATGAAAGCAATCAGATCAAATGTGTGTTTGACTACCTCTGCATCTGCTATACCAGGTTTACTTTTAATAGCAAATGGTAAAGCCTTGTTGTAACTAGAACATTCCTAGAATCCAGTTCGACAGTGGAAAAAGTGCAGAGGTCAAAACAATGTTTTGGATAACTAACATACACCAGCAGCACTTCAGTCAGTTCATGAGACAAATGGCCATTGTGTTTGGTGAAAACAGTGTGACACAAGTGAAGTTTCCTTTGTACGTTCAATCCACTAGGACCACAACAACATTCCTGACATCTTGCTTCCCCACACTATACACACATGATGCTGAGATTAGAATAGAGAGTGTTTTTCTATCTGAACTGTAACTCATCCCTCTTACTAACATTAATCCCACCTTAAACCTTCCCACAAATCCATCACAGCTTCCAGCAAATGCACACTGAAATTCACCAGTACAATTAAAACATCTCAAACACACAAACCTTGTGACTGCTCTCATTCATTCATTTTCTTTTCGGCTTAGTCCCTTTATTAATCTGGGGTCGCCACAGCGGAATGAACCGCCAACTTATCCAGCATTTGTTTTACACAGCGGATGCCCTTCCAGCCGCAACCCATCACTGGGAAACATCCATACACACACATTCACACACATACACTACGGACAATTTAGCTCATTCATTTCACGTCTTCACACATGTCTTTGGACTTGTGGGGGAAATCGGAGCACCCAGAGGAAACCCACGTGAACATGGGGAGAACATGCAAACTCCACACAGAAATGCCAACTGACCCAGCCGAGGCTCGAACCAGTGACCTTCTTGCTGTGAGGCGATCGTGCTACCCACTGCACCACCATGACACCCTGACTGCTCTCATTTTATAAACAAATGAATGGATCTCTGAACCAGGGGCGGACTGGCCATAGGGAGATTTCCCGGCCTGCCCCGGCCTGTGAATCTGGCCTGCCCCTTCAGCATTTTTTTAAAACACTGAATAATTAATATAGCTTTTAAACATGTTCAGTCAAGTTGACAGCATTCAAAATCTTTTCCCCCATTTTGGAAATGAAACACAGTCCGCTGAATGTTGACCGCTGAGTGCTTTTGAACACCCTACTGAGTTTCTGATGTTCACTGCAACCATTCCATCAAAGTCAATCAGAGGGTATTAATAAAATGATAAAATGGACTGAACACAGCCAACGTGTCACTCGAATATTTTTGAATTGGGAAAAGTGTAATGATCAATATGGCGAATGAAGCCCCGCCTACTAGTACAGTAGCCAATCATGGATCGCTATAGACTGATGTTTCTCCGGGGAGAAGCTCGGATCTGACATGTGCTTTTACGACTGTTCATATGGTCAACAAACGCACTGGAATCTCAGCGAATACTTGCTTCACAGACATAAGATATATATTCACATAAAGCTTGAAATCTGTGCATTTAAATGAACCAAAAACAAAAAAGTTTTTTGGTTTTGTAATCTGTATGAAACGAATGCGAGGTACAGTTCTGTCAAATTCACATCACATGACAGCAACTACTCAAACGGCCACAGACTTGTAAACAAAAGGTGCGTTAGAGTTCATGCAGCGCTGCGCAGACCGATCAAAATCAAATCTGTCTTAAAGTGGTGCATGCCGGTTAGAAATTTTGGCCGGATTGATGCTGCGCCGACGCCATGTGACTGTCCCATGTGGCATCAAAGTACCGCAACAGCGCTCCGAGATCAGACGACTGATTTAGCCCATGTCTAGATTGTTTGAATAGGTTTATTCTGCCTTTTTATACAGACTACTGTATAATACATTTTAGTGAAACCAAATATTAACTCAAATAAGTCTTAGAGACTTGAAATAAAATAATTATCATCATTAATCCTGACAGCCCTATGAAGATTTCTTAACAAATTAAGTAAAAAAAAAATATTTTATTAAATATAAAATATATGATTATAAAATATTTTATTTCCTGTGAAGCCATTTATGCAGAAATGTTAAGTGACATTGATGTATCTGCTCTTTCTGGGTATTTTCTACTTAAAGTGTAGCTAATATATTTTGGTCCTTTTGTTCAATCTTTTTGGATTAAAGTGCTGTTTAAAAATGCTTTTATTTTCCAAAATATTTTTAATCACTGTTTAAGACTAAATCAAGACACCTTGGTTTGAGTTTTACACTAATATATATAAAGTTTTATATCTATAAATGTAAATAAATGTAAACCCCTTTTAGCATATTCAAACAAGCACTGGAACAGTATTGACATATCATTCAACATCTATAGCCCAAAGACTGATGTTTAAACTCCAAGAATTTGTGCTTATTGTTCTATTTAATAGGCCTATTTGTGGATATTTATTTCCTTTTTATGTGCCCTCTCGTTTCCCCTTATTTCTCATGCGTTTGTTATATAGGTTACTTAAATTTAATTCATAATTCCCTTGTTTAAAATAAACTATAGTTTGTAGAGACTGTATTCTGTTTTATTTGTACTGTAAATATTTTGTTGTTATTGCAATAAATAAACAAATAAATAAATGATCATGCCATGTGATCGGACATCATGACAGCAGCAACTTTGAGCCCCTAAGTGTCCGGCTTGACGGCTCCGTTTTCAACTCCGCCCCCGCCTGCGCTCGGCTAATCTCGTTGGTCACCGGCTGCAGCTGTGCTTCATGTGGAACGCACCTAAAGAGTCGCTGTCATTTCTGGAGAAGACTCGCCATCAAGACCAAGTTGTGAATTACTTCAGAAGAGCAGCGTGATCTGATGATCATTATTCAGAGGATGATAATGTGTAGATAGCCCATAAATGAGGTTGGTGTCGTGATCTCGTTTCTTTCGAGTGCGCATGCACAATAGCCCAGGCAACCTGAAAATGTGCAGATTTTGTTTGATTTGAACTTTTGGAAATTAAACTTAAGAGATGGTTTTTGTTTAATTTTATTGGTGATTCCAAATATGTAATGTAATTTAATGTTTCCCCATTCAGACAGAATGCCCGAGCATACCGCCTAAGAGGTGTTTCAAAGATGGCCGCCGAGTGAAATGACTTGCGTTAAAGGGTTGTTGCTAGATCGGATATGGTTGCGGCCGGAAGTTAAAGAGAATTATTTATATTATTTATTAAATTTGGTGACGCAGTGGCACAGTAGGTAGTGCTGTCGCCTCACAGCAAGAAGGTCGCTGCTTCGAGCCTGGCTGGGTCAGTTGGCGTTTCTGTGTGGAGTTTGGATGTTCTCCCTGCGTTCGTGTGGGTTTCCTCCGAGTGCTCCTGTTTCCCCTACAGTCCAAAGACATGTGGTACAGGTGAATTGGGTATGCTAAAATTGTCTGTAGTGTATGTGTGTGAATGAGAGTGTATGGATGATTCCCAGAGATGGGTTGTGGCTGGAAGGGCATCCGCTGCGTAAAACATATGCTGGATAAGTTGGCGGTTCATTCCGCTGTGGCGACCCCGGATTAATAAATAAACTAAGCCGAAAATGAATGAATGAATGAATGAATTTATTAAATTTCCCATTTATTGTATTTTATTAACATCTACCCCCACCCCAACCCTAAACCCAACCGTCACAGTACTGTAAAAATATGAATTATTGTTATACAGTGTCATTAAAAAATGCGCCTATATTAATGTACATATCGCACTTCCGGCCGGCCGCCCGCGTATCCGATCTAGACTTTAGCGCCTTAAAGGGCCTTTAGTTCACACCAAACAAATAATTAAGTATTTAATGAGTAAATTGCATACACATCATGGCAGTGGTGGATTACCGTCCCGCAGGCAAACAACATGAAATAAGCAATGCATTTGCTGCAAATGTGTGGAATTATGCCTCATTTGATTTGCGCCTTCCACACTGGTGTGAACCCAGCCATGTTGGCCAATCAGAAAGAAGAAAACAGCAAGCACAGTCATATCATGAGGCAAAAACTCAATTTGTAGTGTCCACACAACCATATTGTGTACTAGAGTTTTGGAAAATCTTCACTCTGGCTGGAGTTTTCCGAAAGTTTCGGTTTCAGTCACCTGACACTGCGTTTTTGTGTGGACAAACAGCAAAACCACATAGAAAAAAGTGCGGTTTTGAAAATACTCGTATTCGTGTGGACAGGGCCTCAAACTGCTCCAAATGGACTGTCCACGTTAGAAGTCTGAGTCCTCAATAATATCTAGGTAATGCAGGGGCATTTAAGCCTTGCATTTCCACCTCAAGGAATGGCAGTGGGCATTACTTAACCACACTGGCGCTAAAGAAGTGAGCATAAGCGTCCTCTCATGAAGAGCACCACACAGTGTAATTAAGCGGGGCCAGGCTGGAGCTGCATTATTAAGAGCCCACGCAGAGCTGTCTCGTCAAAGCCTTTGTTTTCTAGCAGGGCTCTTGAGAAAGACTCAGTATAGAGGAGAGATAAAAGAATAAACTGAGGGTTACGTTGGATGGCAGCCACTGAGGGTGTAACCTGATAAAAATGTCCCTCTCTCCTTTTTTTGTGTCTCAATCTGCCTGTGTCTCTTTCTCTATCCATCCCCTATCGCTCTCGCTTCAAGACTGAAAGACGTTCTCAGGATCTTTGTTGCCTCTCAACCCCAAACTCTCTCTCTCTCAGCCTCAGCGGTCTGGCTGTGGGCCAGGGAAGCGTGGGACTCGCCGAATGTCTTGTTGCTCAAAGCTTTAATCTTACTTCTAAAAGAGAGGGTGAGGAAGGGAGAGAGGAGAGGGATCCTCATTCTTTCTCCCTGAGCGGTCCTACTCCACTTGTGCACCCAAAGCATCCTTAATATGGCCCTTCAGACAGTCATGTTGCTAGGAAGATTAATGTACACCATAATGTACACCAAATCCCCTTGACACTGTATGTGAGTGGGTGTGTTTGGGAGCCTCTTGTTCAGTTAAAGATGGAAAAAGCCTTATAATAGCCATAGGGGCCCGTTTACATGATGTTTTCAGCCCAAAACAGGAAACCTTTTATAGGTTTTTTATAGGCCTACTTGTTTGCACAACAACGACATTTTTGGGACTGAAAAATAATAAATTTTTGAGTCACAAGTTTTTGAAAAAGCTGCTGTCATTGTGTCCGTGTAAACATCTGAAAACGAGTGTCTTTGACATCATGTGTGTTGCGTATAGATGCTATGCAAACCGGGGTAGTTCCAAATGCAGCTTTATTATGAGAATGGTCAGACAGGCAAGGGTCGAAAACCAGCATAAACAATACTATAGTAGACAATCCAGAAGCGTAATCCAAAAACAGGCGAACAGTTCAGGGCAGGGAGCAAAGGGTCAAACCACGATAAACAGTCCAAGGTCAAAAGCACAGGAAACAAGGAGAAATGCTTACGTACAGACAGCAAGAGCTAAACAATACTCAGCAACGTGTGTGGAACAGAGGGGTTTAAATAGTCCAAATAATCAATGATCATGAGTATCAGCTGTGAGTGTGTAATCAGTGAGGATCTGGAACTGGTTGTCTGTGTGTGGTGCATGACTGGGTTTTGTAGTCCATTTACAGGAGATTTGTAGTCCTATATGTTTTGATCTGCACAAGCTGGATCGCTGGTGATCGTGACAATGTGAATGTTAAGGGGAGTGTAGATTAAAGACCAGCACTGTAAAAAAAATCCTGGGTTCTACATGATTCCTTCATTAAGTTGACTTAATAGTTTGTTAAGTTGACTAAGTTGATTAAGTTGACAACTGAGAGTTTGGTTCCAGAGTTTAGTTGCCAACCTGCCAATACGTTTCTAGTATGCTAGTTAGAGCTTAAGGTAGCTGGTGTGTCTAATTGTGGTTAGAGATATACTCTGCAGGACACCGACCCACCAGGATCGGGTTTGGGCACCCCCTGACCTAAAGCCAAGTGACAAAATTGTGGCACCCACCTCTGCTTCACATTCACCAACAACTGCTTTCTGAGGTTCCACAGTGAATAATAAACATTGGTAAATACAGTGCATCCAGAAAGTATTCATAGCATCCCTAAAGTGAAGTATGGTGGTGGCAGCATCATGCTGTGGGGATGTTTTTCAGCAGCAGGAACTGGAAGACTAGTCAGGATAGAGGGAAAGATGAATGCAGCAATGTACAGAGACATCCTGAATGAAAACCTGCTTCAGAGTGCTCTTGATCTCAGACTGGGGCGACGGTTCATCTTCCAGCAGGACAATGACCCAAAGTACACCGCCAAAATATCAATGGAGTGGCTTCACAACATCTCAGTGAATGTCTTTGAGTGGCCCAGCCAGTGCCCAGACCGAAATCCTATTGAACATCTCTGGAGAGATCTGAAAATGGCTGTACACAGTCTCTTCCCATCCAACCCGATAGAGCTTGAGAGGTACTGCAAAGAGGAATGAGTGAAAATTCCCAAAGACAGGTGTGCCGAGCTTGTGGCATCATATTCAAAAAGACTTGAGGCTGTAATTGCTGCCAAAGGTGCATCAGCAAAGTATTGAGCAAAGGCTGTGAATACTTATGTACATGTGATTATTCAGGTTTTTTATTTTTAATAAATTTGCAACAATTAAAAAAAAAACTCTTTTTTCACAATGTCATTATGGGGTACTGTGTGGAGAATTTTGAGGAAATAAATGAATTTAATCCATTTTGGAATAAGGCTGTAACATATAAAAATGTGAAAAAAGTGAAGCACTATGAATACTGTCTGAATGCACTGTAAGTACATTCAACCGGTACCCCACAGGAACACACAATACACCATTTATGGCTAGTGTTTGATGAAATATTACTAGTTGATATTGTTTATGTTAAATAAAACTGTCTAATGTATTTATGGCATATATTTCACATATAATAATGTACAGAAAACCTTGGGGAGGGAGGGGGGGGGTCTTTGGGAGAGCACATTTTATGACTGATTTATTATAAGGGATCCCCCCCCGCCCAAGCACCCCAAAATTGGATAAAATATATATTTTTTTCCTCCTAAAACAAAAATTCATGCCATAGAAGGTTAATTTGTCACAAAAAACATTAAGAATTGTGTTGATTTAACTCTTTTTAAATAAGTAGTTTGAACAAGCAACAAACATACAAAAAAAAAATAGTGGAGTATGTGGTAGTGCTCAAGTGTTTCCTTACGCTTCATCAGAAAAATGCAACCCAGGCTCATTCTGATTACGTACCCCTATATACATTTTTAGAGAGCGCCAAATATGTCCCTCACATATACAAAATGACAGACACACGTGTGTACGGAGTTCAACTGCAAATCTCTCGCGCTCTGACTTTTGCAACACATCTTCTGCAATCTCTGTAGCAGAACTCATTTGTGCACTCGTAGATGCAGAGGCGTGAGCAGCGTGGGGCGGGGGAGGGGCGGGGCAAAACTCTTTTCAGAAAATATGTTTTAAAAACTCCTAAATAATAACATAATCATAGAAATGATTATTTTGCACCCCAGTCCCTCTGGCTGCCGGCATTGTTCATTGGTCAGGCATCGGCCAATAAAACAGCTTTAGCCTCGCCCCGCCCCTCCCCCCGCCCAGCGCTGGACAGGAATGAGTTCTGCTACAGGAATCGCGCAAAATGTGTAGCAAAAGTCAGAGCGCGAGAAATGTGTAGTTGAACTGGCAAATCTAAGAGGTTGTGAGTGCTGACTTGTGGTTGTACAGCAAAGCTGCAATCAAACTTGCCATACACACGTGTGTCTATCATTTTGTATTTGTGAATGACATTTTACAAGTACACAACTATTAATCTGCAACTTCGAATTCAAAACACAGATGTTTGGATTGTTGTCTGTGCGTGCAAATCGAGAGATTCAGCTGTTCACATCACACCTACACATATTATTATCACAAGTTCTCACATTTAGATTTGCAAGCTCTCGAGTTTTGCTACTGATTTACCTTTATACACTATCTGACTAACATCTAGCAGCTAAATGTGTCTGCAAAAATATTCGAAGGCTTTTATTTTTATAAACAGCGCGGATGTGAATGTGTCTGAATGTTCTGATTGGCTGGAGTAGACATCTCACGTCAGCGCATTCTAATCGTGAATGTGCTCTTTCCGGCAATCCTCACACAGCGCAGCACTTCAGCAAATTATCGGTAATGTTAAAACTTCTCTTTCCGGAACAAATTTACCGGTATTTTCAAAAAGGGTGTGTTCACACATACGGACCTTAGACAGAAATTACCGGCAATTTTGCGGAAAGGTCTGTATGTGTGAAAGGGGCTATTGAGTGAACGATAGCATGAACAACAACCAGAATCATAGACAAATCTACAATTGTGACTGAACGATAGACAGAACAAATGATAGAGTTATAAAACAGAGTAAATGGTCCCCCACCCCTTTTTTTTATTTTTTCTTTATGTTATGTTTTTCGGATGTTGTGTAAGTTATGTTTTGTTTTTGTCTTCTGGTATTATTATTATGTGATTGCAATTAATTGTGGGACCCCCTTGAAAATGAGATGGTACATCTCAAGGGCTTTATCTCAATGAATAAATATCAATTATAGATCCATTAATAGAACACTAGATAAAATGGATGACAGAACCACAGATAAAGCAAACAACAGAACCAGACAGTTTGATTCCCAGCTTTATGTCGCAAATGCGGTATATACACACTGATTTCAGCCAGTCAGCCTCAACGTTTTCGGTGAACTGTCTTTCCATTATAAAATTGCCACGTTTAAGGTCTGATTTCTTTAAAAATCAGCGATCTTCACCGGATATACGATATAAATTGGGTCTGACAAGAAACACTGCGTTAAATTCCGTTTCCCCTCGCCATGTCTTCAAAATATGACAGTTTATTTTACCCCAGTATTTTCAATGGAGTTTCTGCGCTAGCCTGCTGATCCTGATGGCGCAAGTTTACACGGTGTTTCATCTCGTTTCACGCTTGAACAACTAAATGAACGCTTAAGTTTATTTAACTGAATTTGTTGTAACTACATTACAACATCGATGCTGTAAAAGGAACCTTATGAAATTGAAAATAGCCACATTAAGCTTTCACCGGAAGTTTATCATTGGCTGAAAAACACTAGCTGTGCATATAGCTCATTCAAATCGAATGCCCGCTTATGAATTAAAAGGCAGCCATTTCCTCACTTTGACAAATCCTGCCAAAATCCCTTAAGATGGCTAACGCATTTCCCTGAATTATTGAGCATAATTCCATCATAAACTTACCCTCATCCTCGCCTTCGTCATTGTTCTGTCTCCTCTTCTTCCTGGACTTTGAGTTCTTCTTGTTTTTGATGTCCTGCTGCTCCATGATGTTCTGGAGTACTGTCAGATACAATAAAAGTTTTATTTTGCACGCTCATATGCTCCAACAGTCCGTCTGAACAATACATGACATTATTGTTCCATGGCCTATGACGTTTAACCTGCAGTAACCCCTGCGCTTTTATTTTCTCTCTTCCACAGCGTTACATCCTGTTTGGGTAGGCTCATCGCCATAATCATTTTAGCAGTGTATCCAATATTAGCCTGCTCTGTTTGTATGTATATGAGTGTTTCAGGCTTTGAATCCATACGGGATAGCCTAAAACATAAACACTCCCCTGTGTGTGTCCTTTAACTGTCCTACAAACAAAAACACCAGACTATCCAAGACACACACTGGCCCCAAAAGGTATTTAGACACTTAGGACAGACTTACAAATGTATGAATGTCATCGGATTAGATCTCAAATAAATATTTCAAAGACCTACTTTTCTTGTCATTGCTGGGCTCGAGGTGTCGTTGGATGTAGCCTTCCAGATAGCGCCTAAATTTGGGTGAAGGTGAGAAGAACGCTAGGCTGATGGCCATCAACTCCCAGCCGGACTCCAAGCTTCTCAAACACAAGTTATCTGTGGTCTGTCGCACCAATTGAACGTAGAGTTCATCCCTCAAACCTTGCATCCCCCAGCACTTTGTTACCACCTGAAGGGCTGCATGGTGTTTGTCCAACCTAACTGGCCTGTCGCCCATGTAGGCTTGGACCAGTTTGAACATCTCGCAGGCTTCTTTCTTGATGGCCCGATCATTGGTGATCAGCATGGGTTTCTTAATGGAGCCGCGGTTCCACGAGAGCATATTAGCGATGGAGACGCGTCTACGAAAAAGGCCTTGTGTGTGCTGGTTAAGATTCTTGCTGGCCCAGTCTTCCATGTTGGCATCTGGTGTAGGCTTGCAGAGGGTGGTGTATGGGTACTGGTAACCCGTGCTGGGGTTGGATGGAGGGGGGCTGTTCTGGTTGATTTTACAGGTGAGGTGGGAGGTCCCACACCCTGCTCGCTCATGGTCACAATCCCGGGTCGTTGAGTCCTGCTGAGTTTTAGATTCCAGTGTTCCTGTCTGAAGACAAAAAGAGAGATCGAGAAACAGAAAGATCAGTCAGTACAGATGTAGCTGTTTATTTGCATCATCACGACTGCCGCAAGAACTTGAATCTGAGTGTGTGTTGCGTAGGCTGCAGCCGATTGGCTTACTCACTCTCCCTGCAGAAACCTGGAGACGTTAGCATGGATTATGCTCGCTCCCTAAATAGGTGACCCAATATGGAAATCACATCCCAACATCAAACATTACTGCCTCCCCACTCTTCTCTCTCTCCTTCATTCTCCCTCTCTCCTAAGTCATTAATGCACCCAAAACCCCAGTCTGACGACTTCTACACTGAAGAAAAGGAATTTAATGAAACATACGCTCCATATATAGATTAAAAGCATTTTTGAAAATGTGTTTAAAGTCACTGTGAAATGGAGCAGTGATAGCTCTTTACTTCCACATTGTAACACATCTGGGCATAAAGGCAAGACTCAAGTGCTGTATCTGTGGAGCTTTTACCTCACACGAGCAGACAAATATGTCAGGAATAATTGATCTCAGAGAGTAGAAGAATTAGTACTTTCTTTAAAAAACAATGGACCAGAAGCAAGTATTCTGCTTATTCCATGACCTGTTGAATGAAATTCTTGACTCTGATTGGCTTGTAGGAGTGATATACAATCATGTAATGCAAAGGTTGTTCCAGTCAGGTTTAATCACAGTTCGAAATAAATGTGCTACCCTCAAATATTAGTAGCAACCATAGCAACTAAGTGACAGTTGATAGAGTCTTTATGTGTGATCTTGAGGACACCGACATGTGCTTCCCCAGGGAGTCAATTGGGATTAACCAAGTCACAAATATGCTCAAAAATATTTGCAAAGAGGTAGCTAAAGCCTGGTTTATACTCGACGTGTTTACTAGTTCGCTGGAGTTCGCGAAGCATGATTTCGACTGGCAGAGCGCACACAATTTTTTAAGACTCGAGCGAACAGTTTGATTGGAGTTGAATATGAATCATTTGAAGAGATTTTGTCTGAAACAGGTACGATTGTACAGACATCTTTATGATCCGTCCATGCGTGACCATAGGGAGAACCAGATGACCAATAATTATTGCCTAGAAAGTGCAACAGTGGAAAAGGAGGAACGTTTTTGTAAAAAAGTTTGGAAAAACCTGAGGAATAAAGCCAAAAGAGGCCATGGAAAAAGAGGAAACCTGCGTACACAGTTATAGAAATATGCTTTTTTCACCATTTATAAGTTTTACACTGTTGTATATTAGGGTTGGGCCTATAGACGATGCCATCTTCCATCGCCGATGGCCGATAGACATCATGATGCTAGACCGACATCGCCGATCCTCCGCCCCGCCCCCGTCGCAAACCCGCTCGTGAAAAATACACACTCAGGCCTCGTTTACACTCATACAGCTTAGTTTTAAAATGGCATTTTATAACGAAAATGACCCACGTTCACACTGGTATTTCACCTAGCATTTCTGACCACACCCACACACAGCCACACACACAGACACAGCCACAGCCACAGCCACAGCCACACACACTGTCATGTGCTCGTCTGAGCTCCAGAGAACAGTGTAGGTTGGACAGTTTATCAAGGATGTATCGCTGGATCGTGTCCATACCTGTCAACACTCCCGTTTTTCCCGGGAGTCTCCTGTATTTCAGACCCATCTCCCGTATTGTTTTGTCTCCCAGAAAACTCCAGGAGTTACACCCCCCCCCCCAGCTCTCACTTTCATCCGCTACACCCCTCCGCCATCCATCGCGGTGGTGGATAAAAGGCTACAAATAATTAATTCAATATTAATTAATTATTCAAAAATAATTAATTTACCTCCGCCTATAAAGACGATGCCATCGACCATCGCGATGTTTCACATTAGACATCATACGATGCTAAATTGGTCAACATCGCCCAACCCTACTGTATATGTTACAATTTTGAATTTAAAACACTGAAATAGTTACAAAACTATGTTTAAGAAACAAATTATTTCTTTGATAACAGGAAAATAATATTTGAACCATCAGTTTACAATATACTGATGGCCTGTTTTTCTAGGCTTTATTGGTGACATTGGTTAGGAATGTTGGACCATTATTGCCTTTTTAGCATAAGAAGAGGACACAAACTAGTCGGACAGTAAATGTGTGAATGGTGAAAAGAACATCTGTATTTTTAGTAAGTGTCCTTTTTTTGTGCTTTTATTCCTGCCATAATAAAATTATATATTTGTGGAGCAACCCATGTTCTATGTTAATATTTTAATAAACTTAAATAGGTGAAAATGTCCGAGATATGAACAAAAGCAAGTGATGCATCAAAGTTTGATTTGAAAAAATCTTGAAGGGTTATAAAAATCTTTATAATCATTAAAATAAGTCATAGAAATAAAAAAAAATATACGTTTAAAAATTGGCGATGCAGTGGCGCAGTAGGTAGTGCTGTCGCCTCACAGCAAGAAGGTCGCTGGTTCGAGCCTCGGCTGGGTCAGTTGGCATTTCAGTGTGGAGTTTGCATGTTCTCCCTGCGTTCGCGTGGGTTTCCTCCGGGTGCTCCAGTTTCCTCCACAGTCCAAAGACATGCGGTACAGGTGATTTGGGTAGGCTAAACTGTCCGTAGTGTATGAGTGTGAATGAGTGTGTATAGATGTGTTTCCAGAGATGGGTTGCGGCTGGAAGGGCATCCGCTGTGTAAAACATGTGCTGGATAAGTTGGCGGTTCATTCTGCTGTGGCGACCCCGGATTAATAAAGGGACTAATCTGAAAAGAAAATGAATGAATGAATGAGTTTAAAAATCTTGAATGATATTAATGATATAACGTAGTTCCGGAAACTTCCTACTTCTCTGTTTATCGGTCTGTCGCCCCCTGTCGTTTGAAAAGAATATCACAATGGTCTGTTTCGTGAGGTGCGCGCGCAGTCAGCGGACGTCCACGATGCGGTGGGAGGCGAAGGTATAAATCAGGCTTAACACATGTTACTATGAGCTATTAGATATGCCCATGTCATTTACTTGCACACTCTTCCACTTCACTCGGCCTGTGACTGATTCAATACAGGGACCAGGAGATCTAACAAGTCATAACTGATGGACATTTGGTCAAATATTGCACTGCAAGAAGCAAAACTAAGCTTTAACTAAACTTGGCAAATGACCATGGAATGAGCGGGATAATCAACAACTTGCCATGGCATGTGATGATTTTAAATGCCTTTTGCAGAGGCAACAACCCTCTACATTGCATTGTGCATTTAAAATCCTTTAACACACAGGTGTCAAACTCAGTTCCTGGAGGGCCGCAGCTCTGCAGAGTTTAGTTCCAAATCTAATTAAACACACCTGATCAAACTAATTGAGTCCTTCAGGCTTGTTTGAATCCTACAGGTAAGTAAAAATATTAGAGTTATGTGGGAACTAAACTGTGCAGGGCTGCAGCACTTCAGGAACTGAGTTTGACACCCCTGCTTTAACACATATCTGTTGATTATTACCTACTTAGGCTATGGCTAACACACCTTGTTAGAATGTCTATCAGCAAATCACAAGTAAGCATTCAACAGCTCTATAATAACTATTAAAGAGCCCTTATTATGCATTATAAAATGTCATATTTTGGTTTTGGGGGGTCTCCAACAACAGACTCATATGCATGCAAGGACAAAAACCACTTACATTGTCTTATAATATGCATTTATCTTTACCTAATTATCCCAACGACTCCCATATGATTTGTTCAGCAATTCATTTGTTCTCAAACCCCTCCTTAGCACAAAGCTAATCTGCGCTGATTGGTCGGATGACCCAGTCTGGTGTGATTGGTTGACTGGGTTCAGTGCAAGACAGAGAGAAACGCCCACCATGGCTATGAAGTAGCAAAGAGTATGAGAGCCCAATGCAGGAATGCAATAAAGCAATGTAGTCAAACACCAGCATATTACTCTACTCTTAAAGCTAACCCCAATTAATAACAACAACACACATTCAGTATCAATCCACACAGTGGCAAAAGTTGAACTATTTTGAAAATTGACCACACCGCGCATGTGAGGAACAGCTGATAGTGGCCATAGCATAGGCAAAAGGCAGAGGGTCGCGAGTTCAGAAACGCATCTAAATCGGTAAAGGAAGAAGCACACGTTGCATTTTCAATGTGGTTTTGGATGCAATATGTGAACAGCCCCATACAGATTTAACCTGATAGAGTACAAGCACTGATCTATAAAAGATAAGTGATTACAAGCCTTGTGGACCGATTACAACTTATAACACACAATTAAACACATATTTTGCAAACTACACAAAACGAGGCAACAATTTTAATTACACTTATATGTTATGATCTGGAGGAAGAAGAAACTGGTCCATTTGAACTGTAAAAGTTACTGACAAAGTCCCTGTCAAAGTCTGGCAAAGTCCCATACATAATAGTCTCTGCTGCTCCTTTAATAGCAAACAGCCAGCGAATCGCACGTTGCATCGTAGGTTATTGTATCAAAAATCAGAAAAATGACAGCAACAAACACAGCACACGGTTGGCTATACTGTGGTGTTGTTGTGAAAATGAACTTTAACCCTTTATTCCCTGCAGCCGAATCTCCATCTGTCAGTGATCGTCATCTTCATGTCATGATCAGTCCCGTGATCCCCGCGCTCTGCTAGTGTCGGAAGCGAAAGGCACGTTCAGGTTTTACCGGACCCGGGACTTCATATTCGGTGATGTACCATATCGAAGTCGAAGCATTCAAGCTAAAGATCCGAATCCAACACAATTCATTTATTCGACTCTGAGTCAACTATTTTGTTAAAGAATCAATGATTTTTTTTTCATCATGGTGCACTTTCAGATTTAAACCTCAGCTGAATGTTTTCATTCACTAACAGTTGTTCTTGATTGCTTTGATACAGCCATCAACTGAAACTCCACATTTTCAAAACAGTTAAAGAGCCCCTATTATGGGTTTTTGAAAATCACCTTTCATGTAGTGTGTAACACAGCTCTTAGTGAAGTGAAATATCCAGCTAAAGCTTAAATCTGAAAGTGGACAGTTTTTAAAACTATTGATTCATCTATAAAAGAGTCAACTCATAGTGGTTTAAATGAATCGTCTTGATAACGAGTCTTCAGCCGTTTCGGCGTGACGTCGTTACGAAACATAATGGTTGCACGCGCAGACCCGGCAAGATTCAAACCAGCGGTTCCGCCCACTAACACAGCAGCAGGACGCTCATGAAGACGCTGTGCTTACCTGGATATTATTGGAAGTGTGAGGGAAAGGAGTCATTCAGAAATCTGTACACTTACAATAGGCGATCTATCACTACACAGCTCATGGATTAAGTTTCTTCCTCCATCTTGTAATGGACAGACAATACACCAGCGGTGCGGGCAAAATAGGGACAAATTATTAGGTACACCGGCAGGCTGCTGCATGCAGGAAACGCAGGAGCCCGCAGAGATAGCTTGTCATAAGACAGAGGATGCTACAACCTCCCGGCTGGGTATGTGATCGTTTGGAATAGCAGAGTACAGGTAAGCCATGAGAAAATATTGCAGTTCACGGACGAGGTGCCAGAGCAATGATTGCAAATAGAAATGATCTACTTGTTTTGTTACTAGTTACTGCATGTACTGTATCCGGTTAACTCTTTTTATTCTCATATCGCGTCTAATGCCACGTTGAAAACGCGACGCGTGCTGCTTTGTTTACGCATTTAAATGTATTCGTGAGCTTGCTTCACTAATGTTTGTCGTTGCTATGGCCACTGTTAGGTAATCCTGCACACGTGCAGCGGTCAAGGTTCAGAATAGTTTAGATTTTGCTGCTGTGTGGATTAATACTCAATGTGTGTCATACTTGAGAGCAATGCTGGTGTTAAACTGCACTGCTTTCGGCGCTGAGGTGTCTAAATAACACTGTTGAGAACCGGCTACTGCTTACTGGGGTGTTAGTAAGTTTACTATGAAGCGTGTTTCGGGCGTCCGCTGCGATCGGATCCTATACCAATGTTAGCGACCCGGGGGCATCATAAACCACGCTGGGCATTTCACTGTCTCGCGCTGAACGCTGTTGACCAATCGCAACAGGCTGTCATCGGTCCAATCAGCACAGATTAGCTTCGCGCTAAGCAGGGGTTTGAGAACAAATGAATCGCTGAACGAATCATATGGGAGTCGCTGGGATAATTAGGTAAAAATAAATGCATATTATAAGACCATGAAAGTGTTTTTTGACCTTGCATACATATCAGTATGTTGTTAAAGACCCATAAAACCGAAATATGACCCTTTTCAATGTGTAATAGGGGCTCTTTAACACACAGGCCTAAACAGCCGCGCTCATGGTCATGGCTAACCGTGTCAAAACATTTAAAATATGCAACAAAAGCTAATTTTACCTTCAAACAACACAACTCGCAAACAAGTATATGAGCTCTTTTTATCAATCACTACACAATGGACAACAAAATACAGAACTCAGTGTGAATCAGTGCACCATTGCTTGTCATTGTAGCCTATTGCCCATGCCATTTGTTGTCTTTCTATTTGGGCCAGGGGTAGGGAACCTATGGCTCGGGAGCCACATGTGGCTCTTTGACCAAAAATGTGTGGCTCTCCAGCTGTCTCTTTTTAATAATATTTTAAAGTTTTAAAAATTATAACTGTTACTAGAGATCAGTTTCTTATTGAAATTACAGTTACAATTCCCTTAATATTGTATTTTCTACAACAGAACTCAGTTTACAATGAAAGGAGGTTTTAACCAATGCACATATGTGGCGCTGTGGTTTAACCGGTATCGTGACACCAATGAAGTGTAAGCAACTTGCATTTCTATGATAACCTCATGCACATAAATTCAAACAACGTTCATGAGCGGCAATGGCAAGAAAAAAATCTATAAATTGTCCTATCTTCATACATTGTGATGCGTCATATTTGTTTATTTTTGAGTTGTGCACGGACATAAATAAAGGTTTTGTTATATACAGGGAGTGCAGAATTATTAGGCAAGTGAGTATTTTGACCACATCATCCTCTTTATGCATGTTGTCTTACTCCAAGCTGTATAGGCTCAAAAGCCTACTACCAATTAAGCATATTAGGTGATGTGCATCTCTGTAATGAGAAGGGGTGTGGTCTAATGATATCAACACCCTATATCAGGTGTGCATAATTATTAGGCAACTTCCTTTCCTTTAGCAAAATGGGTCAAAAGAAGGACTTGACAGGCTCCGAAAAGTCAAAAATAGTGAGATATCTTGCAGAGGGATGCAGCACTCTTAAAATTGACAAGCTTCTGAAGAGTGATCATCGAACAGTCAAGCGTTTCATTCAAAATAGTCAACAGGGTCGCAAGAAGCGTGTGGAAAAACCAAGGCGCAAAATAAACTGCCCATGAACTGAGAAAAGTCAAGCGTGCAGCTGCCAAGATGCCACTTGCCACCAGTTTTGCCATATTTCAGAGCTGCAACATCACTGGAGTGCCCAAAAGCACAAGGTGTGCAATACTCAGAGACATGGCCAAGGTAAGAAAGGCTGAAAAACGACCACCACTGAACAAGACACACAAGCTGAAACGTCAAGACTGGGCCAAGAAATATCTCAAGACTGATTTTTCTAAGGTTTTATGGACTGATGAAATGAGAGTGAGTCTTGATGGGCCCGTGGCTGGATCGGTAAAGGGCAGAGAGCTCCAGTCCAACTCAGACGCCAGCAAGGTGGAGGTGGAGTACTGGTTTGGGCTGGTATCATCAAAGATGAGCTTGTGGGGCCTTTTCGGGTTGAGGATGGAGTCAAGCTCAACTCCCAGTCCTACTGCCAGTTTCTGGAAGACACCTTCTTCAAGCAGTAGTACAGGAAGAAGTCTGCATCCTTCAAGAAAAACATGATTTTCATGCAGGACAATGCTCCATCACACGCGTCCAAGTACTCCACAGCATGGCTGGCAAGAAAGGGTCTAATAGAAGAAAAACTAATGACATGGCCTCCTTGTTCACCTGAAATGAACCCCATAGAGAACCTGTGGTCCATCATCAAATGTGAGATTTACAAGGAGGGAAAACAGTACACCTCTCTGAACAGTGTCTGGGAGGCTGTGGTTGCTGCTGCACTCAATGTTGATGGTGAACAGATCAAAACACTGACAGAATCCATGGATAACAGGCTTTTGAGTGTCCTTGCAAAGAAAGGTGGCTATATTGGTCACTGATTTGTTTTTGTTTTGTTTATGAATGTCAGAAATGTATATTTGTAAATGTTGAGATGTTATATTGGTTTCACTGGTGAAAATAAATCATTGAAATGCGTATATATTTGTTTTTTGTTAAGTTGCCTAATAATTCTGCACAGTAATGGTCACCTGCAAACACAGATATCCTCCTAAAATAGCTCAAACTAAAAACAAACTAAAAACTACTTCCAAAAATATTCAGCTTTGATATTAATGAGTTTTTTGGGTTCATTGAGAACATGGTTGTTGTTCAATAATAAAATTAATCCTCAAAAATACAACTTGCCTAATAATTCTGCACTCCCTGTACACACACACCCCAAATGTCTCTTTAAAACATGCATTTGATATAAAAAAATCAGAAATGGCTCTTTGCTGAAAAAAGTTTCCCGACCCCTGATTTGGGCTGTCATATTTGCCTTTTTGCAAAGAATTGGATCCAGAATAAGAATTTTTTTGATTAAATTTATATTGAATTCCTGACAATTTTTTTTCGAACTGTGGCTGAAAACTGAAATACTGTTACTGTAAAAAACTAATCAGACAAAAGTAATAAAATACTGTAAATATTAGAGAAAACGCATGTAAAGAATATACAGTCAAATCTATTGTGAGTATAAGACATAGCCACTATTGACCTCCTCCATCTATGCTGGCACCGAACAACACAAACATTCCACTGTTTTTATAAGGTTTGCAGACTGATTGCTAATTGTGTGAAGGTGTATCAAACCAGTGCTTCAGTGATTTCATACTGATGTTGGTAGTTTCTAATGGTTAGGAATAGATAGTTTCTGTTGGGTTACCATAGCTAAAACAATGAATTTTGGACTGCTTGAATAACATCTGTGTTAACTGTTTTGAAAAATGTTGGGGAAAATGTGTCAATCCAATGAGAATGGATTTGCACATTTGCAAGACATGTCTTCTGCTCTGATGAAATAGTGATGATGAAGATCAAGTGAATCCTAGTTTCACTGAACGTGTCTTAGCAAATGAAAAAAAACTGTAGTGCTGTGTTACACGGGACATCTTTAAAACCCTTAACAGGGGCTCTTTACAGTTTTTCCCAATTGTTTACAAACAATTACTTGTACTTCAGACACAATGACTACAACATGTAACTGATGCACCAACCCCCTGAACCAATTCTGCTAAACTACAAGCACAATTCCTGCTTTACACTGAAATTGCAGATTTAAAACACACTTTTTTCAAAACACTGCACACAATTCTCTGCATTTGGCACAATTTTCATCCAGAAAATCTCTTGTTTTCACAAGGAACACACTGTCATACAGAATTGTAAAGTCAGTTGTCCTACTTTGCATACTAACTCATCACATGGGTAAACACCTGTCACATATAATTGCAATTTAGAAATCAGAGCTCATCTATTATTCTCCATTTCTCAATCCTATTGAGGATTTTTTTTTCTGCCTGGGGATGGAAAGTGTGTGACCGAAATCCACACTTTTTTTTTTACTGTAACTAATCTGTAAATACTTCTGTTGATGGGATATGTAGACCACGTTATGTGCAACTTTGTGTTGGTTGAGATGAACACTGTGTACACTGTTTTTGTGGGAAAAATACAGTAAAATATATTTGGTACCGTGTATTTGTGTGTTTTGTATAAAAACAATATTCTGAAATATTTCACAATGCACTTCTGTAGGCCTGTGTACTGTCTGTAGTAAGTGTAACACTGAATAAAAAAAGGCTTACAGCAAGTCATTATGATAAACGGAGAAGAAGTGGTCATAGTGTTTTACAGTACATTAAGCATATCAGTGATCAACTGGTTTTTATAAATGTCTATACATGTGATGGTTTGTGTGTGTCATTTGAAAACAAAACACCATTTTGTGAAGAAATTACATTGTTTTGAATGTAAAGTTTGATTTTGCAGGGGAATTGAAGGGTTTTGCCCAATGTGTGTGTGTTTTGTGATTTGTTTGATGTTATGAGTTCTGACAATATGAGACATGCTTTCAGAAAATGTGTGTAAACAAATCAAATTCCATGTCCGCTGATGGAATGCTGTGAATGTGATTGTGTCACATCTTACTTCTTATGTTGGTTTGGACACAGTATAGGCCCAAGATGACTGCCATTATATATAAAACCATTTAAGATTTACTTGAGAAATGTGAGATGTGTAAGTATAGCTAAAGCATGCGAAACAACCAGACACAATCATGCTGACATCATTATAGCTACAAAAAAAGTCAATGTGAGATGACAGGTTACGTGCATGATGTCATCTGTATATGAAGTGGCTTAACATTACCTTTGCAATATATTCCCATAACATAAGGATTTCCTTTCATTCCTTGGCAACTGCTGGCATTACGTCAATGTGACACTGTGCCCTTAAATGATACAGATTTAACAATGTGGTCATATTAAATTCTAAGAATGGAACATTTCTCTGTGCATCTGGACATTAGTGGGGTTTTGCCTCCATTAAAATGCAGTAAGCTTGCTTTGAACCGAGTCATTGAGTCAGTGTTTCCAACCTCTCAAGTCGGCCTTTACATTTACCATATTGTTGCAGTTTAATCAGATGGTAATTCTGATTATGTTAATGAGGCATGTCATGACAAAGAGAAAATCAGGGCAAGAGGACTGCAATGGCTAAATACAGAAGGTAAATTTGTATTTTGGGCAACATGGTGGCGCAGTGGGTAGCGCTGTCGCCTCACAGCAAGAAGGTCACTAGTTTGAGCCCCGGCTGGGTCAGTTGGCATTTTCTGTGTGGAGTTTGCATGTTCTCCCCATGTTGGTGTGGGTTTCCTCCAGGTGCTTCGGTTTCCCCCCACAGTCCAAAGACATATGCTGTAGGTGAATTGGGTAAGCTAAATTGTCTGAATTGTAGGGTTGGGCTGATAGACGATAAACTTCACGATGCTGAGCCGGCATCGTGATCCATCGCCCCGGCCAACATTTATATTGATATATAACTTATTATTTGCATGTCATCTTAATAGCAATAACAGTCTTTTCATGAGCTGTGTAAAATTTTACATATAGCTGCAGCTTGCACGGCTGACAGCATTGTGAGGATTAAATGAAGGATTATACAGCACCTCTCGCGCTTAAAATGTGTAGATTCAGTAGCAAACGCTGTTACCTGCAACCAGGGGCGGAGTGGACATTTTAAAAGTGGGGGGGACAGCTGTATGAAATCCAAAAGTTTACATTCTTAATCACCTGTTTCTAAATGGTCTGTCTCTAAAAGTGAGGGGGACATATCCCCCCGTCCCCCCCGGTTGCTACGCCCCTGCCTGCAACCCCCGTCCCACAGACTTTACAGTGAATGGCTTTAGTTATTTTCATAGCGGACTGGAAGTCTTTTATCCACTCTTGGAAAAGTATAAATGGTGGATTAACATTCAGCACATGATCACTAATAAGATGTGCCATTATTAGCAACTTCAGGTGATTTCTAAAACTAAATCTGTCAGTGTTATTTTCATTCTGTCATCTTCAGCGCTTCACATTCACATAACAACTGTTTTAATCTGTTCCTGAGCGCTGCGTTTGGCGTCTTTAGGTGCAAAGATGCATTCTGCATAAATGTCTCCTAAATCCACGCACGCTGTGAAGATTTTGCAGTGAAAACAGGTCGCACGGTAACAATTTATGCACTAGCATAAATGCTTCCAAATATATGTTTTAGGTCCCATAAAATTTCGGGCGAATACGCCAAAACGGTCGAGCTCTAGCATCTTTACTTGTTATTATTTCCTCATAATAATAATAATAATAAAATAAGGAAGTTATCATCAATCACAATACAAATTACAGTGAACTCCAAACAAATTCTCGTCTCCTCCACCAGCTGTGGGAAAAAGCCATTATAAGGACACAGATCATCATCACTCTGCCGATTCAAGCCAGAGTCCCGTGGAAAAAAGTGATTGACAGGTGGTAATTTGTGTGTAACTTTATTTATTTATGGTTTGGTTATGGGTAAAGCAAAGACCATGTGGGTCAGGTAGTGAAATGGTAGGCTACAATTAATTAATTCGTTATAAATTAATTGATATTTAACAACAACCACCCCTGCCTACAACGACGATGCCATCGTCCATCGCGATGTTTTTACATTAGACATCAACGATGCCAAATTGGTCAACATCGCCCAACCCTACTGTATTGTATGTGTGTATGTCCTGGTCCTCCAGGTTGGGGGTTGAGCATTGGGCTAACAACCCACCTCATAAAAACTAGATGTTACGAAACACCAACATGGTGTGGCTAAATATCGACTTCGATATAAATGGCCCTGGGAGTAAGTAAGTAAGTAAGTAAGTAAATTTGTATTTTAGTAAATGCAAATAAACTATAAAGACTCATCATCTATTAACAAAAATGAACATAGGCCTGCCTGATGTGCAAGAAAAAGGACATTAAGCTAAACTGGAGCGATCTTTTAAATTGTTTATGATCATTTGATTGATGACTAAGTTTTCTTAGTGTATTAAGATACATGATTTTAACTACTCGTGCTCCCCCGGAGAAGCCAAACCACATGTGGAGACCTACACTAATGACAAATGGATCTGTCAGCACACACATCGAAACACATTACCCAAACGTGCCAAATCACAGTGAGCTGTAAGAGCCGACTGTTCTTGTACATGCTCAACACCTGGCTGAGTGAATGAGCAGACTCTGAGCCTCTGTTTTGCTTTCTCAATTATTCTTCAAATAGCACCAGGGCTTGTATTTCTGTTATGTTTTAAAGCAGACAGGTTATTTCTGGTGGACCCCAGACTAAAGGTTACTTATGTTCCAGTTTTTTCCAGTACTCTTATGGGAATGACTTCATGATCAGCATGCTAATGCTATAAAATGCAGAACCTCAATCTAAAATCGATTACACATCGGTTTCCTTCTTGAATTCAACTGCAGTCACCGTTTCTCATGATTATTGAAAATTAATGACATCCAGTTGTTTCAGAGCAAATATTTGTCAGAGATTCTCATCCTCAAGGTAGAATCCTAACTACAATACAAACAGAAACATTTAACGTACTAGAGACTGATATTCATAGTTGACTACAATACAATTTTAAGTTAACATAAAGATTAGGGATGGGGAGTTGACTCCAAAAGAGTCGATTCCTTGACTCTCAATGGACCTAGTATCGGAATCGACTCCAGAACAGGAAGTCTGTTTTTAAAACCCTCTTGAATGAAGCAGTTGCATGCTACAGTTATAACGCTCATTCTCGAGCACGATGAGTACCGAAGGCACCTGCTTTGAATGCATGCTCACACGTTTTATACATTTGCTTTTGAATTTCGTGACTATGAGTCCTCTAGGCTAATATAAATAGTGCTCCGGGATGAAGTTTGCTTTCACTTTCAAACTCCTATAAAGCACACCTTTTTGCAATTTGGTTTTAAAGGGCCATGAAACCCCCCTGTCTCAGCAGGGTGTTTTCACACCTCTAGTTTGGAAAAAGTCAGGAAAGTGGACGTGTCCAGCTCTGATTAGGTGGGAGTGTCGGGGGACGGAAAAAGGGAAGGATTTGCGAATATGGGAGTTTCCATTTGGGCACACAGACGCAGGGGAGAAAGACAGTGACTGTGTTTACATGGACATCAGTAATCAAATTACTTGCCAAATTATTAATTTGTTAACTTTAACTGCAGTTTGGCACTTTCACTTTTTATTCAGGAACATTTTCTGCATGTCCCCCGTGACAAACGAGATATTGAAAGCGAGGAACTGCTGGAGAGTGGAGTTTTAATGGTATGTTTGATACCGCATGGCGAATGGGAGCAAAAAAATCCTCCGCATTTCTGTGTAACTTATGCACTCGGTAGGTAGTGTCAGAAAGCCGTGTGTGTATAGACTATCCTGTCACAAAATGCAGCGAAAATCCTACATGACGGGAATAGTTTGATTGCTGTGTTTACATGTTTACACTCGGAGAGCAGCATTTACAGCGGATCTTTCAGTCTATATTATTGCAGTGATATTAACATACTGTAAACTTAGTAACTAAATCATTTTGACTGAGGTATGTCTTTAAAAACTGAAAGAGCACTGCTGACAATACGAAGTAACTTTGCCATCTGAATGAACAAACAAAGGCACTACTCTCACACACACTTACCAAATCTCTAGTGACAGGACAATCAAACTGGAACTGTGTCTTTTTTTAAAAGGAGACGAGCGGCGAATGCGAATTTCATCATTTCCAGATGCGAAAAGCTCTCGGGTAAAAAATGTTCCTTACAAACGCATTTCTGTCGCGTGCACTGTATTCCGCACGTGAGTCCAGCTGCGCTCTCATAGCGGAAAAATTAAAACAAAACCTTCGTTGAAGCACATTAATTAACGTAGCACAATAATAAATGCAACACTGATGACCCATGTCTCCAAATTCTCGTTCTTTCACTTGTTTTGGCAACACAACGTGGCGTCTCTCTGTTGTCTGAACACTGTAACAGGTAAAACAGTCTCCGAAGCTATCATGCATATTAATGAAGTTGCACATCATACACAATAGAGCGCGCTGATTGGTTTGAACCAAGTCTTTCTCATGAATTAATGCCGCACACTCAGAGACGTCACGATGCACTCGCAGGTACAGACATCCACTCTCCACGCTGGATTACACTCAAGTATCTAATAACCGTGACGCAGCTTCAAAAATTCGTTTCAAACCGGAAGAACGAATTTGCTCAAAATAACGCAAAAACAACCAATTTTCACTTTTTAGTGCAATATATGTGTCCTAATAGTGTTTATAGCAGCGTGGGACACATATATGACTGTCAACAGCTCAAAAAATGTGTTATGGTGTTTGGTGACCCTTTGAGGATGATCTGCCTGCGATGTCGAGTTTGTTGTGTTATAAATGAAATATAGCATATGTGTGTGAATTTAGAGCAGATCGACATCTTACATAAGCACTGCAGGCAAAATTACAATGTTATGTTATTGGCTGCTGCTATATGCTCAAGCAAAATGTTTAACCTATGCCTATTTCACAAATAAATAGGCTAAAGATACAGATACATTAAAAAACACTGTATCATAATGACAAAAGTAGCCAAGAATTATTTATTGACAAAATCTGACAATACACGTGGTCATGTTTTGTTTTGTTTTTGTTTTTTTGGCCCTGAACGCACTTAATTTCACCTCTAATATTTAGGCTATTCTTCTTGTTTATTTTGTAGATAACTACAAAACATACATTAAAATTAAAGTACAAATTATACCAAAACGAAATTCGTTTCAAAAAGAGGATTTTTTATATAAAAGTATAGCCAAAGCGAAGTGTTCAAAAACAGGTCTGACTCCACTCCTTTTCTTCCGGCATATGCCGTCTCATTAACACACCCTTATTTAATTACAATGAACAAATTGCACAAAACAAACAGTGATGTTTAAAAGTAAAGTAATAGGCTATTTAAAAGTACAATAAACAAAAACACTTTAACTAGAGCGAGAGCAATATAATATGCTTTGAGGCACAGTATATCACGCTTATTTATTTATTATTTTAGGTTTGTCATGAATAATGACGAGAACACGGCACAAGGCTGGGCTATAATGCTGAGGTATTTTTGCAAAAATAAACCTCAACCACTGACTTATCACAGTTTTATCTTTGGGTAGGGAAAATAACACTTCCAATGAGCGCAACGTCTTTGCGACATGATTCAACTGGCGTTTGGTACAGTGTTCTTCTTCTTCTTTGCTTCTGTGTTTGTGGGCGGGGCCAGGGGGGTTTCAATTTTCTTAGGTTTGCTGCACAAAAATGGGCAGGGCTTAAGTTCCGTATCCATGTCACGCCGGCACGGCTAAAGACTCGTTATCAAGACGATTCATTTGAAACACGATGAGTCGACTCTTTTGTTGATGAATCAATAGTTTTAAACACGGTGCACTTTCAGATTTAAGTCTCAGCTTGATATTTCACTTAATTTAGAGCTGTGTTACACACTACATGGAAGGTCATTTTTAAAAACCCATAATAGGGGCTCTTTAATAAACAGCTAATTAGCAGATTAAGCTAGTAGTGTTAGTTAATGGTTTGTTAAACACTTCGTGCAGGGGGTTTACTATTTAATTGGTCATTAAATCAAATTGAAAATCTAAATTGGTTTATTGATTGGTTGGAGCGTCTGTTGTCATTACAAAAAAATACAGAGATTAACAACCGCACACTTGGGGCGTGCATGACTGTCCGCTACACCAGATTATTTTGTTCACAGTCAGTATTCAAGTATCAAACATTTATATTAAGAAGCTATTTAGGCAATTTTATTATTTTTTAAAAACGTTGTTTGGGCTCAATTGGGTCGGGTTAATTTGTTAATGAACTGCTAAACATCTTTCTATTAAACATTCATTCATTCATTTTCTTTTTCGGCTTAGTCCCTTTATTCACAGGGGTCGCCACAGCGGAATAAACCGCCAACTTATCCAGCATTTGTTTTACGCAGCGGATGCCCTTTCAGTTGCAACCCATCTCTGGGAAACATCCACACACACTCATTCACACACATACACTACGGACAATTTAGTCTAGCCAACTGACCTATAGTGCATGTCTTTGGACTTGTGGGGGAAACCGGAGCACCTGGAGGAAACCCACGCTAACATGGGGAGAACATGCAAACTGACCCAGCTGAGGCTCGAACCAGCGACCTTCTTGCTGTGAGGCGATTGTGCTACCCACTGCGCCACCATGACGCCCTTCCATTAAACATTTCGATAATAAATTTATCTTTCTATCTCCAAGATTGCAATGTAATTTTCTAAATCATATAAACTATACAATTAAAATATGCTGTAAAAAAGTATAGGCTGATAACTATTATTTTGGCTGCAGATGATTTAAACTGCTGATTTTGTCTGACCAGAGGAGAATTGCATGTAGAAAGCGCAATATGTTGCAGCATGTTTAATCCTTGTGCTATTTTAAGTGAATGTAAAGTCGTTTCCGGAGTCGATTCCACCGACTCCAAAATTAGGAGTCGAGAATCGGAGTCGACTCAACTTTTACATGATCTCTTAAAAGGAAGGATATTTTGCTACAAAGTTTTTTTTCCTTTATCATGACAAATATGCATTCATCCACATAGAAAGACTCTACACCCTATAAAATATAGGAATCCATGAGCATGGCCTGAAAAAAGTAACTTGATTCTCAAGCTCTGCACTGACCTAATTGTGCCCGATTCCCATATATATATATATCCCACACATAAACAACCAAAGTAAACAAACATGTTTCAGGTTTACTTTTGGCTCCTTACATCTCTCAGTGGATCAATTCATTTCTCTCATAACCATGTTTTTTTAATTATTACGATTAGAAAACAACAACCTGCCTTTCTACAATCCTCCTTATATAACCACACAACACACACACACGCACAGACAGACAAATTAAATCTCCCTAGAATGTAACATTCACACCCTCTCCAGCACAGGAAACCCCAAGCCTCGCCATCTCCTGCATAGTTTCTACAACGACCGGATGAGAAGCGTTGTTTTGCTTCCCCACTCAGAGGAACTCCGTAAAACACAGTGGGACTATTGAACATGAGGAGTAATGCAAGAGAGAAGGGTAATAAAAGAAAAAAAAAAGCCAGATTGCTGCTCTGGACTGACCATAACAACATTTCCAGGCTAGCATATTTAAGCAAGTGAACAGCTGTGAAAAGTGTTTTTACCTGTGAGGAAGACCTGGGTGGTTCTGGAGAAGACAAGCTGGTCTGTGATGTTCCACTTTTCTCGAGCGAATCCACTTTCTCATAAGTCCTCTTTTGCCGGCTTCCAAGCCCATCTGTCACCAATGGTGACAGCATCACATCACCATGGTTGTTTGCCCCGCTCCTATACAAAGATCGGTTACTTGATGTCACATCCTCCCTTGATCCACCCCCTCTTGCACCCATTTTTAATGAACTGACAGGTGAGCGTGCAGTACTTCCAGAGGCCTCTGAGCCCATCTCAGTGTCCAGACTGGCCTTGCTTCCGTGAAGTGCGTTGGAACGGTTCACCACTGCTCTCATTTCTGCCATTAGCTTCTCATTCAATGCACTCAATTCCCCACTGCTGCCCACAGATCCAGGCCGACCCGATCCAGTGCCCAGAGCAGCACGACGTCGGTTCTTCCTCCGCAGACTCGGAGATGGCCCAGTGGAATATCCTGAGTCCTGGTACGTGATGGCAGCAGGGCCTGGGTACTCCTGAGAGGCGAGGCTGCTTTGACGGCTGTGGCGAGGCTCCAACAGCCTCCATGATTGCTTCTTCTCCAAAGACACTTCCTTCTTGATCTGTGCAGAGACTGGAGTCTGAGGTTGGATTTGAGGGCTGGTTGAACTTGAAGAACCCTCAACTGAATTAGATATCTGGGGCTGGTGCTTGGATGCTGTCGCATCCACATTTACCATATGTTTGATGCACTCCCGACCTGCCGGACTATACTCACTAGCTGAGGAGCTGCATATGTGTTTATGAGGGAACTGAAGTAGTTTAGGAGGCTGGGTTCCCCTTGGTAGGCTGGTGGAGTAGGGACCTCGGTGTAAGTGGTGTGCGCCTTCTACTTCCATTTCCACTGGAGGTTCATCATAAATGGGGGCATCCAGTGCTGGCGGTTCATCATAGATGGGTGCTGAAGGTATAGCCCCATACTGAGGGGAAGAGGGGCGAGGTGTACCTGCACCAGAGCGCTGGTGGCCAGAGGAAGAGCTAGAAGTGGGTAAAACCAGACAGAAGTTGGCATCCCCCTTCTTAAGGTGGTAACCCTGCTTGGAGTCTCCTGGAACTGCCATTTTATTGAGTTGTCCCGTGTAACCTGGTTTGAATGAAGTGCTGTTGTTGGTGGGGTTGAGTTGAAGAAGGTGTAGGGCAGAAGCTGGACCCAGAGACTGATTTCTTCCAAAGCTGTTAACTTTTACCAACATGGCAGCCTTGGACCCAGGAGCAGGCTGCCATCTTTGAGCAGCATCCCTGAAACACACAGAAGGAGGATACTGTCAACACTTTGTATATTGCTCACATAGGCAGCTGCTTTATTGGCTTTAGTCAAACTAAAATATAACCTTGTTTGTGGTTGATTTGGGATGCTTTACTTCAGTGTTACTGTTGGAGCTTGTTTGAGTCTACAACAAACCAAGGCCATGAGAATAATGGACTTGAGTTGACATTCTTAACTACAATTCTCTACATATGCAACATTTTGATGTAAACTTTGGCCTTCAAGATCCAATGTCCTGCAATGTTTAGCTCAGAAACTGATCAAAATCAACTACTTGTTGCTTTCTAGTAATCCTAAAGACATTAACTAGCTTGTTGAGATGTATTTAATTAAATGTTGCAACTAAACCCTGCAAACACTGACATGCTGAGTATTCAGTCCTGGAAGGCCAATGTTCTGCAGAGTTTAGCTTTAACCAGCACACTTGCATAGACGATTCTATCCAGTGAGTCTGAAAACCTTGATTAGCTGATTTAGGTGTGTTTAATGAGAGTTGGGGCTTTGTAAGGCAGTGGTCCTCTAGTTTTAGGCTTGGATGCTCCTCTAAGAATTTGTTAAAGTCGTGTCATTTAAATTAAACATTTTTTTATTTAAACATGTTTATTTACACGATCAACATTTCAACATGCATAGACCAAATAAAGCCAATTTTATGATTAATTTCATTTATAACGTTATCGTGTTACTAATATTCCAGCAATGGAGCATAATATGTTGCAATATCCTGTGGGTATTTGAGAGCTAAACATGAGCCTCGCTGTAAATCTATCCATATCTAACAGAGAGGAATGCACGGTTGCATGCCAAAGCTGGTAGTACTTTTCTCATTTTCTTTCACAGATTAGCTCAAACATGCAAATAAAAACAAAGACGATTACATAATTTCGCCTTCAGTAAAGAAAGGCTAAGCAGTATTAATATTTATTACTGTAAGGAAATTGTTTTCGTACCAGAGAGCTGCTTGCAACTATTTCGATCAAAGCACAAACAATGCACAAGCATACACGAAAACACACACACACACACACACACACACACACACACACACACACACACACACACACACACACACACACACACACACACACACACACACACACACACACACACACACACACACACACACACACACACACACTCCAGGTCACTGCAGTGGAGTGTGCTTGAGAAACACAACAGGAAAGGTTGAACAGACAGTGTGTTCCAGCAAAGTGGGAAAACAGGAATCCACAATGAACTGCTATAGTGGCGCTATCAAAATGTTACAGCAACATAGAGGGCGACATGGTGGCACAGTGGTTAGGACCGTCGCCTTACAGCAAGAAGGTCGCTGATTCGAGTCCCGTCTGGGTCAGTTGGCATTTCTGTGTGGAGTTTGCATGTTCTCCCCGTGTTCGTGTGGGTTTCCTCCGGGTGCTCTGGTTTCCGAGAGACATGCGCTATAAGTGAATTGGGTAAGCTAAATTGTCTGTAGTGTATGTTTGAATATCCTGGTCCTCCAGGTTGGGGGTTAAGCATTGGGCTAACAACCCACCTCACAAAAAACTAGATGTTACGAAACACCAATTTGGTACGGCTAAATATCAACTTCGATATAAACGGCCCTGGGAGTAGGTAAGTAAGTAACATTCATAGAACATTGTAACAATAGTATGCAAACCTCTAAAACAATTACTTTCTCATATCTCTCATCTGCACTAGCTGAAAAACCGTTTTTGCATGCAAGACCTCCACACACATATTTAGAAGTTTATATTACACGTAATGTAAACATGCAAACAATTAGTTCCATGAATACAATTTTTAAACACACGCAAACCACTCATGTTCCTTCACACATGCATAAACGAATGTTAAATGCACCTAAAATGCAATGAAACCCTCAACATTTTGCAGTACCCTATTGAACCGCACTATGGACTCCTGCAAACAACACGTGACTGTATGCACACACACAATCACCACAATATGCAACCATAAACATCCCTCATAAAGCACACAAGAACGTTACCAACATTAGCTGATCTTTGTGTATGGGCTGATCTACAGTGTAAACCACCTTCAGACCCTAATCCAGATTATTGTGATAGTCTGTGTACACACTAATCTGAACAAAGCCAGACTACAAGTTTCCTTCCCATAGCAAACCCAGACAAATTAAATTCCGCCAACATCGAAGTGCATACTTTCACTCAGATCTTAATGACCAATCTGACACATCTGTATAGACAACTCAATCGCTGATGGATCACTTTAAGAATTACTAACCACTTTATTTAAGCACTACTTAAACTACAGAACACATATACCTTGTTCACAATAAGATGCCCTGACTTGTCGACAACATCACCTATGGTTAAATCTATTCTCGACACATGAGACTGCGTCAGTCGAGATACACCTGTTGCACATGACCAACTATACACACCTAAGACAGTGATGCATAGCATGTGTCGAAGCATGCGGTCAGCTAACATACTCACCCCCTGGCATACCCAAAGAAGGCACTGAGATCTGCAAATCTGGAATTGTAGACCGAGAATCAACCTCAGCTGGAATCGCAGAAGAGCTAAACCAAGGAAAAGAAGCAAGTGACTGTCGCTCGAAATGTCTATTCTTAGCTAATCAAGCTCTTTCCGTAATCCTGCAGGTTATCAACTTCAGCTCAAATTCTTACCGTCACCCTGCGATCTTTTAATTACAGACTGGTACAGAGAGGGAAAGCAAGAGAGCGAGGGAGGAAAGGAGGAAGGGAGGGTGAGAAGGACAAGGAGAGAGAGAGGGAGGGAGGGAAAAGGCGGCTACTTTTGGCCCTCCTCTGGGTTACAGTAGCAGGAACGCAAGTCTTGCCATCGTAACACACACACTTACACACACAAGCTTGGAATGCCACTCCCCTGGACCATTCTTCAGCCACTCGACTTGATCAGATCAGACTCTCCTTGTGTGAAACAATACAGTTCAACTCCCCGTGAGGTCTAAAGAAGCACTTCACTGCACTCCATTCCTTAAGTTCGTGTCCTCGTTTATAAAAACATAGTCTTTGTTTCATTGAAGTGGCTGTCTATCTGTTGATCGGAATCTTTTTAGGAAGTGCAAACTTCTCTCTCTGTTTCTTTGCCTGCTGTGGCTTTTCCCACCAATTGTGTCAATGGTCTCACGGCCAAATGTCAACAATCTGTTTGCCGTGTCGAATAAATACTGTGTCAAAGTTCTGTAAATAATCTCAACACCGAAAACAGAACACATCATTCTTATCGGTCTCGCTCGAGAAAGATTGCTGGAATAAATATTAGGATAATGTGGGATTGTACAGCGTAAAAACACATTTTTTTTCTTGGAACTGAAGAACTTCATATTTTCTCGAGTTCACGCTGCATGATTTTCAAAGCTGTTTTCAGACTGGATGACTATTTGGGGTAGCATTCAGTTGCTGTTGTGTTCGCTGTAATGATTGTCAATAGGGATGTCCCGATCAGATTTTTTCAGTCATTTGAATTTGAGTATCTACCGTTACCGAAACTCGATCCGATACTTCTATAATACATATAAAGAATAAAAAAGAGCGAAAAAACAGATCCGGGATGTTCCTTATTTTTTTTATTTAATTCACCTTATTTTAACATTCAACATCTCTGTTAACAAACAGAGCACTTCTGTGAGGTATCTTGAACAATCAAGTAATAAATAACATCAATTCTTCACTTATGGATTTTAGTGCAACAGTAAATATGGTCCCACTTTATATCGTGTCGCTTATACCTGTAAACTTACATGGTAATTAGATGTGTAAGTAGTATGTAACTACAGTGTATGTACACACGTTTACATAGTATTTACTTGTGTATACTGGTGTAACTACACTCATGTAACAACCAACTGAATAGTATGTGTAAGTACAAATGTGTAACAGGACATTGGTAACAACAGTAGGAAAGTACACATCTGCAACAAGAATTATGTAAGTGCATTGTGTAACAACAATATGTACTTGCAGATGTTTTCCCACTTCCACACCTGTTTGCAGATCATGCACTTGTGAACACTGTACGGCAGAACTAATGCTGCATTAGAAGGGCATTTACTGTGTAAAACATATGCTGGATAAGTTGGCGGTTCATTCCGCTGTGGCGACCCCAGATTAATAAAGGGACTAGGCCGAAACGAAAAAAATGAATTTTATTTTAAACTTTATATTGTGGACCATTCCTGTGGAGTTACCATGTAACTACACTGTTATTAAAGTGTTGCATAGAAGATATTTCTACAAGTTACACAGTAATTTGCGACCATTTTACACTTTATATTAAGTGGACAGTTCCTGTGGAGTTACCATGTAAGTACACTGGTATCACAAGGTGAAACCTTCTAATGCAGCATTAGTTCTGCCATACAGTGTTCACAAGTACATGATCTGCAAACAGGTGTGGAAGTGGGAAAACATCTGCAAGTACATATTGTTGTTACACAATGCACTTACATAATTCTTGTTACAGATGTGTACTTTCCTACTGTTGTTACCAATGTCCTGTTACACATTTGTACTTACACATACTATTCAGTGGGTTGTTACATGAGTGTAGTTACACCAGTAATACAAAAGTAAATACTATGTAAACGTGTGTACATACACTGTAGTTACATACTACTTACACATCTAATTACCATGTAAGTTCACAGGTATAAGCGACACTAAAATAAAGTGGGACCGTAAATATAAATAAAATCCAATATAAAAATAAATAGCACCTCAACTTAAAATACCCGGCAGGCAATCCCAAGTGTACATATCTCACAGTTTGCTACGGCAATCTTGTCGTCATCAACTTTATAATACCTCCAGACCGCAGACATACTCGCGCTTTCTGCTTCAAGCTGCTTCCGTGTTCTACTTTGTCGGCATTTAACCAATAGCATCTCTGCAACAAAGTGATGTCATGCTGCACGCGTTGCTGTTTCTGTGTGAAGTCAAGAAAGTCTAACTCTGTGCCACCGCAAAACTATAGATGTGTTCAAAAATAATGAGAATATATATACATATATATTCTAAACCTGATCGGGAGGTAATGTCCGATATCGATCGAATCTGAAACCGCAAGAGTTCCGATCACGTGATCGGATCTGGACATCCCTAATTGTCAACAGGAGCTTTCCATACTGTATGACTTTACTATAAGAAGAATAAACTGTCTGGTCCACAAACTATATTTTACAACCAAACACACGGATATAGACAAGGGATGGATAACGTAAGCATGTCAATTTAACAAAATGTATTGCAGTTGAATATAGTATATCGATATAGATGTGTAGTAAATTTGCAGTAATCTCTTATACATAATAAACTCAGACAAGTTCCGAAACTGTCACTAAAATATCTGTGATTGTGAACAAGAAAAGAATAAACGGTCAAATAAAATTGTTAAAATAAAAGAGAAGCGGATTGGTTTGACTGTACAATGGAAATACCTCACACTGCCGGTGCTAAATCATTTGCCGTCAGTAAGCAGTGGAGTGATCTGCTCTCGGGCTGCAGGTGGGAGAGACTGCTGTACGAGGACTGGGCCGCCTGTCAGGGCTCTAAAGTGGGGGAGGGGCCAACGGCATCACCCGCAGGTCATTGAGGCCCCATTTACACTAATACATTGTAGATTTAAAATGCATAAGTTTTGCTACGGTTACGCCATTCGTCCACACTACGCCAGAGTTTTCGAGCCCCGAAAACGGAGCGTTTTGGAAACACTGGAGAAGCCGTTTTCATTCTAAAACGCTGCTGCTCAGTCTCAGTGTAGATGGGGGAAAACGGAGACATCTGAAAACAGAGGCGGGGCTGCAGACATTCACCTCTCTGATTGGGGCTTTTTCCTCAATATTAAATAGCCTTCACACAGTTCAGTCCTGCATCCTCTCCGTTTAAGTTCAGACCTCGCAAGTTTGATATGAAAAACAAACTCCCGAGTGTGTACTTTACAAAGTCATACACATCACCCTGGCTATGCTGTTTCACTATCTTAACAATAAAATGAAAACATGATGTGAGAAACTGCCTATTTTCATTTTGATATTAGCAACATAACAGACATCAAAAATGTTGAGGCGTCGTGTAGCTGCATAATATGACTGTCATCTTCATGCATATTTATAACAAAACAGAACCTATAAACATTACTGCCTCCTATCATTTTCATTGAAAATACACAACATACCCTTTCTCTTTCACTGAATAACCGTTTTAATGATTAATTAATGGCCATTATAAAAGTATAACGCACAATAAGTTTATACAATAGAGAAAATAAAGGCAAACAATCAGTCAGATGTGCAGAATCTGTGTCCGCGGTTACATTAATTAAGATATTAACCTAACTTATCTTTGCGCTCAGCCAAAACACGTTACCTGAGAACAAGTAATAGATTCAAAAAACCAAAGTCAGGGAATATGTTGTTAGATATAGACAACAAGATGAATTAAATATCACGTTTAACAAATATAGTGAGATTAGATCCAGCGGGGGGTCCGTGATGAACAGTCCGACGTGCACAGCTCTCATGTGGGTGTGTGCTCAAAGCACGCTGCAGCGCATGCCAGAGTGTGTGTGTGTGGTCTCGTGGTCACCGTTTTAATGTAGACGGAGAGTTGTTCAGAAACGCTGGGTAAAACGTTAGTGTGGACGCGGATAATTTTCTTTCTAAATCGCCGTTTTTAAAACTAAAACGTACTAGTGTAAACAGGGCCTGAGAAGAGTAGGGACAGAACATTATGGACACATGACAGTCTATAAAATTCTCTAGTAACATACAAAAAAGTTGCTAGATTTGACGCTAGGGGGGTCTGAAAAGTCGCTAAATATAGCAACAAAGTCGCTAAGTTGGCTACACTGCGAGCACTGTGAAGGCTTTTATACTTGACGCGTTTGCCGGAAACACGAGCATTTCTCATGTGAGACCGCCAAGTGTGCAAACGAATATCAAATATCGCAAACTAGACAAGGTTGGTCAGTTAAATTATGCAGTAATGTTTATTCAGCAATAATTCTCCAGTAACGATAGCAGAACCGTTAACGTCAGAGCTTATTGATACTTCCGTCTTTTATAATGTAACACCGATACCGATAAACTTTCGGTACCCATCCCTAGTAAGGAAATAATGCAAGATCCCAATTGAGTTCTGGCTTGAGACTGGGTATCCAGTTGTAGTACAGCTCAGACAAACCATCAAAAAGACATGAATGCTCCTGCCAAAGTTCAAACAAACTTAGTAACACTTAATTTTGATGGTCCATTTGAGTATTAGTAGACGGTCTGCTCAATATCTGTTGATACTGCTGCTAAACAAACATTTAACTTACTATAAAAAACTCTGCAAGTGCATGTCCACTTACACTAACCCCAACCCTAACCCCAACCTAACAGTCTACTTATAATCTAATGAGAATTAGTTGGCACATAGATGCAATGTAACTTAAATTCTACAAACAGACCATCAAAATAAAGTGTGACCAACTTTCCTACATTTCTTGGGTTTAAATGGACCTAGAAGGAGCCTTTCTCACAACCAAAGTCATGTTTCGTGACACTGGTATACAACTCCTGCCCAAATTCCCCACGGTCCTGTATCTTGCTCTTTATGACTGTAGGTCATCGGTGATGTGTTTTCTAGCTCCAGGAATTAATGAATACTACTTATTTTACGGGCAATTTTCTGAATGCATCTTTTGCTTGATTGTTACTCACATTAACGTGCAACAAATTGCTTCTGATATCTAATTTGTTGATTTCACAAAACCCTTCGTCAAGTGAAAATCAGGGTTAAAAGTGTGCATTGTAAACTCAGCGTTATTCAAAATAATTTCCCTGTACTAATGGGATGCTACGATCAGGTGTATCTGTTCTCAGGACTCTCCCAGTTTTCGACATGCAGTTGTGACTAATCACTACTGAATACACCAGCTCATTTATCTTCAGAGGGGTGGAAACCGTCTGTGATGCCCAGGTGTTGAGGTTCCCACACACACTCATTCACAAACACACAAGTGCCTCCACAAAAGACTCCAAACCTCTTGGCGAGTGCAGGCCACGCTTTTTGTGTTATTTGCACTGAACACAAAGAGATGCTGAGAGAGACTGGACAGGGGGTCTGAGAGCAGAACGGGGGTGTCCTGAGGGAGTGCATGCTGGAAAAGTTCAAAGGGCGTTTCTTCTACAGCATAAACAGGAAATACCAGTGCAGCGTTCACACTGAGAGTAACAGAGAGAGAAATACAAGCTACAGGACTAAGTGCAAACAGGGAGATCTTGCGAATATATATTACAAGCCAGATCTTGAGAACCAAAACTACATCACAGCCAATGGTGGAGTACATCAGCAGTTCTCAATCTTGGTCCTCATGACCCCCCGCTCTGCATATTTTGTATGTTTCTCTTACCACTTTAGAGATGTTCCAATCGACTGTAAGTGTCCTGCGAAGAGGACATCACAGGATATTCTGCCATGACTACAGTTCAAAAGCTTGTTCAATTCAAAGGGTAACATGCACAAGGCATGACTTCTATGCAAATCACATGGAAGAGAGCAGTGAACACTATGTAGGGAACATGTCGATCTGAACACAGATTTTTCTTAAAGCACTCTTCTAACAAACTGGTTTGAGAGGCATGATTGCGAGGACCAGGATTGAGAACCGCTGACTACATGACCATATGCAGGTGCATTACAGAGATGGAGAAAACAAATAAAAGAACTGCTAGTCTTTCCATCTTTGACTGTCTGGAATAAACCTGACCACTCAGAATCAAGCTCACTTGTAATTGCAAGGATCACTAATAAAACTGAAGATCTACAGCATTTTCCTTTACCTCAATGGTCATTGCTAAGCTGATTTAAGACCTACTTTAAATATTTGAGACTCTTCACTACTTTCATTGGTCACTTGATCTGAGGCTCCTTGCTAGCAGCAGGTTGGAGCTCTTTTGATGTTCAAACTGCCTTAATTTTGGTCCATGTTGACATACTGACAGCTTCACACATTTGCAATAAATTTATTAGCTACATATCCATGATCCCCTTTCCAGTACATGCCAGAGGTGCTTTATTGGATTGAGTTCTGGGTACTGTGAGGCTATTTGAGTTTATGGAACTTCCTGTCAGATTCAAGAAACCCATTTTAAAGGTTCAAGATTTGTGACATGGTGCATTATCCTGCTCAAAGTAGCCATTACAAGATGGGTTCACTGTGGTCCTGTAGTGGACATGTTCAGCAAAAATACTCAGGAAAACTGGTATTTCAACAATGCCCATTTGGGCATCCAAAATCCATGCCATTACATCAACCTGGAGTGCGTTTTCCAAACAACGACAAAACTCGTGGCTGAACTATCATAGTATGATGCATCGTTTGGGAAAAGAACAATGTAGTGATGAGTGTTTCCCAAAACTGTAGTTGCTTTGTCGCGGATCCATCATTTGAACCACGGTAGTTATAACATAAAACTTCCATGATGATGTGGTAAATAGGGTGGAGTAACAACTTCTTTAGAGAAAAAAACCCAAATTATATTGTTTTACATGCACATGCATTTAAAAAAAATCAATATTAGTTTTGGTAAAAAACATGGACTCATTTTCCATATTAATTGCCCTATGTTTCCTTTAGAAATATTATTGAGAATATTCCATATTCTATTCTAAAACATAAACTAGCTAACACATATTCTAATCTCATATATAAATCATATAAATGGTTGTAATTTACTTGTAAATATTGAGAAATTTAAAATGTCCTACTTAATAATAGTAATAAGATTATTATTATAGTTTATTTATTTATTTATTGTAAAAGTCTACTTTTACAATTTGACATAACCAAACCCCTGCAGAAATGTTCCACCCAACAGGCCCAAGTCAGTAGGTTACATTTCCTAATAAATAACCTACTATAAATTAAAACCATTAATGTGTGCCATATACTGTATTTTGTTTTCACAAGCTTTAAAGACGTAACGTATATTACTCTTTTAAATATTAGGTCACCTATAGCTGTCGTCATTAGCCATGGCTGCGTTCAAAATGGCATTTAATGTTTTCAAAGTGCACTGCGAAGATTGCTAAAACTGAAATGTAAATATACTTTGAAAGCAAATTATACCTAAGAGAGATGACCTTAATGCTTTTTTTTAATCATTCCAAGTTTAAATGTTGGAACGTTTGAAAGGATTGGGGCATAGGGAAGATAACTGGGAATAGAACACAACCGGGACGGCTCTAGAGGTGTAGTTGCAAGCGTACAAGATTGCGACGCAGTTCGCGAATGTTTGTTGGAACGATGGATTTGGGAAATGCCAAATCAACAAACTATGTTTGTAATGCCAAAACTTGCGACCTTAGTTGGCTAACGATGGTTTTCAAAAGAAGGAATTGAGAGCCTGGGTACATTTTAACCTCAGTTTTCGGTTCTTACAGAACTACTGCTCTCCAGATATTTTCTTTTTTATCACTATAAACCCTAGAGATTGTTGTGTTTGAAAAAAAAACATGCCCTGTTCAATGTTCATGTTCGCATTTCTTCCATATTTTGATGCTTGGTTTGAACTTCAGTGGTTTGCCGTAATCAGGTCTACATGTCTACATCTTCTAAAGAACGTTTTATGTATATATGTATGCAATTTATGCAAAATGTAGTCAAAATACATGGCTTCTATTGAATGTCAATTGTTTGAATGACAATTAGAAAGATGTTTTTGTTCATGGTGTATTAACATTTTCTACCATCAGGGGCTAACTGGAGAGTGTTAACCAACCAATTCTTGAATGCTTCATCTTATAAAAAACACTACTGCACAAATACATTTGAGATTTTACTATCCTTTGAAGCGTTGGTCATTCATTCATTCCACAGCTCAAATTAAGCCACTAGACTGTTATAGTTAAAAAAAAAAAAAGATAAAACTATGCTGTGTTTCATACCGTCTTAAAAAGGAACAACCAAAGTATTTTGGTAGAATTGCAGTCTTTTATAGAGAGCATTGCTTTTATGATGAAATGCTTGGTTTCATTAGTTTTATTAAAAAACAGTTTTGTGTAAATATGAGTCGAGTCAACCGAGAGTGAGTGATATTAGAGTTTAACCTCTCAGTGGAGCTCTGAGCGAATGAACAAGCACACGCAGATCAGCCAGAGGGTGGGTGTGAGGGGCAGGACAGTCACATGTGTCTTTGTTCTTCAAACTACATCTCTCCCTCCTTCCTTCTCTCTTGCTGTAATCCTGTTTTTCTGTGTATTTTATAGGGTTTCAACATCTCCCCCTCACACGTGCATTGAAACCACTGATTCACACATACAATTATTACTTTCATCCATGGATTTACAACAGCAGTGACATGGGTGGATGAAGAATATGTTAGTGTTATGATACATAATTAATTCAACAATATTGGAATCAAAATTTACACCATTGCATGATTGAATGTTCCAGCAAACCAAAATGGACACTGACTTTGCTAGCCAACAGAAAAATGTAAGTTTAAGCAAAATAAAAAGTCTCAATAATAAACTGACCGATAACCTTCTTTGCTACACTGGAAACTAAAAAACATTTAAATCCATTGGGAAAAACCCAAAAGATTTCTCAAACTTAGCATCTTATATGGGTTTAAACAATATGAAGATGAGTAAATGATGACAGAACATACATTTCTGGTGAATATTTCCGATAAGTTGCTTCATTATTGTTTGTTAGGTTTGTTCAGCTAATATTAAGCTATAAAAATGTTGGGCTGTTGTAATCCAATGTTGGGTCAAATGTGGACAAACAAAGCCATTGGGATAAAAAGTGAAATGTACCTTCAGAAAAGTACATTGAGGTTAGTATGTACAGTAGCTCATACCTGCCAACACTCCTGTTTTTTTCCCGGGAATCTCCCGTAATTCAGACCCATGTCCCGTCACCCTCCCGTTTTGTTATTTCTCCTGGAAAACTCCCGTAATTTCACCTCTCCCAAGCCCTTTTTGGTACAGTCAGTGAAACCCCCGGGTCTCAACTTTGGTATAGTATCCAATCGCAGCGGCCGCTCGAAACCATTTAATAACAGTTAATAACACCACAGTTCCCGGTTCTCAACAATGTTACATCCCCACCCCTCCTTCTAGGCCAATCGGCTGCTAGCATAAAACTGGTTCCCTCGTTAAAATAGCCATAGGATTTTTCCATAGACTTTTCGAAGATTGCAAATACTAAGCTCTGTGTTCAAACCCAGTTCATTACACTTACAGGTTTTGTCCAACCAGATAATCCTCACGCGATAATATAACTTTTATCACTTTTGGGTCATAACCACCCTGCTACAGACAACGTTTTAACCTTTTTTTTTTTAGAAATATGGTCCATGCAATGATTCACTCTCTTTATGTATTATATTATTAAATACAAATACTAAATATTATAAAGAAATACGTAAAAAAAAAACAACACATTTGTGACCTACAGTAGACCTACAGTACGTGCCTTTTGGATAGTTTTCCTATGGGAAATACATTTGTTTTGCTTTACAGTTGTTGTAAAAGTTTTAAAACACATACTGTTCGTTTTATAAATGTGCCTACATATTATTATCATAAGACATTTAAATAAGTGTATCGTCCGCATGCACACATCCGGTTGACCTTAGTGAAAACCCAGCTATGTCCGAAGACAACAGAAATGAAGGACAGGTCTATCAAAATTCTACAAATCTCAACATGGATAAAGAACAGTCAATATTCTTTTTTGTCACGAAGTACAGCAAAAAGCAACCCAAACAGTCACATATGCTATATACGTTTTAAGGTGAGTGTATAGGAGTCTAGGGAGGAGTGTAAATATTGCAGTTTTGGTACAAAAAAATTTCACCAGATGAAGAAAAAAAAATTACGAAAAAATCATTTGATGTATGTTAATGTAAAATGTAAAAATAAATAAATCTGTCATGACGGTCTCCATGAGTCATTATCTGCATACAATATAAATGCCCAATTAGAAAGATACTACAAACTATAAAACACAATTTATGAAAATACTAACAGACAAATCCAAATGGCCAACGCAAGCTGTACATTTAAAGCGGGCTGCGTTGCAGACAGTGCAGCTCGATGACGTATAATGTCTCCGACATCGCCTGTAGTCCCATTTAGCAACTTGATAGCAACGGTCTTTTAAAGAAGCATAACCGATTTAAAAAATCAAGAGTAAGATGTAACTGATATTGTTTATGTCGTAGAAATTAACGTACAAGTATCTTGAGTTTGTGTTAGCCACGAACCTTATTTAAGCAATTTAATCGAAATCCCATTCAAAAAAACCCATTGACTTTGAGACGAGGGAACCGAAACTGCTAAAATGCTAACCCGCTTCCGGATTCTTGGATACAAATAGACGTCATATGGCTTGTTTCCACTGAGTGGTACAGTACGGTTCGCGTCGGTACGGGTCACCTTTATTAGGCTTGCGTTTCCACTACCAAGGGTACCCTTTTGGTGGGCGTGGTGTACAACAAAGTCGACGTCATTTTTGCTCGAGGAAATGTCTACAGTAAAGCTGTACAGGTCGTTCACATCATATGAGAAGCACTTCTCACAAAACAGATGCTTTAAACATATAAATACTGTATAAATGTTTATTACTAACTTTTCTATGAACAAAATTTGATTATAACTGCAGATCAATGACAGTGCGAAATAGCCTACTGTAACATCTGCAATTATATAAAATAAATAAATAAATGAACATATTTAAACACATACAGACCCTTACAGTTCTCGATATGTTACCAATTACAGAAAAACTACACACAGCATACATTTAGTCCTTATTTGAGTTCAAAAACATCACGAAATATAGCCCACAGTCAGCGCAAACCTCTCATCTGTGTCTGTAATCTTCACCAGCACATGTAGCCTGTTAGAGAGTAATTCCGTCATTCCGAGTTCATAATAGTCCAAAAGGCGATGATAAACATGGCAGTTTGTTCGTGATTCAGGTTGCTGAAACAATTTGCTCCTGTTTTGTTGGGCTTCTCCTTTTTTTCGCGCTTCACTCTCCCGTTTGTCCTTCTTTTTCTGAAAGGATTAGATGTCGAAGACACTTCAACAATCACACACACGTTATTATCATCAGCTCAAGAAGTTCATTATATCAAATATAGACGCGATCACGAGCTCCCTGGAGAAAGCAAAAACTGCTCGCACTTTTAGACGGCCTCGTAAAGCAACAACAGGACACGGCAGATTTTGTTCTTCTTGGCTTTGTGGCTGTTATCAAGACAACGACAAGGTTTGTATGATGCTCGGGGCATCCATGGCTCGTTATTATATGCATATAGTATTTACATGTAATGTCTCGGCTTAAAAAACATGGCGGTTCCTTAGTTTTCATTCGAGAAACACACGAGATCGTGACGTATCTCTGTAACCAATCAGCGTTCAGCTGCGCGTGTAGCTCCACCTTTTGGTACACTTTCTAGTGTTTGGTACCCTTTCGAAAGGGTGCCGAAAAGTGGTACGGTACGGTTTGGAACGCTTTTGACAGTGGAAACGGCCCAATAGATCCTCCACTCTACATTTGACAACCAAAACAAGAATGGTGGACTACAGAACAATATGTGCACAGGTGCATAGTGTTTCTTTACAAAATGAAACGCCACCTACAGGCCTGGCATGCAAAATACAGCATAATTATTCATTTTCGTCAACAGTGATCATTTTGAATCATCAATGAAACATCAGACTTTTCAAAAAATGCAAAGAACAACTTTTAAATGCACCATTGTTGTGTAAACTCACCAAATTTTCCCATTTGACTGGATCAAACTGTTGTATAACTAGCTACATTGAAGACGCACAGATAAAACAGCAGAAAGACAGACAGATGCAGCTGTGTTGTGGTGAAATCAGTGTAGGTGTCATTGTGTGACTGCATTTCAGAGCCAACGGAGCACACAGCATCACACACACCCACCCAAACACACAGTTCCCAAACAAGCTGCACACAAACACTTACCACAGATCTATTTGGGAAGGGGTATGAGAAAGAACGAGACACAAATACAGAAAGAGAAAGAGAGAGAGAGAGAGAGAGAGAGAGAGAGAGAGAGAGAGAGAGAGAGAGAGAGAGAGAGAGAGAGAGAGAGAGAGAGAGAGAGAGAGAGAGTATGGGGGTGGGTTGTCCTAAAGGGATTTGTCATGGGAAAGTCAAGCATGGAATCTGAAGAGACTTCGGCATTCACTGTTATGGGAATGTTGTGAACACAAAGTCATAAAACTATGCATGTGCTTGTTTTTGGAAGTGTGTAAACGCACGTTTTTGCAAAGACCAAAACATTGAATCAGGGCAGCCTTTAAACATGAGAATGACAGAGCATGTGTGTGGCCAAACACGAGGCGATATCACTCTCTTTTCTTTAGCCCACTTCACAAGGTCAAAGCTTTTGACCTCTGACCTCAAGGCAGACCTTATTGACCTGATGTGGAGAACATGAGCTCCAGATCCCATATGGCAGCACTCACAAACCCTTATCCGTCCCAGAGCGTTCACTACATTTGACAAACGTGCGCCATAACAGTCGCGGATCAACACGTGTCTGTGGGAGAATCAGTTTAGCGGTGGCGGTGTTTAGTTTCATACACTGAGCTCTCTGTCATCTGTGTCGCTGCCTCGACAACATCTGAGAGGAAAAATATGGTTGGAGCCGGCAAATTTGAAGGAAGGGAAAAACAAAGTTGAGATCCATTTGAAACGTGAGCTAACTCAATTTGGTCATGAAGAGTCAAATTGGGTTAGCAGTCAGGGCGTTTTAATTAGCGTGGTAGGAACGGTGACAGAGCGAGACGAGGAGAAGACTTTCTCTCGACTGTGAGATTGATGAAATGCTTCAGAAACAAAAACAATCTGGCTATTGTAAAGCTTTCGGTTTTTTGTTTACAGAAAACAGTGTGCTTAATAGCTGCAAATTGTAGCATAGCACAAACTGACACAGAAACTTCACTGACAGAGGTGGTTGTCTAATATAAGTGCCTGTATTGTACTCTATTGTCTAGTATTTTGTTCTTTTTGCAATTACAGTTATTATATTGGACATATAGTGGGGGAAATAAGTATTGAATGTTTCTCAGAAAACCTATTTCTAAAGGTGCTATTGACTTGAAATTTTCACCAGATGTTGGTAACAACCAAATAAATACATATATGCAAAGAAAACAACTCTAATTAGTTTACAAATGAAGTTATGTGTAATAAAATGAAATGAAATGCAGGAAGGGCAGCACGGTGGCGCAGTGAGTAGCACAATCGCCTTACAGCAAGAAGGTCGCTGGTTTGAGCCCTGGCTGGGTGTTTCTGTGTGGCGTTTGCATGTTCTCCCCGTGTTGGCGTGGGTTTCCTCTGGTTTCCCCCACAGTCTAAGGACATGCGGTACAGGTGAATTGAATAAGCTAAAATTGGCCGTAATGTATGTGAGTGTGAATGCAAGAGTGTGTGGGTGTTTCCAAGTGTTGGGTTGCGCCTGGAAGGGCATCCGCTGCGTAAAACATATGCTGGATAAGTTGGCGGTTCATTCCGCTGTGGTGACCCCAGATTAATAAAGGGACTAAGCCGAAAAGAAAATGAATGAATGAATGAAACGCAGGGAAAAAGTACTGAACCCATGAAGAAAGGGAGTGCAGACTGCAGTTGGAATCTCTCAGTAGTTCTTCAGCAACTCTCTGCCCTTCATCATTGTAAATTAATATTAGCTGCTTAAGTTCAACATCTACATTAGCAGGATGATGAAGAGGAAACCAGAGGGGACATTTCAGCATGACAATGATCCAAAACACAGCCAAGGATACTCTCAAATGCTTTTCAGAGAAAGAAAATCAAGCTGTGGAATGGCCCAGTCATTCCAGACGAGACCCACAGAACTATCAAGATTTTTCAACACAGGCTCATTCTGAAAACGTAGTCCCGTGGACATTTCTGGAGACCGCAAATTATGTAGTCGGAGGTACATATGGCTGCATTTCATTTTTTAAATGAACGCTACGGGGCGGTATGACGCTGTTCCTTTTGGCGCTTACCGGCTGATCGCTTACCTTCATGTGGAGGCCTTTCCCCTGCAACCAGTTTGCCCCGTTAGCTAGTCGTGTACGTCGGCAGACTTGAGACGCAGAGAGGAGTTGACCACGACGACGACGACCGGGTTCAAGTCCGGGGAAATGCGGTTCCAGAAATCAGGTAAGACAAAAACAGAATCCAAAATATTAAATGAACGAGTGAACAACAGGGTGAGAATGTGGTAAAATCCGAAAACGTGATAAAAATCAGACGAGGGCTTTTCTTTTTCTGGATGGCTTTTGTAAACAGTTGGTTGGGTTTAGGGAAGTATGTGGGTGAGCGAGTCAATCTGTAAAATTGGTTGGGTTTAGGGAAGGAGGAGGGTGGGTCGTCCAGTCCAGTCAATCATCCAGTCAGACAAACAGACAGACGGTCGGTCGACAGCGGCCTCTGGTGGGTTTACGCGAGAACAGCGCAGGCGCAAACAGCACTCGCGAGAGACATCTGAGATAGGAAAAAGTGCACGCAGCAGCCTCTCGCAGATTTGCGAAAACAAAAACTGCAAAAATATGTACCTCCCGGGACGTATGTCGCGGTCTCCAGAAACGTCCTCGAGACTACGTTTTCAGAATGAGCCTGGGTTGAGATTTTTACACACTGTTGAAGTCTGTGAAAAACTCACACCTGAGCAATTCACGTGGCATTCTCCACATAACAGATGCCTTTAAGCTGCCATCTCCCAAAAAGCCTTTTAGATAAAGTATTAAATATGTTTCAGTTGTTCAGTACTTTCCTCCTTGTGTCATAACATTGTTATTACACATAACATTTTTTTTCAGATTTTAATTTTTTTTATTTTTATGTTTGTATTGTTTTTTTGTTTTTGTTTTTTTTTTTAACCAAATTTGGTCCAATTCCATGTCAACAGCTCCTTTAGAATATTTTTTCCAAAAAAAAAAACAACAATAAAAAAAACATGCCATGCTGAATATTTTTTCCCCTACTATTTTAAAGGGCACCTATGATGAAAACCATCTTTTGGGAGCTGTTTGGACAGAAGGTGTGTAGGTATAGTGTGTCCACAGTTATAGTGGAGAGATATAAAGCCAATAAGTCTCTTTTTTAAATTTCCTGACGTTAAAATAGGATCCAAATCCCTCCCATGAGGCCCACCGCAACAAGACGTAGGAGTGCGGTTTCCCCACCCACTGAATTGATTGGCAGCCGCGTATTAACGTAGTAATAGCAACGTAGTAGTTATTCTCCATAGTAACGCGTATAATCATGTCAACAGGACAGGACGTGCGCAAATCAACCGGGATTAAAAGATCTGTTGAGCTCTCTGTGATCATTGTGTGTGACTGATCATTGCAGAAAGACTTGAATTAATTCCACATTAAATAATCATAGACCCTTTTCACGTTTTTGGGTTTCTCAGTAGTGGAAGGCATCATAGTTGGGTAAACTTCAAGCGCAGTAAATGGGAGACTACAACAAATATACTGTATACAGTTCAAGTCAGAATTATTAGCCTCCCTTTGAATTTTATTTTATTTTTAAAATATTTCCCAAATTATGTTTAACAGAGCAAGGAAATTTTCACAGTATGTCTGATAATATTTTTTCTTCTGGAGAAAGTCTTATTTGTTTAATTTCGGTTAGAATAAAAGCAGTTATTAATTTTTTAAACACCATTTTAAGGACAAAATTATTAGCCCCTTTAAGCTAATTTTTTTTCGATAGTCTACAGAACAAACCATCATTATACAATGACTTGCCTAATTACCCTAACCTGCCTAGTTAACCTAATTAACCTAGTTAAGCCTTTAAATGTCACTTTAAGCTGTATAAAAGTGTCTTGAAAAATATCTAGTAAAATATTATTTACTGTCATAATGACAAAGATAAAATAAATCAGTTATAAGAAATGAGTTATTAAAACTATTATGATTAGAAATGTGTTGAAAAAATCTCTCTGTTATGGGGGAAAAAATAAACGGGGGTGAATAATTCAGGGGGGCTAATAATTCTGACTTCAACTGTATATATTTTTTTACAACCCTATTTGCTAAAATAATAAAAGAAAAACTGCTCGATGGTGTTATCGAAACTTGAGACTGATGACGGCAGCCAGAGGAGAGAATAACATCCAATTTACTCTCAGCCCTATGGATGCTGCATTACAAACAACTCACAATAGCCGTAATTCGTTTTTTTGTAATTTGACGCAAAGATAATATAATACATTCATAAATGCATATAAAAGCTCATATCAAAATATTTAAAACTTTCAAGGATTTAAGATTATGATGACCGTTAAATGCTTCATAACAGTCTTGTGAAAAGAATCCATTGGGAATTTGAGCTGAAACTTTACAGACACATTCTGGAGACACAAAAGACTTGTCTTAAATCCTGAAAAAGGGGTAAAATAGGTGCCCTTTAAGGTTCTGTAATAGCCAATAGTCTTTTGTTTGCTTCACAAACCGGCAAATCAGGTAGTGGTCATTGTTTGGCTGACTGTTATGGCTGATTTATACTTCTGCGTCAAGCGCACGCGTATGCTATGGCGCAGCCTACGCGTGGACGCATAGCCCCTCGCTGTGGCCATCGGCGACGTTGACGCACACCTCTCAAAAAATGTAACGCGTACGCGTAGCGCAAGCTCTGTGATTGGTCGGCTTGGTAGCGCTGACCACTGTGGGCGGAGGTGAGAGCCGCACGCCCGATGCAGCGAGTGTTTACAAGTGTAGAGTCCCATGAAGGAGCTCCGGATGGAGAATGTTGTTTTGTGTTTACCTTATGATTAAAGTTGTTGCACGTCCGCCGGTTCCCCCCTCAAAATGAGCGAGTTTGAGCTACTTGTACATTAAGGAAGTGTTCAGAAAAAACAAAACACCAGCGAAGAAACTCGACACAGAGAAACATAAACACCTACTGCCAGCTAGCGTTTCGGAAGTGTATTGCAGAGAAACAGAAACCGCGCAGAAGTATAAATGCACGGCTACGCGCGAGGCTTGCGCCGTGGGTCACGCCGATCACTTGACGCAGAAGTATAAACCAGGCTTTAGCTGCTAGCCCTGCTGTTACTGTATCTGTATATTTCTCTGTCCACATCAGTGGTATTTCTAATAACTTCAATTAAAACAGAAAGTACACTCAGTCAGCTAGTGTACTCAATATATCAAATATATAGTGTTAGTGTTTACTTATCGAGGAGCCAAATGCATCAAACATGCCATCAAACATGTCAAGGTGAAGTGTGTAGTTTAATTTATTTGTTAAATGTTAAAATACCATCTCATATTCCATTAACATGCTGAGACTTAGGCTGGGGGACTGATTCCTCCAAACTAAACACTGTCCTGCTATCAAAACACTGCTCTGTTTGTTTAACCAGCGAGACACGGCAACTATTTGATTTATCGAAATGATAACAATCTAACACAACTCGATGACCTCCAGAAATGAAGTTGCTGTCAGTGTAAACTAGGCTCATGCAATACAACAATAATAATATAAATTCAGGGACAGCAAATACATGGCGGTAAGTGCGTCAGTGTGAGAGTGACACAGCAATGCTTTCCCAATAATGGCCTACTTTCTAAATGAGGCCATGAGTGATGTGACACAGGACAAACAGATTAGAGCGTAAATGTGTTCAAAGTCTGGCACGGCCCATCGTCAATGTGATCTGCATCCTAGTGCTTATGACACCAAAAATATATATTTTTTAGGGTTAAAAAGTTGAATATTTCCCAAGAGAAATTTTTTTTTTCAACACATTTATAAACATAATAGTTTTAATAATTAATTAATTACCAATTTTGTTATTCTTTGCCATAAAGACAGTACGTATTTTACTAATTATTGTGCAGGATACTATTATTTTGCTAGGTTAATTAGGTTTTCTAGGAAAGTTAGATTAATTGGTTAATAAGTCATTGAACAACATCCGGAAAAAAACCTTATAGGGACTAATAATATTGACCCTATAAAACAAACAAACAAACAAACAAACAAACAAACAAACAAACAAACAAACAAACAAACAAAATTTCATATACACTAATAGTTGAAATAAATAAACAAACAAACAAACAAATAAATAAATGATAAAAAATAAATAAATAAACAAACAAACAAATAAATAATATTTAAAATACATTAATAACTTAAATAAATAAATAAATGAATAAATGCTAAAAATAAACGCATAAACAAACAAATAAATAATACTTTAAATATACATGAATAATTTAAATAAATAAATAATAATAAATAAATAAATAATATTTAATTTACATAAATAATTTAAATTAATTAATTCAATAAATAAATAAATAATAAAAAGTAAATAATTAAATAAAAAAGTAAATAAATTTTATTTCAGCCAAAAAAAAAAAAAAAAAAAAATATATATATATATATATATATATATATATATATATATATATATATAATTCTGTAAAAATATCCTTGCTCTGTTAAACATGACATGGGAATTATTTGAAAAATAATTAACATTTTACAGGAGGGCTAATAATCTTGCGTTCATTTCTGTTTCTAAGGGAATGGCTACCATGGTAAAGACATGTACTCTATTTATCATGGCTGTGTGCCACTGAAGAGGAAACTATGGCAAGTATTCAGACGGGCATAAACATGGGCCACTTAAACATGTGGGTCCTGAGTGAGAGGACTTCTATGAACACAATGACCCTCCTCATGTTACAGCAGAACGACAGACTTAAAGCAAACATCTGGAAGTGCATTTACTACTAATCATAAAATCTACATATTATGTTTGATTATGTTAATATTTATATTTCATGTTTTTGAACCAGTTTCCTATAAAGACGACAGCTGCATGTTAGTTTCATATCTACTTTTTAAAAAATTAATGATAGTATTAAGTAACTTAGGGTGCTTTCACATCTGTGGTTCGGTTCATTTGGTCTGGACCAAGGGCAACATGATACATTGTAGCATTTTTCTGCAGTTTTTGAGTCCTTTTCTCACCACACTGATTGCTTTGGGGTGAACCAGTTGAAAAGAAACAAAACGCAGTCATGTGACATTATTGGCCAGAAGTTATTGAACGTGTTTCCTAAACTGCTTTTCGATTGGTCAGAATTAACATGCTGGAAAATGCCAATGGAACTCCCGCAAGAAAACAAACCGGCAGACACAAAATGTGTCCTGCTGGGTGGCCCTCTGGATTGTACACTCTTCCTCCCTTATCTCTCACAGCCCTATAATCACACACTCACAAACATACATACAGCCCACACACTGCCAGTGCACTTGATGTTGCTAAACCCGCCTGTGTTAGTTTAGAGAAGCAGAAGATATCATACATCTGCTTTTGTTTTTTTGTCTCTTTCTTTATGTCCTCACCTGTATTCCTGTAATTACAAATCCAGCTGAAAGTCTGCAGTGCATTTGGTAAGCCTGGTTTTGGCCCTAAACAGAGCGTCTCTGTGTTCAAGGGTAGATTGCTCTTCCTTTGGGCCAGGAAGCATACGAATACCTCTCTGAGTGTGTGTGTGTGTGTGTCTGTACCAGTCTGGGCTTGGTCACAACTTTGCTGCACTGAATTCTAGACTGTTTGAGTAAAGAAAATACAAATAAACGAATGGCTAGGCTGATGATGTGCAGGTGAAATTGTGTGTATGCTATTACTGGTAGGCAGTGCCAGTAATGATATTAAAGTCGGCATAAAACTGAACTAAGATCTGAATCAGTTTCTGAAATATGGCAACAATATGTAGTGTGGTGCATGATTTCGCTCTTTGAGAACCAATTGGAATGTTGGAAGATGTGGCTTGCTAACAACCTGGAGGAAGGTTTAAATACCCATTCAAACTCAGTTGTAAGGGATCACTGTCAGGACCCTCAGGTGCAGAATATTTTCAGATGCCCGATGATGACTAGTAATGGGAAGTTCGAATTTTTATCATGAACCGGATCTTTCGGACAGTTTGTTTCAATGAACCGTTTGGATCACCGGTTCTTTTAAGCTACAATGTAATGATGTCATCCGATATTCTCCCAGGCTGTGACTCAACATAACAAAAATATACAGTCAACAATCATAATTTCAGTCAGTTAAAACAATCAACTTGATCTGAAAAGTTTGTTACATTTAAGTTTTGCAACCCAAATGAAGTTTGATTCACTTTAAATTCTATGACGGTTTTCTGTTATGGAATAAATGCTAGATCATCTCATTTAAGCTCTTGGTTTACCCGCGCTGCAGCTTAATCAGATGTCCAAGTTTGGTTCAGTCATAGCAGGTTGTCAAGTACTGTTTGTGTAGGGTTTACCATGCTAAATTACGCATGCGGAGTGTGATCAGTTCACCGGTTCTCAAATCTGATCTCAGTGTACTGTTCTAGTAACTGAATAACTCGAGAAATTGGTTTATTTCGAGTTGGAGGGGGTATCAGGCATGTTAAAAAAAGTAATTAATTTGTGGATAAGCACTTAGTGGAGACAGGAATCATTTTAAAAGATTCAGTTCGATTTGGTGAACTGATTAAACTGGTTCACGCTTCGTTTGAGATCGGTCGTCACTAATGATGACGAGAACAAAAAGCTAAATTTTACAAATGGAATCGTATCATATTCTTTCAAACCACTGCCTCATGTGAGGTAATGTAATGTGCATTTAAATAGCGCATTTATTGTGTATGGTCCCCACAAGCGCTTCACAATCATGAGGGGGTGTCTGTCCCTTCACACCACCACCGGTGAGCAGCATCCACTTGGATGATGTGACGGCAGCCATAGGACAACGGCGCCAGCGCGCTTAATACACACCGGCTATTGGTGGAGTGGAGAGACAGTGATAGAGCCAATTTGGTGGATGGGGATGGTTGGGAGGTCATGATGGGTAAAGCCGATGGAGGCAATTTGGCCAGGACACCAAGATTACACCCCTACTATTAACAAGAAGTGTCATGGAATTTTAAATGACCACAGAGTCTCATCCGAAAGATGGCGTTCACTGACAGTATAGTGTACCCTTCACTATACTGGGACATTAGGACTCACACAGACTGCAGGTTGAGCACCCCAACCTCACTATCCATAGCCTCACTAACACCACTTCCAACAGCAACCTACTTTTCCCATATGGTATCACATTCAGGTACTGACCAGTCTCAGCCCTGCTTAGCTTCAGTGAGTAACCGGTCTTGGGCTGCAGGGTGATATGGCTATGATGGCAGGGCAGAAATGAGACATGCATTAATAGCCCCACCCTAAAGGACTGATAGCTCCGCCCTAAATAACTGATAGCCCTGCCTTACATGACTGATCACACCACCCCAAATACCTGATAGCCCCTCTCTAAGGGACTGATAGCCCCTCCCCGATATATACGTTTATCATATTGATAATAACATATTATTATTGTCATAATTACAATACATACATTTTAATATTGTATAATTTAAAAATTAAAGGTGACTTAAAAATAAGTTTTAGCATGTTGCTAAGAGGTTGCTAGGGTGTGCCTGTGGGTGGTTTGGCAGTAGGTGGTCAAGACCACCAGTGAGTCCTTTCTATGTGTCCATATGTGTCCATAGTTTGTTCAAAACCCAGAGAGGTAGCAATAAGCACTGATAGTGAAGCTGCTACTATAGCGAACAGTTTCAGGCACGTGTAGGCAAATGTGAGCATATATAATTCACCAGTTCCCTTTCACTAAAAAACATGCGCCTCTAAAATATCTGTGCTTCAGATATAACGTCGCTCCCAGAGAGAAACAGATAACACACACAAGATCTGAAAGGAGATGTCCAATTAAAGCGCCAGCACACAGGATGATGGATCCAGATATAGGAACAAAAGCATAAAAACAACAACAATAAAAAAACTCAACGTGAGGTGGTCTGTCAGGAGATGATCTCTACAGATTAAACCAGATGTCATGCTGATCTTCAAACATCACGTACCACAAAGTAAAAACACATTCAGTGAAAACAGACATGGCACTGAGCACAATCCTACCAAATTAAAAAATTTAACATTGTTATGTAGTTCCCTCACGGGCAGCGCAGTGGCGTAATGGGTTACGCTTTCGCTTCACAGCAAAAAGGTTCGAGCCTCAGCTGGATAAGTTAGCATTTCTGTGTGGAGTTTGTATGTTCTCCCTGTGTTTGCGCAAGTTTCCTCTGGGTGCTCCGGTTTGCCCCACAGTCCAAAGACAAGCGGGGAATTGGCTAAGCTGTAGTGTATGTTTGTGAATGAGTGTGTATGGATGTTTCCCAGTGTTGGGTTGTGGCAGGAAGGGCATCCACTGTGTAAAATATATTCTAGATAAGTTGGCGGTTCATTCAGCTGTGGCGACCCCTGTTAAAGATTTTTGTAAATGACACAGTATTTAACTGTAATTTGTTCTGAATTTTACTGTAGGACAGTTATGCAGTATGTTATTGTATTTTAAAGTTACATTGTGAAAATCACTGTATATTTTACAGTAAAGATATACAATACTGTATGTACATATAGAGCAAAATACATATCTAGAGCAAAGTATATCTGACTATGGCCTTGTTAATGTTAACTGCGAACATATTTTGTCTTTAATTTTTTGCAAAAAATATTAAATTGCGTTTTCATTGTAAATTTCACTTCCATCAAATGTTTCAAAAGAAACCCAACAATACAAAATGTACAAATTTTCTACAATTTTTTAATATTTTTTATTAATATTGGTAATTAAAACCTTAAAAACTCAAATTCTGACCAAGCGGCAACCTCCTGCTCTCCCTCGTGAAGCAAATACGGAAGTAACTGAAACTGAAATTCATCAAAATTCCGCTAGTCCTGGCTCTATAATAGAGCAAATTTCTATTGACAGCCAACTTTACAGCACAAAAAAAGAAAGAAAGATTTTGGTTCATATAGCTTATATTACCCTTCATAACAACTGTGAGGGGGCTAAATTTTTTTTTATAACTCATTCGTTTCCTTTTTATTAGGTTATATTAAAGGTGCTGTATGTAAGTTTTTGACTCTTCTAAAGCATAAAAAAACATAATATGTGTGCAGATATTTAAGAAACATCCCAAGTGAACAGACTTGTTTAACTGAAAAACAATGCTGAAGTCAGATATTCCGGAACGCTGTCTTTGTTTAGGTAAATTTAACCTGCACTATGCCAGTTTAGCCAATTATAATTCAGCACCCCGGGTTGCCTTGTTGGAAAACAGCATATTTCATTCATTCATTCAGAAAGACTCTGAAAGCATGCGTCTGTGACCGAAATAGACAGTATCAGACGTCAAAATAAGACCGATTCAGTTCCACATGAGGTTATTAATTAGCAAATGATATAAATATTACGAACGTAAACATCAGTCGAGCAGGTTACATTGTAACTGCGTGTCCTAACAACACACTTTGTGACGAGATACGCAGTAATGAGCGGTTTGGCTGTTTGCACCAGACGAAACACGACAGAAATGTAAATACAGCCATCCAGAAGCACAGAATAAGCACTCACTCACGAAATGGTAAGGTTTAGAATCTATTCAAACTCACATTGTTAGCATTTAGCACTGAATAAAGCACACGAGATTTACCTGAGGTGATCACTGTCATAGGTTTCACATGTTGAGCTGTGAGAAACAGAAGCCGTTTCTAACATATCAATTCAAGGTGTTGGTTAGAACCAAAACTCCTTTTAATATGGAAAATATTCCCTCTGTCGCGTGTCGTTGCTTTTATTTAGAACAGTTTTAAATCACTCGATCCTGTACTCAATCTGGCATCCCGCGTTTGCGTCTATTTTGATCCAGAAGTGCAATACCTAGTTCAACCACTGGGTGTCAAATTTACATACTGCACCTTTAAGTCTGCATAATTAAGGGCGTGGCCACTTGAGTGACAGCTAGGTCTTGCTGGTTGCCATCACGTCACCTCAGCTGATTCCGGCTGATTAGCCGCTGAACTCTGCATACACATCACATTTTTGTTTTGTTTTATGTTTTCTGCTTTACACAGTCAATTGCTTTTTGGAAATATTTCTTACGATTATGAGATAATATGGCATGCTGTGTGCACTTAATTGTGCTCACAAACCATTCACGTGGCCTTCATTTCCCAGGTGAGTGAAATTATATACTTCTATACCATCTCTATAAATGTATTTGTTTTATTTAAGATTATTTATCATTTATTATTTTCTTTAGACCTTGAATGCACTCCAGAATCTGACAGATTGATTAGCTGTAGGCATCTTATGCCTGGATTTCATAAGTAGCCTTGCGTTTACTAACACTTTATTGCTATAATATACAACCAAACACATGTGGTCAGAACACAAACGAGTCGCAGGTAATAAAGTATTTTAAGCGTTCTCCCAAAGAAAAGTCTGTTAAAGCAAAATGCTGGCAGGTGTCTGTAGCTCCGCTCACGCTCTGCCTCTTTGCCCTTGTTTGGTATCCCCCGGTTGGTGCGATAACGCGCGAACAAAATGGCGACGGTTAGCCGCGCCTACTTGTAGCTTCTTTTGCGTTCTTCAGAAACCTATGGATGATGTCACGGATACTACATCTATATCTTTTACAGTCTATGATTCTGACCCAAGCACGATACACGGTCCTGAAATCAGGTGATATTTGGCAGCTCCATCAAGATTTGCAGGTTGAATGTGCTGTTATAGCCTGGAAAGCTATGTAGCCTGGAATGTTGTTAGGGCTTCGAGAAAATCGTTTTGTTACTTTGGTCCCATGTTACTTTTGTCCCTGCTCTCCCCTACTGTATATTCTACAGGAAATTGTTAACAGTGTATTCAAAAACTGGTTAAATGACTTCTGAAGCTCCAGACTTAAGACATCATATGACTTCAGAAGGCTTAACAGAAAACGAAACAATAAAAGCATGTGGGCGGATAAATGATTTTTCATAATTGTTTATTTTTGGCTGAATAACTCCTTGAGTGCAAATCTACTGTCATCAGGGTCTGCTTCTGGTAATCCACTTGTCTCGGTGTCCTCTGTGCTGGGATGAAGCTGGTAAAGAGGGATGAGGCTTTAAACCAGTCTTTTGTTCTCAGCTCTAATCTGAAGGGATTTCTGCCTTATGCAAGAACGTATGAGACAGATTACATCTGCACAACTCAATCCTCTTTCCCGCCGACACCTCACAGTGAAAACAGAATAAGCGAAAGAGTGAGAGGGAAAGAGTGACAGAGGGAGTGAAAGAGGAAGACAAAATTCCCTGTCTGTGTCTTTAGTAAATCGTTGAGTCACAAGACCCCATCCTGAGACTAATCTCTCCACACTTAATACTTCACAGACCAATCACAAGGATTTAATGCAAATCCAATCAACAACAACTTGTATTTTTTTGGTCTAGTTTCAGCAATTGCTTGAAAAAAAGAAAGATAGCAAGAAAAACTTATAACATGAGGGAGAAAAGCAATATTAGTTAATAAAAATCCCAAATTTTTAGTGAAAATAACCTGGTTTACGCTAAAAATGCTGGACTTTTTTGACTCAAATTTGGGTTAAATATGGACAAACTCAAAATTTTTTTATTATAAATGTAAACCTGTGACTGGGTTTGTCCATATTTAGACGGAGATATGGGCACAGATTTACTTCACAAACAACAATAATAAATCCTAAAATTTGGCACTGGTAACTTACAGTACATTTCGCAGCATCAGTAAGTCATTAACTGGAGACTCGCTCTGAACAGATAATCTGAATCAGTGAATTATTAACTGGAGACTCACTCTGAACAGATAATCTGAATCAGTGAGTCATTAACTGGAGACTCGCTCTGAACAGATAATCTGAATCAGTGAACAAATCAACAGAATCAGTGAGTCATTAAATGGAGACTCGCTCTGAACAGATAATCTGAATCAGTGAGTCATTAACTGTAGACTCGCTCTAAACAGATAATCTGAATCAGTGAACAAATCAACAGAATCAGTGAGTCATTAAATGGAGACTCGCTCTGAAAAGATAATTTGAATCAGTGAACAAATCATCATAATCGGTGAGTCATTTACTGGAAACTCATTCTGAAAAGATAATCTGAATCAGTGAACAAATCAACATAGTCAGTGAGTCATTAAATGCAGATTCACTCTGAACAGATCATCTGAATCAGTGAGTCATTTACTGGAAACTCGCTTTGAAAAGATAATCTGAATCAGTAAACAAATCAAAATAATCAGTGAGTCGTTAACTGGAAATTCGCTCTGAACAGATAATCTGAATCAGTGAGTCATTTACTGGAAACTCGCTTTGAAAAGATCATCTGAATCAGTAAACAAATCAACAGAATCAGTGAGTCGTTAGATGGAAATTCACTCTGAACAGATAATCTGAATCTGTGAGTCATTTACTGGAAACTTGCACTGAAAAATAATCTGAATCAGTGAACAAATCAACAGAATCAGTGAGTCTTTAACTGGAAATTCACTCTGAACAGATCATGTGAATCTGTGAGTCATTTACTGGAAACTTGCACTGAAAAGATCATCTGAATCAGTGAACAAATCAACAGAATCAGTGAGTCTCTTACTGGAGATTAGCTCTGAACAGATCATCTGAATCTGTCAGTCATTCACTGAAAACTCACTCTGAACATATCATTTGAATCAGTGAGTCATTAACTGGAGACTCACTCAGAACAGATCATTTGAATAAGTGAGTCATTTACTGGAAACTCGCTTTGAAAAGATCATCTGAATCAGTAAACAAATCAACAGAATCAGTGAGTCGTTAGATGGAAATTCACTCTGAACAGATAATCTGAATCTGTGAGTCATTTACTGGAAACTTGCACTGAAAAATAATCTGAATCAGTGAACAAATCAACAGAATCAGTGAGTCTTTAACTGGAAATTCACTCTGAACAGATCATGTGAATCTGTGAGTCATTTACTGGAAACTTGCACTGAAAAGATCATCTGAATCAGTGAACAAATCAACAGAATCAGTGAGTCTCTTACTGGAGATTCGCTCTGAACAGATCATCTGAATCTGTCAGTCATTCACTGAAAACTCACTCTGAACATATCATTTGAATCAGTGAGTCATTAACTGGAGACTCACTCAGAACAGATCATTTGAATAAGTGAGTCATTTACAGGAGACTCGATCTGAAAAGATAATCTGAATGAATGAACAAATCAACAGAATCAGTGAGTCGTTAACTAGAGATTTGCTCTGAACAGATCATTTAAATCAGTGAGTAATTTACAGGACACTCGCTCTGAAATGATCATCTGAATCAGTCAACAAATCAACAGAATCGGTGAGTCATTTACTGGAAACTCACTCTGAAAAGATAATCTGAATCAGTGAACAAATCAACAGAATCAGTGAGTCGTTAACTGGAGATTTGCTCTAAACAGATCATCTGAATCAGTGAGTCATTTACTGGAAACTATCTCTGAACAGATAATTTGAATCAGTGAGTCATTTACAGGAGAATCGCTCTGAAAAGATAATCTGAATCAGTGAACAAATCAACAGAATCAGTGAGTCATTCACTTAAAAACTCACTCTGAACATATCATTTGAATCAGTGAATCATTTACTGGACACTTGCTCTGAATAGATCATCTGAATAAGTGAGTCATTAACTGGAGACTCGCTCTGAAAAGATAATCTAAATCATTAAACAAATCATCAGAATCAGTGAGTCATTAATCGGAGACTTGCTCTGAACAGACGATGTGAATCAGTGAGTCATTAACTGGAGACTCGCTCTGAACAGATCATTGAATCAGTGAGTAATTAACTGGAAACTCACTCTGAAAAGATAATCTGAATCAGTAAACAAATCAACAGAATCAGTGAGTCGTTAACTGGAGATTCACTCTGAACAGATAATCTGAATCAGTGAGTCATTTACTGGAAACTTGCACTGAAAAGATCATCTGAATCAACAAAATCAGTGAGTCGTTAACTGGAGATTCGCTCTGAACAGATAATATGAATCCGTCAATCATTCACTGAAAACTCACTCTGAACAGATCATTTGAATTAGTGAGTCATTTACTGGACACTTGCTCTGAATAGATCATCTGAATAAGTGAGTCATTAACTGGAGACTCGCTTTGAAAAGATAATCTGAATCATTAAAAAAAATCATCAGAATCAGTGAGTCATTAATCGGAGACTCGCTCTGAACAGACGATCTGAATCAGTGAGTCATTAACTGGAGACTCGCTCTAAACAGATCATTGAATCAGTGAGTCATTAACCCTCAGTGTTGGGGATTACCTGGTTCAGCAAATTGTAAAAAGTAAAAAGTATAATATTTTTTTTTTGGATTGTAGTTATGTAAAATCAAACAAACAAACAAACAAACAAACAATAATAATAATAAATTGTACTTAAAAGCAGTAGTGTAGTAAAAACCCTTACTGTCCACTGATAAAGAGGCATGGTTGCTTCAATATCTATTGCTTTTGTTACCACGATTAGTTAAGGGTTTGTATTGTAGGTTGGTAGGTTTAGGGTTGGTATTAAGTGTTGATAGTACATTATTTCCAAACATGAAGTAGCACACAAGGAAATCTGAATCGAAACCACCACATGCTAGTGATCACTGACATAGAGAGCAGAACACCATAAATACACAATAGCATTATAGTAAATGAAACATTGACTGACTACTATGCAATTTAAAATACAACAATTCTGTTACTCATATTACAAATAACAGTAAAGCGTATTCCCCCATAAAGGTTATACAGCAAAAGTCACAAAATCTGGAACATTAACATCATTGTGGCAGCAGTGGAGTCATTCAGGTTCCTGGGCACCACCATCTCTCAGGACCTGAAGTGGGACACACACATGGACTCCATTGTCAAAAAAGCTCAACAGAGGCTGTACTTTCTTCGTCAGCTGAGGAAGTTCAACCTCCCAAAGGAGCTGCTGAAACAGTTCTACACCTCCATCATTGAATCTGTCACATCAATAACTGTCTGGTTTAGCTCAGCTACCAAATCCGACCTCCGAAGACTAGGTCGAATAGTTCGGACTGCTGAGCGAATCATTGGTACAACCCTCCCTACTCTCCAAGAACTGTTCTTATCCAGAGCGAGCAGAAGAGCTGCCAAAATCACTCTGGACCCCTCACACCCAGCACACTGCCTGTTTGAACTTTTACCTTCTGGTCGACGCTACAGAGCACTGCGCACCAGAACAGCCCGACACAGAAACAGTTTCTTCCCTCAGGCAATCCATCTCTTGAACACTTGATGATAATAATTGTGGAACCAACATCACTACCTGCTATACACTTTTTTTTTTATACACACATACACTTATTTACAACACACTTTACATGCCAATTTGCACATATTATGTTGTATATAGTAATATAGCTGTACATACACTTGTCAATTTGTATATTGCATTCACTACTTTTTAAAATATATTTATTATCTGTTTTTAGTCCTGTCTGTAATTCTGTTGTACTGTAGAAGCTCTCTCACGAAAACAAATTCCTTGTATGTGTGAACATACCTGGCAATAAAGCTCTTTCTGATTCTGATTAAAGAGCCCCTATTATGGGTTTTTGAAAATAACCTTCCATGTAGTGTGTAACACAGCTCTAAGTGAAGTGAAATGTTAAGCTAAGGCTTAAATCTGAAAGAGGACAGTGTTTAAAACTATTGATTCATCTAAAAAAAAAAAAGAGTCGACTCATAGTGTTTTAAATGAATCGTCTTGATAACGAGTCTATAGCCGTTTCGGTGTGACGTGGATACGAAACATAATTGTTGCGCGTGCAAATTTAATCCTGCGGCCCCGGCCACTAACACAGCAGCAAAGACAAACAGATCCTGAAGTCATGAGTCATGAAGACGCTGTGCTTACCTGGATATTATTGGAAGTGTGAGGGAAAGGAGTGGTTCAGCAATCAGCAAGCTTACAATAGGCGATCTATCAGTATACACAGGTCATGAATTAGTTTCTTCCTCCATCTTGTAATGGACAGACAATACACCAGGGGTGCGGGGAAAATAAGGATAGTTTATTAGGCACAAAGTCAAACAAAGGCAGGCTGCTGCAAGCTGGGCTTCGGGTTAGTGCGCAGCACTGGAAAGGCTTACGAAGGCTCAGGGTGAGCGCGTTTGGAGCCCGCAGAGATAGCTTGTCAGAGGACAGAGGAGGAGCGCTGGTGAGCGCTACAACCCCGCGGCTGGGGATGTGATCATCGGGCAAAGCAGAGTACAGGTAAGCCCTGAGAACATATAACACTTCAGGCAAGAGGTGCCACAGCAATGATTGCAAATAGAAAAGATCTACATGTTTTGTTACTTGTAACCGCTTGTACTGTATCAGGTTAACTCTTTATATTCTCATATCGCGTCTAATGCCACGTTGAAAACGCGACGCGTGCTGCTTTGTTTACGGATTTAAATGCGTTTGTGAGCTCGTTCCACTGCCGTTTGTCATTGCTATGGCCACCGTTAGCTGATCCTACACACGTGCAGCGGTCAAGGTTCAGAATAGTTTAGCTTTTGCTGCTGTGTGGATTAATACTGAATGTGTGTCATACTTAAGAATAGAGCAATATGCTGGTGTTTAACTGCACTGCTTTCGGGGGTGAGGTGTCTGAATAACACTGTTGAGAACTTGATTGTTTACTGTGGTGTTAGTAAGTTTACTATGAAACGTGTTTCGGGCCTCCGCTGCGATCGGATCCTATACCAATGTTGGCGACCTGGGGGCTTGATAAACCGTGCTGGGCATTTTACTGTCTCGCGCTGAACGCTGTCGGCCAATCGCAACAGGCTGTCATCGGTCCAATCAGCGCATATTAGCTTCGCGCTAAGGAGGGGTTTGGGAACAAATGAATCGCTGAACGAATCATATGGGAGTCTCTGGGATAATTAGGTAAAAATAAATGCATATTATAAGATTATGAAAGTATTTTTTGACCTTGCATGCATATCAGTATGTTATTGGAGACCCATAAAACTGAAATATGGCAATTTTTAATGTGTAATAGGGGCCCTTTAGTACAGTTTTGCAATGTGTACAGAGCAAAAATGAGCGCTCGTCGTCTATCTCTGGCAAACAGTCAACACACACGCACAAACACATTGACTCTAAGCCAGAGAGAGGGTCCATATGTTCAAGGCGAGGGGGAAGAGAGACCCCATAATGCCATTGACCAAATATTAAGCGCACACACACACACAAACACACACACTACTCTCATATTCCAGCATAATTTGACAGCTCATACAGTCAAGCAAACATCCCATAACTCTAGAATCTAATCGAATCCAAAAGGTTGTGCTTAAAATACAAAACCTGATCACCTATCCCCAGAGAGCATTTCTGGACATCTTATGTGAACGTAAAATGACCTCAAACATTTGCTTAAACAATCTAATGTTGTTCGCATGCTACTATCCAAGTAGGCGGCTTACTATACATTAAAGATACAGTCCAAGCACCCTCAAGAGTGAACATCTTACCCTCTGAGACATCCGCAGGACAAGCGACACGTGTACGAGTAAAGAGAAGCCGGTTTCCTCCATGACCTCAGGGACGTGTCGTGTGTGTGAATGTGCCCAAAAACAGCTCCGAGTTACTGGGCTACAGTCCTTCTGACGGCAGCTTGAGCTGGACGTCCTCTAACTGAACCACACACCCACACACATACACACACACACCAAAAATATGTACAAGCTGGAACACTTGCCCTACTTTTAATTGCCCTACTGCTAATTTGCTTTCCTGAGAATTAGGTTGTGCCAAGACACACATAGACTAACCGATCAAGTGTAATTTTAATATTAGTACTATAGTTATATTGTAATTAATGCAAGTTTTACATTTTTGAATTTGTTTTGTTTTGATTGTACCTGCAGTTTTAGTTTATTTTTGTAGTTATTTTAATACATTAAGTAACATTGAAAGTGAGCATGTTTACTTTGACAACAAGGTCATCTTATATGTGCTATAAAATAGATTAATTCGTGTCAGCTTTAAAGTTCCAGTTAAAGATTATTTTATTTAATGTAATCAAAATCCAAAAGAAAAAGGGCAACATCCACACAATACATGCAAGAAGCCTGAGAGAAGAGGCAATGTTTATTTTAGATTTGTAGTATTTGTGGATATTTAGATTTTTTGTGTAGCTTTGAATAATTTTTATATTTAAAAAAAAATTATGTCCTTAGTCATTTTCATTAGCTTTTGTTTTTAATATACTTTTGTATCTTTAATAAAGGGACTAAGCCGAAAAAAATGAATGAATCTTTAATATATATTTAAATTTTAGTTTAAAGGGTCACAAAACAACAAAACACATTTTTTGAGCTGTTGACAGTCATATATGTGTCCCACGCTGCTATAAACACTATTAGGACACCTATATATCACTAAAAAGTGAAAATTGGTTGTTTTTGCGTTATTTTGAGCAAATTCGTTCTTCCGGTTTGAAACGAATTTTTGAAGCTGCGTCATGGTGATTAGATACTTGCGTGTAAATCCAGCATGGAGAGTGGATGTCTGTTCCTGCAAGTGCATTGTGACGTCTCTAAGTGTACAGCATTAATTCATGAGAAAGACTTGGTTCAAACCAATCAGCGCGCTCTATTGTGTATGCGGTGCAACTTCATTAATATTAATGATAACCACGAAAACTGTTTTACCTGTTACAGTGTTCAGACGACAGAGAGACGCCACGTTGTGTTGCTAAAACAAGTCAATGAACGAGAATTTGGAGACATGGGTCGTCAGTGTTGCATTTATTAGTGTGCTGCTTTTATTATTGTGCTGCAACGAAGGTTTTGTTTTCATTTTCCCGCTATGAGAGCGCAGCTGGACTCACGTGTGGACTACAGTGCACGCAACAGAAATGTGTTTGTAAGGAACATTTTACCTGAGAGCTTTTCACATGTGGAAATGATAAAATCCGGATTTGCCGCTCGTCTCCTTTTAAAAAAAGAAACGGCTTCAGTTTGTGTTGATTGTCCTGTCTCTACAGATTTGGTAAATGTGTGTGAGAGCAGTGCCCTTTGTTTGTTCATTCAGATGGCAAAGTTACTTCGTATCGTCAGCAGTGCTCTTTCAGTTTTTAAAGACATACCTCAGTCAAAATGATTTAGTTACTAAGTTTACAGTATGTTAATATCACTGCAATATTATAGTACAATATTATAGACTGAAAGATCCGCTGTAAATGCTGCTCTCCGAGTGTAAACATGTAAACACCACAATCAAACTTTTACTGTCGTGCAGGATTTTCGCCGCATTTTGTGACAGGATAGTCTATACACACAAGGCTTTCTGACGATGCCTACCGAGTGCATCTAAGTTACAGAGAAATGCGGAGGATTTTTTCTCCCATTCGCCGTTGGGTATCAAACATTCCATTAAAACTCCACTCTCCAGCAGTTCCTCGCTTTCAATATCTCGTTTGTCACAGGCAACATGCAGGAAATGTTCCTGAATTAAAAGTGAAAGTGCCAAACTGCAGTTAAAGTCGACAAATTAATAATTTGGCAAGTAATTCGATTACTGATGTCCATGTAAACACAGTCACTGTCTTTCTCCCCTGCGTCTGTGTGTTTATGTTTGTTTTGCCTCGCGCGTGCCCAAACAGAAACTCCCATATTTGCAAATCCTTCCCTCTTTCCCTCCCCCGACACTCCCACCTAAAACAGAGCTGGACACGCCCACTTTTTTCAAACTAGAGGTGTGAAAACACCCTGCTGAGACAGGGAGGTTTCGTGGCCCTTTAAAGGTTATTGCACATTGAGTCCGAAATATTCGTCTGTAATTTTCGCACGATAAAAAATAAATTCGACCTCATGTTGTGTCAGTCATATTGACACACTGCCTCTGATACTTTCGTCCATCATAAAAAAAACAAAAAAACTAAATCGAACTGGGTAAGATTTTTTTTTTCCACTTTTCTCATTCCAAAAAAGCACCTTGAGAGGTGTTTTGACAGTTCAGAGCCACTGTACAAGTGAAAAGCTAAAGAATGCTGTCATTTCAGCTACACAGTGCATAAAAGACAGAATGTGGCGGACAGTTGAGAACCCCTATATGCTGGATTCAGTGACCAGCACTCCTCTGCCCTGCTGCTGCTTGGTGTGTGTATGTGTCTATATATTTGACATACTGCCCATAGACATTATAATAGAAAGCATGGTCCACTTTCATTCATGTTGCTTCGACACGTCAACGCGGCGCCTATTTATTATAATGCCTATAGGTACTGCCAGTCTCTGTTCAGGATTTGTTAACATACCTGAATGTGTGAAGTATCACAAGCTATATATTAAAATTCCACTGATTTCCTGAAATAAACTTTGCATTTAGGGATAATCCAGCGCAGCTCTTTGATAATGAGCTGAACTCTCCTTCCTCGATGCAGCATTGGATGAACACAACATGTAGCCTATTCCTCTTTCTTTTCTACTTTGGACAAGAGAGGAGAACAAAGTATCACTGCTTGAACTGACTCCGAAATGTTTTGCGTTTTTTCGTAATGGATTAATTAATATGCATCGGACTCAGTGTGCACGGTTTGTTTACGTGACGAATTTTTCGCATATGAATCCATAAAAACGTGTACAGGGCGACGCATTGGCGCAGTAGGTAGTGCTGTCGCCTCACAGCAAGAAAGTCGCTGGTTCGAGCCTCGGCCGGTTTCTGTGTGGAGTTTGCATGTTCTCCCTGCGTTTGCGTGGGTTTCCTCTGGGTGCTCCGGTTTCCCCCACAGTCCAAAGACATGCGGTACAGATAAATTGGGTAGGCTAAATTGTCCGTAGTGTATGAATGTGAATGAGTGTGTATGGATGTTTCCAAGAGATTGGGTGCAGCTGGAAGGGCATCCGCTGCATAAAACGTGTGCTGGATAAGTTGGCGGTTCATTCCGATGTGGCAACCCCGGATTAATAAAGGGACTAAGCCGAAAAGAAAATAAATGAATGGATGAATGGAAAATGTGTACGAAAATTTATACGAAAGTATTTTTTAAGTTTTCTTTTAACTTTTAGAATTTTTTTGTGTTTCTTTTAAGCCTATTTTCACTTACTGAACGTTGTAAACCATTTGTAAACATTATAACGTAGTTAACAATAACAACACTGGGTGGGAAATGTATGGTGTAGGCAACCTAAAAAAAGAAACAACTGCGCACCCTAAAATCAGCTGCTGAAAAACCAACAGAAAACCAAGTATAAATGCTGTAAGTATACATGTGTGTGTGTGTCCCACCCAAGAAGCTACAATTAGCAAACAGGTATTAACACAGTATTTTAAGTATACCGCAGAGAAAGCGCATTCCAGGGTGTGTTAACGGGTGTGTGTTTACAAGGAAAAGTGTGACCATTTAAGGCTGATTTTGTTAGAAGAGTCTCTCTCTCATACACAGTGTTCTCAGTAGCTGGCGCTCTACCATCTAAACAGTGCGTCTGTGCCAAAAAGGCTTCAAGAGTCCCAAATGAAGAAAAGATTAGGAGAACAGAAAACTGCAGGTTATTTTTACCCACAAAAAGACCACAAGGTTAAATATGACATCATGACATATCTTGGCTCATTGATTTTACAATGATTGTCTCAGTTTGACCACAAGGGGTGCTGAAGCAGACATTAGCATAAATCTTTTTCTACAATCTTTTCTTCTACACTACCCAACAAAAGTCTTGTGGTCAATCCCAGCTGTAAGAGCAACAAATACTAACTTGATAAGCTGATCATTTGTAAAAAAGGTAGATTTTTCAGATTTTTCAGACCTGTTGAACTGCATCCCAATCATCACAAATACTGCAGAAGACCTAATGGAACCCGCATGGACCCAAGATTCTCACAGAAATCAGTCAAGTTTGGTGAAGGAAAACTCATGATTTGGGGTTACATTCAGTATGGGGGCGTGCGAGAGATCTGCAGGTACAGTACTGTATCAAGCCTGAGGTATCAAGACATTTGCCCATTACATTACAAACCACAGAAGAGGGTAAATTCTTCAGCAGGATAGCGCTCCTTCTCATACTTCAGCCTTCACATCAAAGTTCCTGAAAGTAAAGAAGGTCAAGGTGCTCCAGGATTGGCCAACCCAGTTACCAGACATGAACATTATTGAGCATGTCTTGGATAAGATGAAGGAGGAGGCATTGAAGATCAATCCAAAGAATCTTGATGAACTCTGGGAGTCCTGCAAGAACGCTTTCTTTGCCATTCGAGATGACTTTACCAATAAGTTACTTGAGTCATTGTAGAGATGTATGGATGCAGTCCTCCAAGCTCATGGCAGTCAGACACAATATTATTATTTTTTCCACTGGAACACTTTCACTTTATATTCTATACTGGACATTATTTCTGTTAAGTGACAAGACTTTTGTCTAAGCAAAGTCAGACCTTACTGTCTTAATTAAATATTTAAATAATCAAGGCATGATTATTTTATTTTGGTAAAATAAGCGTAATCTAGAGGCCTTTGCCTTTCATATAAGCCACTTCTGATACTAAATGATCAACTAGAAGGCAAGTTATTATTTGTTGATCCTAAAACTTGGATAGGCCACAAGACTTTTGTCAGATAGTATGGTAATGATATGGAATTAGTGTGCAGAAAATGTTGCTGAGGAGAATACTTTATTACTATTTTAAACATCTGGAGTGTAGTGAGTAAAACTTAAAAACAGTTTAATTAACTTTGACCATTTCTAATTATATTCTTTAAAAAAAAACAATGCTCACTTTTTTATAATGATCAATTCCACCATTGCCAAACACACATACAGAAACTGGGCTTCGGCTGCTTTCTGCCATATATAGGCACAATATCTACTGTAAAAGAGTAATAGAAAAAGTGAGAACAGATTAGCTGCTTGGTTGCCTGAATTAATAGCCGGTCTCATGCAAGTCAAGAATAATGAAATTAATTAGAGTTTAATAAGTAATGAACCTTTACAGTTTTCCCTTTGTTGGCAGATTTATCAGTGCTTCACATTACAAATCAGGTTAACCAAAGCAGATGCAGTTAATGCAGATGCAGAGAATAGTTAATATTGGAGCAGAATTACTACTGTGGTGGAAATTCATTTATATACAATATAAAGGTCTGTTCTTTTATTCTTCCATGAATGTACAATTTAAGCTAGACCAAGTGTGACTATTTTAACATCTGTTTATCACCAAACAAGATCTGGATAAGTACATGGTGATTTACCAAACTATATGTTCGGGTGGGAGGTAAGACTGAAATATAGATGGTCAAAAATGAAGTTTGAGCGCTGATGTAACTGTGATTCATCCTGTATGTCACTGATGACCTTGTGAGCTTTACAAACTAGATAAAAAGAAAACACACTCTGTTTCTGGGTCTCATACACCTCACAAATCTGAGTTGCTGTATGATTGTCTGACCTTCTTTGCAAAGAATAAAACTTTAAAAGACACTTTGGGTAAGACTTTGTCTTCTTTACCACTGAGAGAGCCTCCTTAAAGAAAATGCCACTACATTAGAAATCGGCGGCACAGTGGCTCAGTGCATAGCACTGTCGCCTCACAGCTCGGGTTTGCCCCACAGTCCAAAGACATGCGGTAAAGGTGAATTGGGTAAACAATATTGGCCATAGTGTATGAGTGTGTGTGTGAATGTGAGAGTGTATGGGTGTTTCCCAGTGCTGGGTTGCGGCTGGAAGGGCATCCGCTGTGTACAAACATATGCTGGAATAGTTGGCGGTTCATTCCGCTGTGGTGACCCCTGCTGAATAAGGAACTAAGCTGAAGGAAAATTAATGAATTACTACAAATTGTGATGCTCTGAGATGCTGAGACTGCTGAAAGTGAACTGTAAAAAAGAAAGCAAAACAAAACACATAAGAGACATGACGTAGTTCTTTTTTTTTTAATTATTCAAAGTGGATGTTGGAACGTTCAAAAGAAATAGGGCACGGGTGGATAATTCGGAATAGACTACAGCGTAGACTACAGCGAATAGTCCGGACTGCTGAACGAATCACTGGCACTACCCTTCCTACACTTCAAGAACTGTACTCTTCCAGAGTGAGTAAAAGGGCTCGCAAAATCACTCTGGACGCCTCGCACCCAGCACACTACCTGCTCGAACTGTTACCGTTTGGGCGGCGCTACAGAGCACCAAGCACAAAAACAGCCAGACAAAGGAAAATTTTCTTTCCTCAGGCCATCTACCTCATTACTCATAACTGCATCTCAGTTTAATGTTTATCGCCTTTTTCTTTTCTCATATTTAATTTTGTGTTGTCACTTGTCACTTTATGTACACTGGAAGCTTCTGTTGCTAAAACGAATTCCTTGTGTGTGTGAAGCACACTTGGCAATAAAACTGATTCTGATTCTGAATACAGAAGCCAGGAGCTATGCTTCTAACTACAGCTCTAGAGGTGTAGTTACAACCGCACAAGTTAGAACGATTGATCCAGGAAACACCAAATCGCTGAACTATGAAACTCCAAACCTTAATGCACCAACGTGGACAATTTTGGATGTTTTGTGAGAAAGCGCATCAAATAAAAGGTATTCCTATTGTGCTGCCAATGCACTTAACTGAATAGCAATTGAATCTGTAGTTGCCAAAAGAGAATGAAATGCAAACACAAGTCATCATAAACAACTCAAATACAACCAGGAGGAAAAAGCAATTCTGAAGCTGACCATTTGTGAATACACTATAAATGTATTTTAATATCAGTTGAAAACACAAACGAGCCACCTAAAATGTGTTAAATGCACTCCTAGTGTGAAAGTGTCAGGAGCAAGAATGAGGTTCTTTGGTTTAAAGCGCCAGCCTGCGCAGAGCTAATGTGCTAACCAGACCATAAAGAGTCAAGATGCTGAGAACATGGCCCAGAGGTCACTCTGAAATTACACTATAACCTTCTGAGACCGATTAAAACACCATCATATTTAACATCCCATTAAATATAGTCATCAAAGTGTGATACAGAAACCAGGGCTTAAAGGAACACTCCACTTTTGCTTTTGGAAATAGGCTCATTTAAATACCTAGAGTTAAACAGGTGAGTTTTACCATTTTTGAAGCCATTCAGCTGATCTTTGGGTCTGATGGAAACACTTTTAGCTTAGCTTAGCATAAATCATTAAATATGATTAGACCATTGGCATCTCAGTCAAAATACACTGACTCACTTTATTAGGTACACCTTTCTAGTACCGGGTTGGACCCTCTTTTGCCTTCAGAACTGCCTTAATCCTTTGTGGCATAGATTCAACAAGGTACTGGAAATATTCTACAGAGATTTTGGTCCATATTAACATGATAGTATCACGCAGTTGCTGCAGATTTGTTGGCTGCACATCCATTATGCGAATCTCCCGTTCCAACACATCCCAAAGCTGCTCTATTGGATTGAGATCTGGTGACTGTGGAGGTCATTTAAGTACAGTGAACTCATTGTCATGTTAAAAATAAAACAGTTTGAGAGGATTCACAATTTTTGACACAACGACGTTGACACAATGCTCAATTGGTACTAATGGGCCCAAAGTGTGCCAGGAAAATATCCCCCACAGTATTACACCATTACCACCAGCCTGAACAGTTCATACAAGGCAGGATGGCTCCATGCTTTCTTGTTGTTGATGTAGCAGAAATCGAGACTCATTAGACCAGGCAACGTTTTTCCAATCTTCTGTTGTCCAATTTTGGTGAACCTGCGCAAATTGTAGCCTCAGGGTGTGGTCTTTTGCTGCTGTAGCCCATCCGCCTCAAGGTTCGACATGTTGTGTGTTCAGAGATGCTCTTCTGCATACCTCAGTTGTAACAAGTGGTTATTTGAATTACTGTTGCCTTTCTATCAGCTCTGGCCATTCTCCTCTAACCTCTGGCATCAACAAGGCATTTGCACCCACAGAACTCCCACTCAATGGATGTGTTCTCTTTTTCAGACCATTCTCTGTAAACCCTAGAGATGGTTGTGCGTGAAAATCCCAGTAGATCAGCAATACTCAGATCAGCCTGTCTGGCACCAACAACCATGCCACGTTCAAAGTCACTTAAATCACGTTTCTTCCCTATTCTGATGCTCGGTTTGAACTGCAGCAGATCGTCTTGACCATGTCTACATGCTTAAATGCATGTATTTGCTGCCATGTGATTGGCTGATTAGAAATTTGCATTAACGAGCAGTTGGACAGGTGTACCTAATAAAGTGACTAGTGAGTGTATTCTATTAACATGCCAGAATTAGAGTATAGTTTCTAGGCATATCAACCTAGAAAATAGCAACTTTTCATTTTCTTGAGTGTTTTAGTACATGATGTAACTACAGAAGAATCATGTTTTAAATAAGAAAATGATCAAAACTGTATTTTAGTGACCTAAACTGACCATTAGTGAGATGCTAATAGTCTAATCCAATTCAACAATTCATGAAAGCTACGTTAAAAGTGCTACCGCCAGACCCAGAGATCGGCTGAATGAATAATAAAAATTAAAAAAACTCTAGGAGACTTAAAATTTGGAGTGTTCCTTTAAGGGTTGGACATCTCCAGCTGTAATGGATAACCAACCCTAAAGGGAAACTTGTTCACAGTTACTCTGCCTCGTATCATTCCAAATCTGTATCACTTTCTGTCTTCTGCAGAGCACATAAGAAGACGATATGATTGTAGAATGTTTTTAACGGTACACTGGACTTCATTTGGGATCAAAACAGCACTGGACAACAGAAGAAGTTAAGTCATAGGGCTAAGTAAACGGCAAACGTTTCATTTTCGGATTTTAAAAGTGGTATTGACATCCTTACCTATTTCCTTGGCCCATTTTCTCCAGACTGTCCTCTTTGGCCTTAGACGATGGCATCTCCCTCCCATTCTCCTGCTCCAGTGTAGATGGATCCAGTGCAGGCAGGGGGGTTCGCTTGCCATCCACTGGTCCCCTCTGGATCCTCCCTTGAGCCTTGAGATCAGCTTCAGAGCTCCTTTTCATGGCTTGGAGTTGCGCTAGAGGCACTATATCGCTGTCTTGAGGCCTGTGCCAGACCGTCTGCTGGCTCGTACAGTTGTAGTAGTAAAAACGATTGTTGTTGCTATCGAAAAGCTCCCACCACTGGTTGCCGTCTGACTGACGGACAGGGGCACCAGGCGGTGGTACCCAACCACACTCGCCGGTCAGCAGGTTAACATACATGCGCTCCCTCGAGCGCGGCTCCACGATCTCCACCCAGTCAGACCTAGAGAGAAAGGCCAGATGGAAAATGTAGTCAGGATAGACAAGGTGAAATATGGTGTACACTACAAGACAATCAAACAACAGGTTTAGCTAATGGTTCATTAACAGTGAAAATTCTGTACAGTTGTAAATCCTACCTTGCAAACTAAATACGATTTTAACAAAAGGTCACATTTGACGTTTTTGGGTTCCAAACCATAAAAACAAAAAAACATTTAGTCCAGGACTGGTTTGCTTGGTGCACCCACTGCTATTTTGTAAGACCAAACAAGAGAGTTAAAAATATATAGCTTTTATGAGGTAAATTTGCAATCAAACTGTGCTGTGTTTAGTGCTAAATACACTCACTGTATGTGTGTATATATGTGAAGAGCTGTGTAAAGAAGTCCAAACAGTACCAGGAAAGCGTCATTCAAATACTGTACAAACAGTAAGTGAAGTTCTGCTGCAAGATGACACTTATCACTTCATTTAGCACTACTGTGCTGTCATGTCAACATTAATAAAATGACGCCTCTTGTTCACTGTTGATAAAATGTTACTGTCAATTAAATGGGTTGATAGCTTGTGTTTTTTATATACTATAATGGGCAACATATTACCGCAAACCATCCATTCATTCATTCATTCATTTTATCTCATCTCATTCATTTATTTATTTTTCTTCAGCTTAGTCCCTTATTTATCAGGGCTCGCCACTGGAATGAACTGCCAACATATGTATTACACAGCGGATGCCCTTCCAGCACTCACACACATACACTACGGCCCATTTAGTTAATCCAATTCATATATACTGCATGCTTTTGGACTGTTCAGGGAAACCGGAGCACCAGTAGGAAACCCACGCCAACAAGGCTGCTTCTGACGCTTCCTACCGAGTGCATCTAAGTTACAGAGAAATGCAGAGGATTTTTTCTCCTATTCACCATGCGGTATCAAACATACTATTAAAACTCCACTCTACAGCAGTTCCTCGCTTTCAATATCTCGTTTGTCACGGGCAACATTCAGGAAATATTCCTGAATAAAAGGTGAAAGTGCCAAACTGCAGTTAATGTCGACAAATTAATAATTTGGTAAGTAATTTGATTACTGATGTCCATGTAAACACAGTCACTGTCTTTCTCCCCTGCATCTGCATGCCCAAACGGAAAGTCCCAAATTTGCAAATCCTTCCCTCTTTCCCTCCCCCGAACACTCCCACCTAAGCAGAGCTGGACACGCCCACTTTCCTGACTTTTTCCAAACTAGAGGTGTGAAAACACCCTGCTGAGACAGGGGGGTTTCCGTGGCCCTTTAATAAATGTGTCTTAAAAAACACATAAAAAACCAACAAAACTTACAAATACCTTAGGAACGGTATAACAGAACATTTTAATGGTTTTAAAACCTTTTTCAAAACCGCAGTAAACTTTAAAACCGGTTATCGTCCCATGCCTAATCTACTTGTATATTAAGGCAGGGGTTTTCAAACTGTAGGGCGCGCCCCACCAGGGGGGCGCCAGCACCCACTAAGGGGGGCGCGAAAATTTGAGGCGTGCACGCGAGTAAATTATGATGACGATTTTTATGCATTCACTAGAGTGAATCGGATTAAAGTTAGTTTCACATCTAACTATCAGGCACCTGTAGAGTTTATGCGTTCCAGTAAAATATATGCAAATAAAATGGAGCGGGTGCTTTTTAACGGTGAATGAAAGTCAAACCGGTGAGCGTCTGACAAAAAAAGTGCCCTTCTGAATCAAATCAGCAGGATGCCCTTCTGGATTTTTCACTTACTTTGAAGACATATGACATGAAGACATACAGACTACCTTTACATGGACATCAGTAATAGTTATTTGCCTTAATCTGAATAAGACAATAATATGATTAAGGTGTTACGTGAAGTGCTTTTTGAATGTTGCGTCACCAGGCTATCCACGTTTCCTGCAGAGTCTCATGTCATTTCGGGTGTTTCATCTTTAATTTTTCGATTTTAACTGCAGTTCGGCACTTTTATCATGAATATTTCAACGATGCCCCCATGACAAACTGGGTTATTAGACGGGAATATTTAGTAAGGACTGGTGGAAGATGTTTTAATGGTATTTGATAGCGCACGACAAATAGAAAGAAAAAAACTTCCGCATTTCGTGGTCAGTGTTGCCAGATGTAGCTGACTGATTCCAGCCCAAAAGCTGTCCAAAACCCGCCGAAATGCAAATTCAAAACCGCACAATCTGGCAACATTGTTCATGATCTGTGTGGCTTTACGAAGCAGCATTTTCTGTACACCAAAAGCAAGTAGACTATGGCTCACGCTTATTGACAGTGGAAGATGATTTATGGTTAGTCGAGTCAGTAATCCAACCACGGAAAAAGGCTCAGCCATCACACTGAATCAGGTGAGCTGTATATTTATGTTTCAATGTAATTAATGCTACATAATTTAAACGCAGCAAGTAATATGTGAATGATGTTTGCCCTGGGGGGTGGATGGGGGGGCGCGAGTGAAATTGGACAAACTTGGGGGGGCGTGTGTCCTAAAAGTTTGAAAACCCCTGCATTAAGGTAGCATTTAGAAAAAACAAAGAAACTCGACACAGAGAAACATAAAAACCCGCTGGCAGCTAGCATTTCAGAAGTGTTATTGCAGAGCAACACAAACAACATGCAGAAGTATAAATGCAAAACTATGCGCAAGACATGTGCATTGGCTCACGCCGATCACTCAAACGCATTTTATTAGCTTGTGTTTTATTTTAAATCAGTAAAATTCCCTAAAGTATAAAGTCCTACAAAATGACTTAATATTATTTCATAAAATTAAAATAATTATTACAAAGCAGGCGGCGCAGTAGGTAGTGCTGTCGCCTCACAGTGCGGTTGCTGGTTCGAGCCTCAGCTGGGTCAGTTGGGGTTTCTGTGTGGAGTTTGCATATTCTCCCTGCGTTCGCGTGGGTTTCCTCCGGGTGCTCTGGTTTCCCCCACAGTCCAAAGACATGTGATACAGATGAATTGGGTAGGCTAAATTGTCCGTAGTGTATGAGTGTGCAGGAGTGTGTGTGGATGTTTCCCAGTGATGGGTTGCGGCTGGAAGGGTATCCGCTGCGTAAAAACGTGTGCTGGATAAGTTGGCAGTTCATTCCGCTGTGGCGACCATAGATTAATAAAGGGACTAAGCCAAAAAGAAAATGAATGAATGAATTACAAAGCATTTAGCCTTCGGTTTTTGGCCAAGCACAACCAGAATTTGGATTCCACCTATTCCTACTAAAGACACAATAAGAACCTGTTTCTCTTCGACTCCACTTTAACAGCTGGACAAAGATCCAGCTGGCCTGCACACTTCCACTTAGCGCAGGAGTGTGCAGGTGTGAGCCAGAAAACACTCAACTAACAGCGACTTACCGTGGTTCAAACTCAACACACACTCAATGCATGTGATAAACCTGCAGCATCAATCACTCATGTTAAGGCATTCGTCAATGGTTATGTTCAGACGTTCATATGTGTAAGTTTTCCCACAGTCTATTTCTGGAAAACATACTGAAAGCACTTGCCCTGAATATGAGGTCAGATGAGTTTACAAAGCCAGATTTGGCATTTAGGGGCGAACAGGCACACGGCCCACAGACGAGAGTTTGGAATAGTGGGTTAGATAGTGATTCTGGCTCTCCGCTTGGTTTTTATCTTCCATGAGTTACAACAAAAGATCTGAAGCTGGAGATTAACAGGCCTATCTTCCTCTGCTACAGATGGCCAACTATATACACAATGCACAGGAAACAGATATCGTCCAGCTCTGAGATTGCTCTAAAGCACTGTTTGAGACAGTCTGAAACATCTACAAACATGACAAAGCACCTGTTCAGTTCAGGCCAAAAGGGAAAACCTGAAGTGCATCTGTTGCAGTCTTTCATCTGCGTCTGATTTTCAGATATTGTCTTTAGACAGTGAAAAGGAGGTTTATTTTTTTTTAAACTATTTATTTCAGATTTTTTTTTTTTGGTTATGCTGGTTGGAAGTCTCTTCAAATCCTGATAGCAATCAATGCATTAAATGGTCCAAAATTATTTATATATAATCTATAACTCCATGCATATATTTTAATCAGTATTAGGTAAAGTTACTTTTGAAAGTAATGCATTACATTACAACAAAACTAGTTTTGTTACTTTTTATGGTAAGTAATGTGTTACATTACTTTTGGATTAGTTTTTTTCTTATTTGGCAATTATCAATGCACTGTATAACCTTCATTTACCTTTATAAAAAAACCTAAAGCAATATTGCAGGATAATGTTATCTTACTGACCTCACAGATATACAAGGTGTATATTTAGATTAATAAAAGTTTTAAGCAATGCGTTTGCTAAATTGCTACTTTTGTACTTTTTGTGTTTTTAGTAAAGTAAAATCACTGTCCATTGGGACAATCCTCTTTTCCTTTTCTTCCATGCATTCAGAATAATGAAAATACTTCTATCGCAAAAAGATAAGGCTCTGTCATCTTGGTTTTTGTCTGTTCCCGCTCCTGCTCCTTCATTCCCTCATTAAGTGGGAGATTCAATGTGACGATGTTCATTTAAATTCAGCATTATTTAAAAAAATAAATAAATAAATTATTAAACTGAAAAGTAACTTGCGTTAGATTTTTTTTTAAAGTAGCTCAAATATTATTACTTTTTTTGATTTAGCTCATTTTGAAACATATATATATATATATATATATATATATATATATATATATATATATATATACAGTTGAAGTCAGAATTGTTAGCCCCCCCTTTAATTCTTTTCCCTTTTTTAAATATTTCCCAAATTGTGTTTAACAGAGCAAAGAAATTTTCACAGTATGTCTGATAATATTTTTTCTTCTGGAGAAAGTCTTATTTGTTTTTTTTTCGAACAGAATAAAAGCAGTTTTAATTTTTTTAAACACCCTTTTAAGGTCAAAATTATTAGCCCCTTTAAGCTAATTTTTAGTTCGATAATTCGATAGTCTACAGAACAAACCATCATTATACAATAACTTGCCTAATTACCCTAACCTGCCTAGTTAACCTAATTAACCTAGTTAAGCCTTTAAATGTCACTTTAAGCTGTAAAGAAGTGTCTTGAAAAATATCTAGTCAAATATTATTTACTGTCTTCATGGCAAAGATAAAATAAATCAGTTATTATAAATGAGTTAATAAAACTATTATGTTTAGAAATGTGTTGAGAAAATCTGCTCTCTGTTAAACAGAAAACGGGGAAAAAAATACACAGGGGTGCTAATAATTCTGACTTCAACTATATATATATATATATATATATACATACACATACATACATACGTAAATATATATCTCCTTTCGTAACTTAAATATAATAGAAGTTCCCTTTTCGTCTTCAAGTTTGATATATGCTACTGACACACACACAGTCATGCTTCTGTGCATTCTGCGGTTGATGACACAGAGGCCACTTGACAACAACCCACACTAATACAGCACATAATAGCACACTTACACTGCAATGTGGTACTTTTGTCCAGATCTGACTCTAAAAATGGACTTAAAGGGATAGTTCCCCAAAAAAATCACATTTCTGTCATTATTTACTCATTTTTCACTTCTTTCAAACCAATGATTTTATTATTTTTTTTTTTTTTTTTTGTTACGCTGAACAAACCAAAAATAAAGAATGTAGGAAATATGAATTCTAGTAATTATTGACATCCATAGTAAAAATAAGACAAATACTATAGACGTCAGTGGTTGCCAGCTTCCAACATTATTCAAAATTCCTTCTTTTGTGTTCAACAGAAGAAAAAAAAAACTCAGACAGGTTTGAAACGAGTAGAGGGAGAGTAAATGATGAGAGAATTTTCACTTTTGAGTGAATCACCCCTTTAAATTCCACTGCGAGTTTCTGCATTTGAACATGAATGAAAATATTTAAAAGAAAGTTGGTAACTTGAACAGTTTTGAAGACCATTTGCTTCCATTGTATGGACTAAAACCATAAAATATATTCCTTTATCTGGCATTATTCTTTAAATATATTCTGTTATATTGCACTGGCGATGTCATTAGATAGTAAGTTAAATGGGATAAATACTGAAAGAGTTTCCATTTCTGTATGTCACCCAATCAGTTCGCCTATTCAGATTTATTATCATCCTGAATATGAAATAATTGTTTTGACTTTTAAAAAATAGTTATTTTAGATCTTTCCTGGAAAGCATTTTTACAAAATATTTTTTGTAAAATATTTTTTTACAGGTTAACACCACCTACACCCCCCCCCCCCCCCCAAATAGCTTAAAATATATGACAAAATGACAATTATCAGCCTAAATAATTGACATTTTAAATTAATGAGGTCTTATATGGTTTTGATACATTAAAATAGTTAATAATTAACCAAACGATGTAATGTAAACACTGCAAAAATGGAGAAAGAAATTGACACGTTCTGATAGGGTTTCATTAAATCCACAAGCCACATTTCAGTAAAAATCAAAGTCATCAATTTTAAACCATCTGAACAATCCAAGTCTGGACTGACAAAGCTTTTACTATATACCCAGTTGCGATATACACAGTGAAAAACACCCACGAAAATTTTACCCCACAAACAAGTAATAAATATAATTATTATCATATAAAAACATTTACAATTAATCATTTAGCATATGCTTCAATCCAAAGTGACTTACAAATTCAAAACACCATCAATCCATCCAGTATATGAACCCCATTCCAAACCGTTCCAGCATGCGTTGAGAACACTGTCCCATACACACTAAAAACACCAAACCACTTCAGACTTTACCTGTAGGAAACACCACACTTGCGTAGAAATCATGAAGTTAACATTCTGAAAGCGAATCCATATCCACAAAAGCACACCGCAGACCCCACCGACTGACAGCACTGACAATCACTCAGCGTGTATGTAGCTTCCTCTTTTGACTCAAGGAGGTGAACACCAGAAGTGTGTGTGTGTGTGAGTGTTATTTACCTCCACTGTGAGGGTCTTTCCAGGACAGTGAGTCGGCCCTACCCTATCCCAGCATGCACCGAGAGGGCCATCTGCTGAGTGTGGGGGTCAGCGGTGAGCTCATATCGGCCCTGTAAACCGGACCACAAACCCCTGACCCCCACACTCACATGACCAGAAGACCAGAATAGACACCTTTTGTGCTAAAGGCCATGTGTCGAGAAAAGAGCAAATGAGTCTGTGAGATGATCAGACACAGAGGAATGAGAACACATACAAGTATTTTGTGATCCCTGTGACTGAGTGCCTTTTGGATCAGATCAGATATCATCTGATTGCTCTTAGTCACTAACATAAAGGTTTCTAAAGCAAGCAATGCCATATAAGAACCATTTCTGGCTCCTCAAAGAAACTTTAGGAGCTTTTGACAACACAAACACTTAATACACTTTATTGAACATGCACATAGACATTACCTTTTTTTGGAAAGACACTATATACTATATAACTGCTGGTTAACTGTATTTATATATAAGCTCTGTTTGCTTAAAGGGGACCTATTATGCAAAGTATTTAATAAGGGTAATTTTATAAGGGGTTTAAACACATTTGTGTGGCAACAGTGTATGTATATATATATAACCATTTTCTAATGTTAAATATGTATTAAATCTATTTTTTATAATAACACTTGTTAAAAACATTCTGCAAAAAAATCAAAAAAGGGCTAATAACTCTGACTGCAACTGTATATATATATATATACACACACACACACACACACACATATATGTATATATACACACACACATACATACATATATATATATATATATTGTATGTATGTATGTATGTATGTATATATATATTGTATGTATGTATGTATGTATGTATGTATGTATGTATGTATGTGTGTGTATATATATATATATATATATATATATATATATATATATATATATATATATATATATATATATATATATATATATATATATATATATATATATATATATATATATATATACACACACAGGGAGTGCAGAATTATTAGGCAAGTTGTATTTTTGAGGATTAATTTTATTATTGAACAACAACCATGTTCTCAATGAACCCAAAAAACTCATTAATATCAAAGCTGAATATTTTTGGAAGTAGTTTTTAGTTTGTTTTTAGTTTGAGCTATTTTAGGAGGATATCTGTGTGTGCAGGTGACTATTACTGTGCAGAATTATTAGGCAACTTAACAAAAAACAAATATATACCCATTTCAATTATTTATTTTCACCAGTGAAACCAATATAACATCTCAACATTCACAAATATACATTTCTGACATTCAAAAACAAAACAAAAACAAATCAGTGACCAATATAGCCACCTTTCTTTGCAAGGACACTCAAAAGCCTGCCATCCATGAATTCTGTCAGTGTTTTGATCTGTTCACCATCAACATTGAGTGCAGCAGCAACCACAGCCTCCCAGACACTGTTCAGTGAGGTGTACTGTTTTCCCTCCTTGTAAATCTCACATTTGATGATGGACCACAGGTTCTCTATGGGGTTCAGTCAGGTGAACAAGGAGGCCATGTCATTATTTTTTCTTCTTTTAGACCCTTTCTTGCCAGCCACGCTGTGGAGTACTTGGACGCGTGTGATGGAGCATTGTCCTGCATGAAATCATATTTTTCTTGAAGGATGCAGACTTCTTCCTGTACCACTGCTTGAAGAAGGCTTCTTCCAGAAACTGGCAGTAGGACCAGGAGTTGAGCTTGACTCCATCCTCAACCCGAAAAGGCCCCACAAGCTCATCTTTGATGATACCAGCCCAAACCAGTACTCCACCTCCACCTTGCTGGCGTCTAAGTCGGACTGGAGCTCTCTGCCCTTTATCGATCCAGCCACGGGCCCATCCATCTGGCCCATCAAGACTCACTCTCATTTCATCAGTCCATAAAACCTTAGAAAATCAGTCTTGAGATATTTCTTGGCCCAGTCTTGACGTTTCAGCTTGTGTGTCTTGTTCAGTGGTGGTCGTTTTTTCAGCCTTTCTTACCTTGGCCATGTCTCTGAGTATTGCACACCTTGTGCTTTTGGGCACTCCAGTGATGTTGCAGCTCTGAAATATGGCAAAACTGGTGGCAAGTGGCATCTTGGCAGCTGCACGCTTGACTTTTCTCAGTTCATGGGCAGTTTATTTTGCACCTTGGTTTTTCCACACGCTTCTTGCGACCCTGTTGACTATTTTGAATGAAACGCTTGATTGTTCGATGATCACGCTTCAGAAGCTTGGCAATTTTAAGAGTGCTGCATCCCTCTGCAAGATATCTCACTATTTTTGACTTTTTGGAGCCTGTCAAGTCCTTCTTTTGACCCATTTTGCCAAAGGAAAAGAAGTTGCCTAATAATTATGCACACCTGATATAGGGTGTTGATGTCATTAGACCACACCCCTTCTCATTACAGAGATGCACATCACCTAATATGCTTAATTGGTAGTAGGCTTTCGAGCCTATACAGCTTGGAGTAAGACAACATGCATAAAGAGGATGATGTGGTCAAAATACCAATTTGCCTAATAATTCTGCACTCCCTGTTATATACCAAACATATTTTAGAATAGAACAATATATATATTTAAATTAAAATAAGTTACTGCAAACAAAACAAATACAAACTACAACATTTCAACTAATTTTTTTTTTTGTTTATGTTGATTTTTTTCTTCCTGTTTATTAAAATTTTAATTAATATTTTCCCCCAATTTATTAATTTGGGTATACTAATTTTTGGACTGTGATCTTCAGTATATTTTGTTAGATTAGTTCCAAATTTTGCTTTGGTACTGAATAATCTAATGTATATGCACAAACATTATAAAGCATTCTGTAGAAAATAATAATTTAAAATATTGATCCGTGAGGGGTGTACTTAGCTAGTATATGACTTACAAAATTTAATAAAGAAAATATATAAAGAAAGCACTAACTGATATAAAGAAGTAGCCTACATTTCTTAAAGAATGACTTTAAAGCTGCAAACCCTGTGAAATAATCGGGAGATGAATCCAGGCCGAGCAGTAGCCTCACTTTAATATAAAGATATTTTCCCATGGGGCACGGGAAACACACGTGTCGAAGGGAAAGCAGCATTCTGCAGCGGTTTCGCCAGCAAATTAAAAATCCCACCGCTTGTGTGTACACGGCTCTTTGTTGCCATTATTTTAAACTTAATGTGCTGACGTTAAGCACATTTTGTATGTTACTGTTAGTCTGCAATGCATTAAAACTCTTCCCAGCAAGCAACAGGCAGAAAGGGTGTATTCTCTCTCTCTCGCACGCACGCGCAGTAAAGCACAATTTCAATGTATTGCGACAAATATTTAATTTAACGTTAATAGGCCTAGATAATGGTCTATTTTTTTTTAATTGAGACGATCTGCAATTTTATGTCAGCTTTTCTCTTGCTTTGTTGCAAGTTGTAGTTTTTAATTATTATGTTTAAATTATTATATGTTTGAACTCTTAAAAACCAACGCGGCTCACTCGCCGTGAACAGCCGTGTCTCATTTCAGAGCTCTTTCAGTTCTCATAGTTGACATGGTAGCACACAACGTAATCAATGCATCTATGCTCGACCTCTAAGGTTTCAAGACAGTAACGTGCACGAGCAGTTATCTAGATTATTTAAACTGAACTTAGATTAGTTAGATCAAATGATCTTCAACTTGCTGTTTTAGAACCAATTTAAGAGTGGATGTTTAGTTCAGCTCATTGAAGTCGGGTTTTTGACTTTAATCCCCGCTTTTCTTAACCAGTTTTATGAAACAGCCCCCTGTTGTCCAATGTATTTGTTTTGTGTTTTGTTTTTTGTACATCTAAATCAGGATTTGCATTTATTGGCCAATTTTCCAGTATTGACCAAAATTTCCATGCCATAAAAGGAATTTCAAACGTCCTTTTTACCCATAAGCGAATAAGAGAAACAACACATCACTACGAGTACATCAGGCCTTGGGTTCAGTGGATGTTTACAAAATTTCATGCCAACAGAAGTCTAACAGATGCATGATAAAAACAGAGCTGTATTGTTTGAGAAATACACAGTACCCGCTGACTAGATAAAGACGTTATTGAGCTGCAAAACACACTCCGTCTAAACTTTCACATAGCTGTGCATGCTCCAATGGAAAATATGCTTGTCCTTTTGAACATGCTGCCTTGGAAAAAAAAAGCCTGGCGATTTCCCAAATGTTTGTAAGAAGAGGTCAGAGTGTCATTAATGAACATTTAACTTGTTAGGGGAATGTTCCGAAGAGTGTTAAATGCTGTGGGATTCAGTGTTTTGAATGTGGCCAGTGCTCTGAACATGTCTAGGCATGCAGAGGGCAATGCAAAAAATGCTTTTCTTACTTTTTTTCTTGTTTTTAGGCCAGATATCTAGAAATTCTTAAATCAAGAAGCATTTTCCATAAAGGCAAAACATATTGTCTTGTTTTAAGAAATAATATGCCAAAATTAAGCGGGGTTTTTTCCTTAAAACAAGCAAAATACTCTTATTATTCCTTTTGACAAAGTTATTTTGCTTAGCCTATTGGTAGATTATTTTACTTGTTTTAAGGAAAAACTGACTTGATTTTGGCAACCTAAATTTGGCAAGAAATGCTTTTTTTTTGCAGTGAGAAAGCAAGTCTGCAACTGCCCACTAAAGAAAAGCTTCTGTTTCCTCTTTTATGTTTCTATTCTGAGTTACTATTATTAGCAATACTTGAAGCAAGAAAAAAAACATGTCAGGTTATAACTTCTTTTTAGTAATATCCAGTGTTGGGGAGAATACTTTGTAAATGTATTTAGCTACAGAATACAGAATACCTGCTTTAAAATGTATTTTGTAATGTATTCCGTTACTTTGCTAAATCTTGGTACTGTATTCTAAATACTTGGAATACTCCCCTTGAAAACAGCCTTCAAGTCTATTAAATGTCACACTATGCGTTGATAGCAATTTCTGCAGGAAAACAGAGGGCCTCTAATGCCCAATATTGACTGACAGGGAAAAATAAATAAAACAGTATAATTATGTTTATTAAATAAAGTTTATTTAATAAAGTGTCAACAAATTCAATTTCTGTTTCTGTAATAAAGATAAAAAGTGCTTGAACATAGACAGCATTACTGTCTGTTATATACAGTATATGTATATAATATGCATTTTGCTTACCCTTTGTATTTCACAGTCTGCACAGCAAAATATCAGGTACACAAGAAAAGAAAAACTTCAAAATAGTTTATGTAAAACCAAGGTAATGTAACAGGTTCTATCCATCATTTTAATTTCTATTATGAAAACTTCTCACCTAAGAACAATATTGCAAATATTAGCAGAATGCAAAATGTGTTTGTTTTACAAAAATGTAAACATCAAAATGAACAAGTTTTGTCAAACATATTAGCCAGTAGCCACCTATCAACAGTACCTAACTACCTATGCTTTCTCAATCAACGGACAAGTAAAGGCGGATGTAGTGCAGCAATAGAGACATTTCGAAGTGCTTATCTGACATTCTGTTGCGATGAGGAGTAAAAATGAGTCCTCCCTGGCTGAAGTGTCGCTCTAGGATGTAGCGTTGTACTTTATGAAGAGGGCTTTGAGCGTAAACGAAACCTCTGAAAGCGCAAACGTAACATCAAGCAGCGAATTCACGAACAATAACGGCAAAAAAGCAGTTTATTTGAAAATCATGGTTGTTGTCCGGTTGTTCGCTGTTTGCGATCGTCCTTTGTGTTGCGTGAGAAAATGAAGCTGTGGCGTGAGAGCGTGAGAAAAGGGGCATTTGCGTGAGTCTCACTGAGTTAACGCTGGTGATTGCAGTCGGGAGTGTAGCTTCTGTTTCTATGGTTTCGGCGGCAATTTAGTAATATTACTATGGGCCAGACACGCATCGCCCGAAGTATTCCAATGGTATTAGGAAAGTAACTGTTTTCTAAATACCCTGTTTAAAAATAGTAACTGTAACGGAATACAGTTACTCATAAATAGTATTCTAAATACGTACCGCCGGTACATGTATTCCGTTACTCCCTAACACTGGTAATATCACACATTAAAGTAAATTTTATTTGCAATCATAGTGTACACAACAGTATCTGGGCTTGCTGCATCACAAATACCAAAATGTTAACAATTAAAAAAAAAAAAAATCACTTTCTGGCCATCGGATATTAGGCATGGTTATATATATTACGATCAGGATTTTTGAAAGTATTACAGCGCTTTGTAAACGTTTATTATTACCATTTGATGAATCTCCACATACAGTTTGACATAGCGCTTGGACCCGTAAGTCGTTTCATGTGACGTCACACTTAACAAGCGGATAGGTGAATTGGGTAAGCTAAATTGTCTGTAGTGTAAGTGTGAATGAGAGTGTATGGATGATTCCCAGAACTGGGTTGCAGCTGGAAGGGCATCCACTGCGTAAAACATATGCTGGATAAGTTGGCGGTTCATTCCGTTGTGGTGACCCCTGATTAATAAAGGGACTAAGCTGAAGGAAAATGAATGAATGAATGAACGAATGATGTAATTGAATTTTTTGGAATAAAATAATATAAAAAGTATGTTGATGTGATTTTTTTTGTTTATTATTATCTTTTTGAATAAATGAATAAAGATTTTATAAATATATATTTACAACCTATGAATATTGTTGGTATTTAGACTTCTGAAAACTGTATGGCTAAAAAGCTCATTTTATTTTATTTTACATTTTATTGAATATTTTATTTGATATTTTATTTTATGTTTTATTTAATATTGTAATTGTACATTTTATTTTATTTTTTCCATTTTATTTTATGTTTTATTTGTTATGTTTTATATTTTGTTTTATATTTTACTTTTAATTTTTTCATTGTAATTTTGCATTTGATTTTATATTATACACTTTATATTCTGTTTTATATTTTATTTCATATTTTACATTTTATTTTGTATTTTATTTTATATTTTATTTCATGTATTATTTTCTGCTTTATTTATGTTTTATTAAATTTTTTTATATTTAATTTTATGGTTTATTTTGTTTTGAATTTATTTATTTTTTACTTTCTTTTAATTTTACATTTTATTTCATATTTCACATTTTATTTTATGCTTTATTTGTCTGTTTCATATTTAATATTTTGCATTTTATTTAGTTTTTTATTTTACATTTTATTTCATGTTTTATTTTATGTTTTATTAAATTCTTTACATATATTTTTTTACTTTATTTTAATTTTACATTTTATTTTATGTTTGACATTTTATTTTATATTTTATGTTTTATATTGTATGTTTTATTTTATTTGTTACATTATATTTTATTTAACTTTTAAATATTTTATTTTAAGTTTTATTTTAAATTATATTTATTTATGTTTGTTACTTTTTACTTTACTTGCATGTGAACGTGTCCTCGTGTGACTGTTTTCCTGTCAAACATCAGGCTCTCAGGGTCTGCATAAGGACACGTCCATCCAGCATATAACTTACATCCGGTATCATAAAACCTGCTGGGAAACCAGAAACACATTTGAATGTGTGTATTTAAGGCAGTCGCCACAAGTGATAAGTCTATTTCAGTCCCTATCTCTCTCTCTCGCTCTCTCTCCTAAAGAGCAAAGGACACCATCATGTTAACTCACTCTGGCATAGAGTAACACACACACCCACACAACCCTCGGGCCTCACAGCTGTGCCTCTTGTGATGTGTGTAGTAAAGTTGATCAGTGTGCAGAGGGACAGGATCTCTGGGCGATTACTGTTTGAGGATGTGAGGGCTTTTTTTAATCCTCCTTCATGGACAGCAGCCCTTAGTCCAGAGCTCCTGTGACTGGGATCAGATGAGTTTAGCATGTGATTTGTTTACTCTGTTGTCGCGAATGGGAGCTGCACACTGTAAAATTGTATGAGAGCGCAACATAATCTCATGGCTATTTCTAACTTTTAGATTCAATGGTTAATTTGTATGAATTGGGATGGGGTTAGGGGACATGCTTCTTTTTAAAAATCATGTTTTTGTACAAATCAAACTGTATGAATTCATAAGAATTAGCCACTTTTCAGACAATACGCAATAAGTTTGTTTTCTTCTATGTTTTATGAATTATGAAGTCAAATAACTGCTATTGTTCATGCTTTTTTTATTCAAGAGACATTACAGGGACATTATTTTTAAGAAAGTGTCAATTTATGCACTGGTTGACTTTGTTAATATTACTAATTATCATTATTATTATTATTATTTGAGTAAGAACATGGATATAAGTCAAATTAAGGTTGAAAAAGATTATTAAAAAATAGTCAAATTTATTATTCCTGATCTATTTATTAATTTACATAAGATTATTAAGATATTAGAATATACAGTAGGGAAAATAAGTATTGAACGCGTCATGTTTTTCCCTGGGAATAATATTTCTAAAGGAGCTGTTAACATGGAATGGAACCAGATTTTGGTGAAAACCCAAACAATAGAAACATAAAAATAAAACAAAACAATAAAAATCTGAAAAATGAGTTGTGTGTAATAACAATGCACTGTAAAAAAAAATTATAATAATTTTTTACAGAAAATATCTCTAATTTTTTTACAGTAATTTTTTGTCATTTCAAATTATATTCAAAACTCAGTAAAATGACAAACAATATCTCTAAATTAACAGTTTTACTTTCATTTTAGGTACTTTATCATTAAAGACAAATTACTGACATTTTTGTTTTTTATACAGGGAAATTACACTTATTTATACAGTATTTTTCTTTTAAATTATATTCAAAATTCCGTAAAAATTATACACAATATCTGTAAATTAACAGATTGACTGTTATTTTATGTACTATATAATTAATGACAAATTACAGCAATTTTATATAATATAAAATACAATAAAATTTTATACAATAAAATTGCCGTATTATTTACAGAGTGTTTTTTTCCTGTATTTTTAAAGTACATTTAAAATTACGTAAAATTATAGTAATAAATTTGCAATTACTTGCACTGTAAAAAAAAAATAAAAAAATCGTGAAAAAAAGGTCAAATGACTTAAGATTTAAAACTGAATCATTCCATTTAACTTAAACCTCTACATGTTTTACATAAATACTATTCAATAAAATATATCAACCGTAATTTTAAAGTTGTGAGAATTTTATTCAGTTGCATCTCGCATGTTGTTTTTTCCAGACTTTCTTGATCCAAAATAAAACTGTCAAATTACAACCTTGAGCATGTCTTGGCATTTTACTAAAGGTGTTTAATCATAATGATTTAGGGAAAATTCTTTTAAATAACATTGTTTTTTCTTGAACTTTTAGTGCAGTCACTTTATTGATGGTGTTCAATCAAAATAATCTAGGAAAAGTCTAATTTGTTTCTCTGTAGAACATTGTTTTCTGTAAAACTCTTATTGTGTAACTTTATTGAACTGATTCGATCGTAGTAATCTAGGAAAAGTTTGTAAAATAACATTGTTTCTTTGTAAAACTCTTATTGTGTAACTTTATTGAACGGATTTGATCGTAATAATCTAGGAAAAGTGTGTAAAATAAGTGCTTTTCTGTAAACATTTTAATAAAAATATCTGTAGATTTATTATTTTTGCACTCTATTTCAACAAAAGAATTTTACCATAATTTTATGGTTTTTGTTTGGCAGCCGTAACTGCCAGTTATTTGACCTTTTTATTACGATTTCTTTTTTTTTTTTACAGTGTGGAATGACACAAGGAGAAAGTACTGAACTACTGAAATGTAATTAATACTTTATACAAAAGGTTTTTTTGGTGATGGCAGCTTAAAGATGCCTCTCATCTGGAGAATGAAGTCACATGCATTGCTCAGGTGTGAGTTTTTCACAGACTTCAACAGAGTGTAAAAAATCTTGATGGTTTTGTGGGTCTCGTCTATCAAATCTGAGCTTTAGTTTGTATTTTATATTGTATTTGAGTCAGGTGATTGGCTGGGCCATTCCACAGCTTGATTTTATCTCTCTGAAAGCGTTTGAGAGTTTCTTTGGCTGTGTTTTGGATGATTGTCTTACTGAAATGTCCACCCTGGTTTCATCTTCATTATCCTGATATTGTAGCTGTTGGACTGAAGCAGCTGATATTAATTGACAATGATGAAGGGCAGAATATTGTTGAATAATATGAGATTTCAGCTGCTGTCTGGGCTATCACTGCCTTTCTACACCTCCTTTTGTTCATGTGTTCAATACTTTTTTCCTGTGTCATTTCATGTTATAACACATAACTTCATTAGTAAACTAATTATTATCGTTTTCTTTGAATATATGGATTTCTCTGGTTGTTACCAACATCTGGTGATAGTCAACAGCACCTTTAGAAATATGTTTTGTGAGAAAAATGGTGACGTGTTCAATACTTATTTTCCCCGCTGTACTGTATATAAAAAAGGTTATTATAATGCAGACACATAATGACTTTTTTTTTAATTTTTATACTTTTTGTTAGTTTTTGAAGTCAAATACGGTTGAAAAATAACATGGCAATATAATTACATAATTTAAAAAAGACAACAATTTATTTTTGTAATCAAATCAAAACCTAAAACATTCTAAAACAGTGGTCAAGATTTGGAAAGATTATGTTCATTTATTTTTTTTAAATGTATGCTCATCCACTTGAAACAGCAAGTTTTTGAAATATTATTTAAATCTAGAAAATCTGTTTTCTATGGGATCTTTTTTGTTATTTTTTGATAAAAAGCTGAACTGATGGATTTTCAGCATCATTTCCTCTCTTCAGTGTTTAGGTCAGCGGTTCGCTAGATCGTCTGTATGACAAGCTGTCTTCTCTGGATGTGTACTCTGGACATGTATCTGAAATGTACAACAAAATCCACCCTAAATATAATGTATTTACACTCTAAAAATAATGTACTTCAGATTCACAAAACCGACACTGTAAAAAATAAAAAATTGAGTTAACTTCAAATTTTAAAGCAACCGGCTGCAAAGAAATTTTGAGTTTATTAAGCTTCAGTGGTTGAAGTTGTGGCAAATTTTTTATTTAAGTTGACTGAAAAGGCTGTTTTAAGTCAAGTATACTTTATGAAATAATTGTCACAACTTCAACCACTGAAGCTTAATAAACTCAAAATTTCTTTGCAGCCGGTTGCTTTAAAATTTGAAGTTAACTTTTTGGCTTAAATAAAGAAATCAAAAATCTCCTCAACTGATTTTTTTTACTTTCATTCAACAAACAGTTCCAAACATGCAGTTAAATCGTTTTTGATGAGTAAATTCAACTCTGAGTTCAAAAATATGTCCACCTAACTTACAATTTTAAACCGAGTTAACAATTTGTAAGTTGGATTTTTTTACAGTGCAGTGCCCTCTAATGGATTTGTCTTCTGAAGTATGCAACAAAACTTACCTGATTTACACACAGATTTACAAATGAGTCTGAGCTTGTTTTATTGGTTCACATGTAAACACAGTCACTGTCTGACCTCTGTTCCTTTCACAAACCAATAAAAAGTCTAATATGGCGCACAACTTTTAGGGTTAGTGTTAATGTTATGATGATGAAGTTACATTTAGTGTTACACAGAAAAAAATGTGGTTCAAAAATCACATATTTTAAGATCCACGTGACAGGGACTTTTAAATGATCAAAAGATTTCAATGGTTCAAGTTGCTCATGTATTTGCTCTGACGAACAGAATGTTACTGGTTTGATAGTGTAAGTGGTTCTTCACACACCTCTATAGTATTTAAGCAGCAAAAACAATAGAGAGTAAGTGTGACTCATTACTTGTTCGTTTGTCTTCTAAGTGCTGAAAGTGCCAGAGGCCATTGACATGAATTAGGTTCGTGCTCAGTCTGAAAAACACCGCTCTGAGAGCTGATTTATCTGTAGCGTTTGTGCCGTCGGGGCAGCCAGTCATTACCTGTGGGATGTGTGAATCTCAGATCAGGCCTGTGTTCAGATGCTACACAGACAGTAATGTTGAGTGAAGGCCAGACAGACAGTCCCACCTGAGAGATGATGCATGTAACTCTGAATAGTAAATGCAGAGTAATTGCAGTTTGTGGGGCAGTTGTGGTTACTTGAAATCAAAAGGTTGCAGGTTCGATTCCCAGTCCCTGCAGAAATTAAATATCTTTGATACCCAGCTCTAGTGAGGGTGCCTTGCCCTTGAGCAAGGCACCTAAAACCTAATTGCAGAGTGCACATTTACCGGCCACTTTATTAAGTACACCTTACTAGTACCTTTTGCCTTCAGAACTGCTTTAATCCTTCATGGCATAGATTCAACAACAAGGTATTGGAAATATTCCTCAGAGATTTTGGTCCATATTGACATGATAGCATCACGCAGTTGCTGCAGATTTGTTGGCTGCACATCCATGATGCGAATCTCCCATTCCACCACATCCCAAAGGTGTTCTATTGGATTGAGAACTGGTGACGGTGGGGGCCATTTGAGTACAGTGAACTCATGTTTAAGAAACCAGTCTGAGATGATTCGTGCTTTATGACATGGTGCGTTATCCTGCAGGAAGTAGCCATCAGAAGTAGCCATCAGCAGCAATACTCAGGTAGCTGAGGCATTGACACGATGCTCAATTGGTACTAATGGGCCCAAAGCGTGCCAAGAAAATATCCCCCACACCATTACACCACCACCACCAGCCTGAACCATTGATACAAGGCAGGATGGATCCAAGCTTTCATGTTGTTGATGCCAAATTCTGACCCTACCATCCGAATGTCACAGCACAAATCGAGACTCATCAGACCAGACAATGTTTTTCCAATCATCTATTGTCCAATTTTGGTGAGCCTGTGCAAATTGTTTCCTGTTCTTAGCTGACAGGAATGGCAGCCAGTGTGGTCTTCTGCTGCTGTAGCCCATCCGCCTCAAGGTTAAACTTGTTGTGTGCTCAGAGATGCTCTTCTGCAGACATCGGTTGTAACGAGTGGTTATTTGAGTTACTGTTGCCTTTTAATCAGCTGGAACCAGTCAGGCCATTCTCCTCTGACCTCTGGCATCAACAAGGCATTTGCGCCCACAGAACTGCCGCTCACTGGGTATTTTCTCTTTTCCTGACCATTCTCTGTAAACCCTAGAAATGGTTGTGCGTGAAAATCCCAGTAGATCAGCAGTTTCTGAAATACTCAGACCAGCCTGTCTGGCATCAACAACCATGTCACGTTCAAAGTCACTTAAATCACCTTTCCTCCCCAGTCTGATGCTCAGTTTGAACTGCAGCAGACTCTATTGACCATGTTTACATGCATAAATGCGTTGAGTTGCTGCCATGTGATTGGCTGATTAAAAATTTGCATTAACGAGCAATTGGACAGATGTACCTAATAAAGTGGCTGGTGAGTGTATGTTCACTGTATGTGTTTGTGCTCTCACTTCTCATTCGTGTGTGTGTGCACTTGGATTTGTTAAAAGCGGAGGACCAATTCTGGTATGGATAACCCTACTTGACAATACTCACTTCACTTCAAATATCTAGAAGCATCAACTTATACATATTACTCTCAAAATATCTGTACTCTGGCTACTCTCTCTGTTTTTGCTTTGGAAGCAACAACAAAACAAAACTCAGATATAAAATAAACTTGCAATTCTTACTTTTTTCTAGAAATTTTGTTTACTTCTAACAATTCAAAATTTATTTCTTGCAATTCTGAGTGTCTATCTCACATTGTTTTTCTCAGTTTACATCAAATTTTATGTACTCTTTCACAATTTATTTCTCTTAATTACTTGACTTTATATAGTTTCTATATAGTAGTACATAGTTGGTTGTACCCCAACGTCATCAGGACGTTAGATTTTGGTTAGTTAATGCCACAAATTTAAACCAACCAAAGATCATGGTCTACTGATGTTAGACTTTGACGTTGTATGGGCGTCACATTATGACGTTAATATGATGTTGGATTTTGGTTAGTTAATGCTACAAATTTAAACCAACCAAAGATCACCATCTACTAGGGTTGGGCCGATAGACGATGCCATCGTCCATCGCCGATGGCCGATAGACATCATGATGCTGAGCCGGCATCGCCGATCCTCCACCACGCCCCCGTCGTGAACCCGCTTGTGAAAAATACACACTTAGGCGCCGTTTACACTAATACAGCTTAGTTTTAAAATGGCATTTTAGAACAAAAATGACCCCCGTCCACACTGGCGTTTCATCCAGCATTTCTGAACAGCCCTCCATCCACTGAAAACGCATATCACGTGACCACACACACACACACACACACACACACACACACACACACACACACACACAGCCACACACAGCCACACACACACACACACACACACACACACACACTATCATGCGCTCGTCTGAGCTCCAGAGACCAGTGTACGTTGGACAGTTGATCAAGGAATGGATGTATCGCTGGATCGTGTCTCACTATAGAGGTTAAATGTGATATTTAATTAATCTTGTCTCTATCCAGGGCTTAATTTGTGCCGGAACACCCCTGATCCGGATCCAGCACCTCTGAAATATGATCTGGCACTTCATTTTACCGATCTCCGTCCTTAACTGTCCTCCTCCCCTGTCCGCTGTTCATTTTCACTTTCTTCCGCGACTCCCTAACCCTCTTCACTTTCGTCCGCGACACCCCAGCGCCGCTCACTTCCGTCCGCGCGACCTCCTCGCCGCTCACTTTCGTCCGCGACACCCCACCGCACCAAACAAACTCTGCCTACTCATGCCAGAGTCCCGCGGAAAAAGTGATTGACAGGTCGTAATTTGTGTGTAACTTATCTTTATTTATTTATGATTTGGTTATGGGTAAAACAAAGACCAGGTAGTTGAAACGGTAGGCTACAAATAATTAATTCGTTATGAATGAATTAATTATTCATAAATAATTAATTCACCCCAGCATATGAAGACGATGCCATCGTCCATCGTGATGTTTCACATTAGACATCGTACGATGCTAAATTGGTCAACATCGCCCAACCCTAACGTCTACTGATGTAACACTTTGACGTTGAAATGACGTCCCATTATGATGTTAAAATGATGTTGGATTTTTTTTAGTTAATGACACAAATTTAAACCAACCAAATATCCCTGTCTACCAATGTTACACTTTGACGTTGTATGGACGTCACATTATAATGTTAAGATGACGTTGGACTTTGGTTAGTTAATTCCACAACCTAAAATCAACCAAAGATCAACATCTACTAATGTTATACTGAAGTTATGTGGACGACTTATTATGAGGTCATTTGGATTTTGCTTCCCTGACGTCCCAACCAAAATCTAACCAAATACCTACATCATATGATGTTGTGCGCCTGCTGGGTTATATCACACAAGAGTTTACACCCCACAAATATTTTGTTTCTCTCCGAATTCAGAGCTTATATCAGAATTGCAACTTTTATTTCTCACAGTTGTGTTAATGCTGAAACATAGTCAGAACTGCAATTGAGTTTAGAGACTTCTTTTAATTATTACATCTTTTCTCACAAGACAGCAGGTACAGACTAGTTTTACACAAACGCAAGCACTAGTTTATTCAGCCCACTGCCACTAGATCAAACTTTTTACAACATGGCAGAAATGATTGTAAAATGTGCTCAGGGATACAGTGTGTGCTAATAAGCTTCTCACACAAGTCCTCCAGTATAGTAGGTAAAGTAGTAGGTGTGTATGCCGTGCTTGTGGTCACAAAAACAGACCCACCTGTTCTCCTCCTGTTTGGAGTCACTGCTCACTTCACACTATGCAAATAAATACAAGCAACAGCATTTGGAGCAGACCATTTGCTGCTGTTTTGAGTCGAGTTTCTGGTCCTGTTTACTGTTTTGAATGACGCTCGCTGACCTCACTTTCTGACATCAGACATAAACAAATTTACCCCCTACCACAGAACACATGCAGTACACGTTTATCTAAATGCAGACAGTCTATTTGTATTGTTATTTTATAGCTAGTTATACAGTATAATAATAGAAACTAACCCTAACCTAATTCATTCTTTCATTTTCTTTTTGGCTTACTCCCTTTATTACACTGGGGTCGCCACAGCGGAATGAACCGGCAATTTATCCAGCATATGTTTTATGCAATGGATGTCCTTCCAGCTGCAACCCATCACTGGGAAACCCATAATTCAGCATTTGATAAAAAGAATAATAAATAAATAAATAAATAAATACATAAAGTTGAAACCAGAAGTTTACATACACTCTAAAAAAGAAACATAACCATTTTTCAAAAAAATGTCTAATGGTAAATCATACTAAACGTTTAATATTTTAGGTCTGTTAGGATTATCTAAATGATTGATATTTGCTAAATGACAGAATAATGAGAGATTTTTTTTTTTTTGAGAATTGTTTATTAATTTCTAGACAGTCAAAAGTGTTTATACATTTCCTTGTGATTTTTTTTAACTTAGCTTTTAAACTGTATAACTTTGGTCAAATGTTTTGGGTATCCTTCCACAAGTTTCTCACAATAGTTTGCAGGAATTTTGGCCCATTCCTCCTGACAGAATTGGTGTAACTGAGTCAGATGTGTAGGCTGTCTTGCTTGCACAAGCTTTTTCAACTCTGCCCACAATTTTTCTATAGGATTGAGCTCAGGGCTTTGTGATGGACACTCCAAAACATTCACTCTGTTGTCCTTAAAGCACATTTTAACTAATTTGGCAGTATGCTTTGGGTCATGGTCTGTTTGGAAGACCCATTTGTGGCCAAGTTTTAATTTCCTGGCTCATGTCTTGAGATGTTGCTTCAGTATTTCTACATAATGTTCTTTCTTCATGATGCCATCTATGCTGTGAAGTGGACCAGTGCCTACTGCAGCAAAACAGCCCCACAACATGATGCTGCCGCCCCCATACTTCACAGTTTGGATGGTGTTCCTAGGCTTGTAAACTTTCCCCTTTGTCCTCCAAATGTAACATTGGTCATTATGGCCAAACAGTTCAATCTTAGTTCCATCAGACCACAGGACATGTCTCCAAAAATTTAAAATGTACATTTCTGGTTTCAACTGCAAATAAAAATATAAATAAACAAACAAATATGCCTATTTTCATGGCCATATATTTTTATATCTACTGTAATACATGAAGAGTTCAGATGCAAAAACCTAAGTTTGCAAAAGTTTGCAAAAACATAAGTCTGCAAAAGTTCCAGCTGGAGTTTACTTTTACACAGGCATTTTCTCAGCCTCAAATGTTTATATTGAGTTATTTCATGTTAAAGGCAATGAAAATAACATATAATTTGCCATAAGATCAAAATGTCTGAACCTAGACATAACAGCCTGAAAGAAAAGCTAATTTTAGAAGAACATTTCAGATGACACTTAGAGGTTTTTGCATCTTAACTCTTCATATATCAGATTTTTGGCATTTATTTTTTCACAGAAATTATAGTTGAATTAATTTTATTAAAAATGACAAAAAATGCTGGCCATGTAAAATATATTTCTGACTGTGCTGAAAGTAAAACCCAAATCGAAATAAACGTGCTTGAGCGGTAAATGGTTTTATTAAATGTAAATTAATGAGATCCAACAGCATATATAGCAGACTACAACAGATTACCGTCACAATCACGCAGGAGACCCAAATGCAAGTGAATGCAAGTGATTTATTAAACAGGGATAACAGGAAATAACAGCTGGTATAGATTTCACCAGATATCGAGGGTTAGGGTAGAGCAATGATGCATCTCTCAAGGAAATCGACAACGCTTAACAGCGGTAATAGTTTCTCAATGAAACAGATCCAGGGAGATCTCTCATAGAATTCCACAACGCCAAACAGCGGTAACAGTTCTTCAGTGCAGCAATGCAAAGTGAATATCCAGTGAGTGTCGACAACGCTAAACAGCAGTAACAGTACTTCGGTGAATTCAGCAGTGCTGACATTTCCAAAAGCAACAGTCTCTAAGATCAACTCACCACCAGCGGATACAGCGGGAAGAGCCCAACAGGAACAGACACAGACATGAAACAACAACGAACTGACAACAAGAGACGCGAACGCTGAACAGATGAAGGTCCCGTAATGCGCTGGACCTGTGGTGTGCTGATTGACAGCTGAGCATGTGACTGCCCAGCTGACGACATGAAAACACAGACAGCCACGCGGTGAAAGATAGCCAAACAAACACACCCACAAACACACACATACATACGCGCACACACACACAAGAGGAACAGACAGATCCCCAACCGTGACAATTACTCATGTAAAATACATTTAAAACGCATTTAGCTGCCACTGACTCTACATTTGTCATGATCACCAGCGATCTTACCCTTATAAATCACTGGAAAACATTCATTATCACCAGAACCACAAGTCTGATACTGATATGAACTACAACTCCCGTCATGCATCTCACACACACCAGTTACGGTTCACCCATGATTGCATACACACAGCTGAGACTCGAAAGGATTAATGACCAGGGGTGTGTTTCACAAAAACAACGACATAACTTGCAGCTGAACTATCATAGTACTATGCATCGTTTGGGAAAAGAACGATGTAATGAGGAGTGTTTCCCAAAACAGTAGTTTCTCTGTCGCAGATCCATGGTTTAAACCACGTTAGTTATAACGTAAAACGTCCATAATGACGCCCTAAACAGGGTGGAGTAACTACTTCTTTAGAGAAAAAAATCATAATATTTTGTGCAAATTATATTGTTTTACACGCACACACATTAAAAAAAGTCCAATATTAGTTTTGGTAAAACCATATACTTGTTTTCCATATAAATTGAAATATAGGCTATGTAAACAACACATATAGGACCTATACACAGTATGTTTTCTTTACAAATTTTATTGAGAATATTCCATATAAAATCACTTAGCTAACACATTTCCTAATCTCATAGCCTATATAAATAATATAAATTGTCAATTGTTGTATAGGCATAATTAACAGTTCATTAAGAAATGAAAAAAAAATCCTACTTTAATAATTATAATAATAATAAAGATTTATTATTATATTTCTAAAGGAATAAGGCATAACTGGGAATAGTACACAACCAGGAACTATGCTTCTAACTACAGCTCTAGAGGTGTAGTTGCAAGCGTACAAGTTTGCGAGGCAGTTTGCGAATGTTCGTTGGAACAACGAATTTGGGAAATGCCAAATCAACGAGCTATGTTTGTAATGACAGAACTTGCGATCTTAGATGGCTGACAATGGTTTTCGAAAATGCACTCCTGGACTATTTATACACCTCACTTTGACGCACACATTGCTGAGTCTTGTTTGGTACCCTGTAACAATACGAAGCATTCTTCTAGTCTAGTCTTTAGTGTTTATCCTGTCTCTAGTCTCTATATTGTTTATTCTGTCTGCCGCCTGCATCGACCATTTGCCTGTTCTCTGATTGCGCTTCCAGATTTTCTTATTTGTACCCTTTACTCCTGTATTTGACCATTGCCTGTCTTACGACTCTGAATAAAGCTGAATTTGGATCCTCACTCCATTGTCACCCGACCCCCTTGTGGTTAAAACATTTATCTCCTAATAACATGTCTGCAATTTTAATGGTCGCAGACAACCAAAACACAAAACAATGATTCAATGAAAAGCCCTGTAAATCAAACTTCATGCTTTTTAACACAAAAGACATATAAAAAAAACATAAAAAAAGAAGTATAGATAATCAAGTCAACCTAATATGCTTAAGTCCTGTAGGTACTTCATAAAAACCGGACATTTTTACAGTGATACTAAATGCTTTTTAAAAAGTACAAACTATCTGTCAGATGGCAGAAGGCATGTACACTTTTTCAGCAGAAGTTTTGTTCATTTAGAGGTCTTAGAATTGCTTGCATTAAGGGATTCACAAGGGTTAAATGTCCATTAATATTAGATACCTATTGTCATTTTGCCCATAGCGTGACCCGACACGCAGTCAGCGGTAAAGCCACAGTGCATTCTGGGTCCATATTTGAAAGCTGATATCGTGAGTGTTTACATTCCTGTCTGGCATATTGTGCATCTTCAAAGAAGGAGAAATCAAGCCACCTCTTGCTTTTTCAGTGAACTCTATATTAACATACTTTGTGTAAATGAACCATTAACTGCTCTATCTGTGCTTTACGTAAACAGCATTCATACACCCACAGCCAGAAGAGTGATGAAGATAAACTGGCAAGTTTAAGAATGAAGGATGTCAAAGAGATCAGGGGGGGAAAAAATCATCTTTGCGTTGCGGTCGTTTGCATGAAACAAAACGTTTACAGTAAAGTCAGGTTACGTTTCCGCTTGTGTGTTTTCGTTTTTAAAACACACAGCATTTGCTACAGTTATGCTTTGTATCCAAGCTATTAGTTTTTGACCTTTAAAAGCAGATTGGAAACATTGTAGAGCTTTGAAAACTTGAGTAGACGGACCAAAAATGGAGAAAAATTGAAAAAAATCTCCCTGATTGGCTTTTTCTGATCATCGCATATCGTTCTCCAATTTGTCAAGCCCTGATCATATGACCATCACATTGACTTTGGCTTAATTGATTTTATTTTTCAAATTCAACGAAGCCAAGAATGCAAAAAGAACATTGAGTTTTTGCTTTAGTTTAAAATGTAACAATGTTGGATTTTTATCGTGATTATACTCAAATAAAAGTAAAACCATTACAGTTTTAAATGATGTCATACTTCAGTTTGAATGACCAAAAGGGATTGTGTATTTTACAGCGTTAGTACACGCAAAAAATCTAAAATGATGTTATTAATCACTCACCCACATGTCGTTTCAATCCTCTGAGACCTTCATTCATCTTCAGAACACAAATTGGATATTTTAGAATAAAACAAAAGCCTGGTCAGATCAGGGTGTGCGTTTACTATGGCCAATACAATGCTTGGTTGTTGCACTGCTGACTCAAATGGAAAAACCCTGTATTTCCTGTAGTAATTGCACACCCTGATCTGTAATAGAAGAGAAAACATCAGTAAACAAAGTTGCTTTTATTGATTTTTTTTGGTGCACAAAAGTGTTCTTGTAGCGTCACATGATTACAGTTGAACCACTGAAGTCACATGAAATGTTTTGACAATGTTTTCGGTTCTTTTTCTGAACTACAGTATAAACATCTCAGGTCTTTTGCCAAATATGGAGGATGAGGGAGCTCTCAGATTTCATCCAAAATATCTTAATTTGTCCTCAGAAGATGAACGAAGGTCTCTAGGATTTGAAACAACATGAGGATGAGAAATTAATAACGGTTTAATTAATAACACCATTTAAGCTGTTTTGCATTATAACGTGATAACGCCTGAGCATCTTGCATGCACACAATATTTAGCAGCATATACTTGATAGCATAGCCTGCAGTACTGTATATTGAAGCTTGACATTGCAGCCTGCAGTCAAACAATCATACAGATATGTTAAAAGTGATACCATGCATATTTAAATGGTCAGTTGTACAGTTTGTGCTGACAAATGATAATGTGTACAAAGCCTTGATTCAATAAAAATTATCGCCATTTAACATTTGCTAATATATAATAATAACATCTCCATTCATTCATTCATTCATTCATCTTCGGCTTAGTGCATTATTTATCAGGGGTCGCCACAGCGGACTGAACCACCAACTATTCCGGCATATGTTTTATGCTGTGGATGCCAGCCACAACCCAGTACTAGGAAACATCCATACATTCACTCACACACTACAGTCTTTTATTTCGTTTATCTAGTTGACCTATATGGTGCATGTCTTTGGACTGTGGGGGAAACCGAAGCACCCGGACGAAACCCATGTGAACATGGGAAAAATATGCAAACTCTTCACAGAAATTCCAACTGGCCCAGCTGGGATTCGAACCAGTGACCTTCTTGCTGTGAGGCGACAGTGTCAGCTAGACATTTATATGCCTATACTATAACGAATGCCCATATAATTAGGGTTTTTATTAAATTAATCATTTCATATTATGCAGTAATAGCTTATTTTAGGTTCTGACATGTATTCTTGGTCCTGTAGTTCGAATAGAGATCTTTTCAGAAACATTACAAATGCAAGTACAGTATGGACGAGGAATGCTTCATTTTAATACAGTTTAAAAATGAACCGTACCCTGAAATGAACCCTATTGCACACCTCTTAAAAAATTAAACTAGACGTTGCAACGATGCAGAGTGCAAGATCTGTGATTGGTCGGCTTGGTGGCGATGACTACTGTGGGCGGAGCCTAGAGCCACGAGGAGCTCAAGGTGGATAGGGATCCTGTAGGTCAGAAAGTATAGTTTACTGCTGAACAACTGATTTTATCATGGTAAAATAACACAGAAATCAAACATTGATACTTCAGTCTTCTCCCAAAGCTCCGAGAGGTCTGCTTAGAGAAGCTATCGATCACAACTGTCATTTTTATAGCATTAAATTACTGGCTAAAAGTTACAAAAATGAAGATCTGCACCTATATCAGCTGATAACCAGTGCCTTTATTGACCAAAACCATCTTTCGAGAAATTTTATTGCAAGTGTAATAATTTTTTATTTGTGCTCAAGTCTTGTTCATTAACACGGAGGAGGCGGGGTTAAATTGTGACTTGTACTGCAGCCAGCCCCCAGGGGGCGATCTAACGGCCAGGGGTGTCACTCAATAGCAGGTATGAAGCACACTTGGTTGTGACAATGCAGAGCGCAAGATAACGAGTGTGGGCGGAGCCTAAAGGCACGAGTGCAGAGCGAGGCCGGTGCCATGAGTGTTTAACAAGTCTTGAGTCCTGTGGAGGAGCTTCAAGTGTATACGATAGTTTTGTGTTGATTTTATGATTAAATTTGTTGCACATTTGCCAGTATCCAGTTCTTTCTTCTTTGAATGAGTGTGAGTTTGAGCTATTGTTACAGTAGCATCGCACTTATTTTTGGCAAAAACCCAAAACACAGCCAAAGAAACTGGACACAGTGAGAAACCCCACTGCCCACTAGTATTTTTGAAGTGTTATTGGCAGAGCGGCACAGACAGAATGCAGAAAGTATACAGTAAATACTCACATGTGCAAAAAAAAAAAAAAAAAAAAGAGTATAGTGGAGTATAATGATTACTTGACACAACAGTCTAAATCAGCCTTAAGATAGAGTATGTCTGTATTTGTGTGTGCTGCACAGTGTGTGGTCTTTGACAGAGGAATGCTGCTTTCTCCTGTACGTGTGTGTGTGTGTGTGTGTGTGTGTGTGTGTGTGTGTGTGTGTGTGTGTGTGTGTGTGTGTGTCTGAAAGGCAATGTCTCTAACCATTCAGCTCAAGGACACCTGCATGACATTCCTGAGCACGACACTTTGAACTCTGTGCGCGCGTGTGTGTGTGTGATGTTCAAACAGAAAGTAAGTCTTTTAAGCCAGGACCTCGGGCACATGGACACACCTCTAATCCAGGATAGCTGACTTCAAATTTCAAGATGCAAATATATTTTACTGGCATGGTGAAACCGGTTTTCAGTAGTATTCATGGTGCTTGTTAAGGCAAGCTTTACCAATATTGCTCAAATGCAAAGGTCAAAGCTTGTATTATTATTTTGTTTTTGTGGATATTTAACCCGCTATGGCATGAATTTTTGTTTTAGGAGAAAAAAAAATATTTCACCCTAATTTATGTAGAGCAGGGGTCGGGAACCTTTTTTCACCAAAGAGCCATTTCTGATTTTTGTAGCAAATGCATTTTTTAAAGCGCCATTAAGGTATACTACTATACATAATACAGGTTTAAACAAAATCTTTATTTTTGCCCATGGACAACTCAAAAATCTAAAAATATAAAGCATCACACAGGCCTGTAGCCAGCCTGGTGAAAGGGGTGGTTCTTTTTTCTCAAAAAGTGGACCTTTTTGCAGTTATACACCTCAGTTTCTATTTAACTATTGATAAGCTAGTCAGATGTCATCATAATCACACTTTTTGATGTACTAAAAATATTTCCTAAAAATTTGCAATAAAGAAAAATTAAAAACAAGACTAATTTTTAAAATACAAATTTGTTACATCATACATCATTAGGAAAAAATAGGAATCTGTTAAAGTTTTAAAGTAAAAAAAACGTAGCCTACTGTCATTTATTAGACAAAAAACAAACTGGCCAGCACATTCAACTGTCCTCAGTCAAAATTTGGCAATTTCAATAAAAATAATAATTACAAAATATTAATTAAAACATAATAATAATAATTATAATATTAATAATAATAATAACAATAATAATAAAATAAATAATAATAATAATAATAATAATAATAATAATAATAATAATAATAGTAATAGTAATAAGAATAATAATACTAATAATAAAACAATAATAATGAAATCTTCAGAATTTTTCTAGCCTCTTTGGTAAAAAAAAAAAATTACATTTGAAAATTCCTGGATATCAACAATAGCCAAAATATTTTCAAATTAATTTAATATGGTCCACTTCTGGTGCTTCACACCTTTTTATTGCTCATTTTTTATTTCAGGAATAAGGTCCAAGATTTAGAATAAAAGTTACCTGCAATGTTTTCTGTTTAAAAACAATACAGTAGTGAAAGAAGACTTCTCTTACATCAGATTATAGTCCCATCGAAGCAACAGCCGACAGAGGATTCCGTTTGGTCTTAAAGCCTTTTTCGATGGATTATTTTCATTATTTATGATGGCATCAGACAATGCGCTCATGTATGGGACAAATTCTGGACCTTTGTTAGTGAGGGGTGGGTCTTCCGGACCACCCGAACCCCCCACTGGCTACAGGCCTGAAAAGTTATATATTATACACTTATATTAAACATGTTTTGAATAGAAATCTGGCTGTAAAAGCGCACCTACAGGTGTTTCAGGCGCAGGTCAGATTTTCTCCAGGTCATAATTTATTTTATTTATATTAATTTTGTCTAAAAAATTATTAGACCTGTCCAGTTTCATCTGGAATGCATCACAGATCACCTTCTGAAGTGGTTTGAGCGATCGGATTTATATCCGATCAGAATAAAACAAATGAAGTGACCAAACAGCCTCAAAAACACAGACGTGACTGGATTAGTGCCTTTTGCTGTGAAGTGACATCTGACGGCTGAGGACTCCGCCTGCCATTAAAGACTTCGTCGTACAGTCATTTAAAAATAATAATGGTAAAAATAGGGAAAGGGAGGTCATGAAATGGACAAGTCAATAAATGTACAGGACGTCCCGGCTAATGCGGCCAGTTAGCCTAGAACCTCATGGATAGGGACAGATTTTCATCTGTTAGGAAGTAAGTAACGTTAGCCTTACCCTGTTTGGCAGTCTTTTTTAACATATGTTTAATAATTTGCGATAATGACGCCGCTGCCTGCCTTTTCTGCCTCTCTTGCTCTTTTTGACCCATAGCGTTACTCAGTATGGATGTCGCATCAAAGACTCAAATGTTACCACTCAGTGGGTTACGTCACGTGACTCGCGTCACAATATTGTGGCTTTGAGGCTCCATGGGCTCCAATTACTGGCCATAGTTATTTAAAATGACACTTTATTACAATATATATTAAATAGAAATATATTATATTATTATATAATAAATATATTATATAATATAAAATTACATCAAATAATTAAAAGGACAAATTCTGGACCTTTTGGCCGTGGGGGGTGGTTTGTACGAACCACACAAACCCCCACTGGCTACGGGCATGTCACATGTTGAGCAAGTCCATGAATAAAGAAAGGAAAAATTTGAGAATTTTTTCTTTTCGCCATTACCACTCATGAATGTTGTTTGAATTTATGTGGGCACGGTTACCATAGAAACCGAAGTTGTTTGCCCTTTATCCCAATTCAAGTTTATCCACAGCACATTGGTTGAAACCTTCTTTTATTATAAACTGAATTGTTGTTTATTTTGCTGTAAAAAATAAAAAACAAACAATAAAAAGTAATTGTAATTGTATTTTCAATAGGAAACTGATTTCTAGTTATGGTTAACATTTTTTAAAGCGTAAAATATTTTTGAAGGGAGACAGCTGGAGAGCCACATATTTTTAGTCAAAGAGCCACATGTGGCCTAGGTTCCCTACCACTGATGTAGAGTTTAGTTCCAACCCTGCTTCAACACACGTATCTGTAGGTTTCAAACAAGCATGAAGAACTCAATTAGTTTAATCAGGTTTGTTTAATCGGGGTTAAAGATAAACTATGCAGAACTGTGGCTTTTTGCAAGTTTAATTTGCATCTTTGAATGGAAACATAGCTAAAATGACTTCAAGTTCGCTGTGGGAAGGAATAAGCCTGCTCAATCTTGTTCTTTACCTCCATATAATATCAATATTTTCTGTGAGTAACAGTATACAGTAAAGCAAAACATAGTTATGGTGATAACTATACATTTCTGCACATTTCCATCGAGAGGACGTTATTGTTTTTACAAAAGTGGTCTAACTGCACTACGTTGCATTGAGGCAACAAATGAAAAACTACCATTTTAGTATATGGATAATAACAAAAAGTGTCAATTAAATATGCTTCTTCACATATTCATGCACATCACACATATTTTTAATATAACAAAATTTAAACTTAAATATGTTAAAAAGTGAAACCTATCTTACGTTCTGCTAGCAGTGTGCTCAAGCAGGCTATGGTTCCAAAAATGGCCCCCCAGAAGAAAGGTCAAACCCACACCCACCTCAAATTTTATTGGTCATCAAATGGTTTGTTGCCTGAGGGCAACACCGTGCCATAGAGGGTTAAGATCACTTTTGTACATAAAGTGAAAATCAATGGGGTCCTAAACAAATCTGGCTTGGAAAACTGCCATGTCGTTATAAATGATATGTTTACATGCACTCATTTCTTTCTGAATAAATCAAGTCTGATTTCTAAATTCTTAAAAACAAACAAACAATTCTGCACACTGACATGTTAAGTGAATCAGAGAAAACAGGGCTGCCGGACATAACAACATAAACTCATTACTGCATGACTTTCACATGATGCAGGCTCTGATTTATTGAATTTATGCATTAGCGGCTTTAGGGTAAATCGCAGCATGAAATCACGGATCTGTATGTGTTTCATCAAAACGTTTCATTCTGGAGCTGGCCGTGCATATTTTTATTAGTTGGCAAACGGCCAAAAATAAAAGCTTAATGGGTTAATGTATGAAAATGACAACAATGATTTAATGCAGTAATATTAAAGACTTTTAAAAAGATCATTATGAATGAAATTTCAGCCATATACAGGGCTAAACTCTACCAGTTGGGCCATTAAAAATAATTTTGTCATTTCTTAGCCATATATTATAAATAATGTGTCAAAACAAGCAATCTCTAGATCACAGGTGTCAAACTTAGTTCCTGCACAGTTTAGTTCCAACCCTAATTAAACAAGCCTATCAAACTAAGTCCATCAGCCTTGTTTGAAACCGACAGGTACTGTAAGTGTGTTGAAGCACGGTTAAAACTAAATTGTGCAGAGCTGTGGCCCTCCAGGAACTGAGTTAGTCAGAATAAGCCCTTTGAATTTTTTTTCTCTTTCAGATATTTCCCAAATGATGTTTAACAAAGCAAGGTAGAAATGTGTTGAAAAAAATCTTCTCTCCGTTAAATAGAAATTGGGGGAAAAAATAAACAGGGGGGCTAATAATTCAGGGGGGCTAATAATTCTTTAACTGTAAAACAGTACATACACATTTTTCCCAACATAACTTAAATAATAAACTTAATGTACAATAGTTTGTCAAGGTCAGTGTCCTCACCATATATGGTTTATAAATACAAGGAGAACTTTTAAACGAATGTTATTATAAGGAAGATGATTAAACCATACTGGTAAATAGAGTTATAGAGTCTTGTTAAAAGTTTTATTGAGATGGATTGTTGATGATTGGATGGGAGTTGGCCCGATTGGGTAGATTGACATGGACAAAGGAATATTAAGACCAATTTATAATGTTTTCAGACCTACAAGACATTATTTCAGTGCATTTAAAACTTTATAAGACGGTACATTTATAAGCGTACAATTTAGGCCTGCACAATATATCGTTTCAGCATCGATATCGAAATGTGCACATTTGCAATAGTCACATGAATTACAGTTGACCAGGAGCTACACAATTGTATTTAATTACTGTATTTTATTGTTTCCAGTCCAAATATCTACATTTCAAAGCGAAAACAAGATTATTTTGATTTCCCCACAGGCAGATAATCTTGCTTGTTTGAAAGAAAAACTCTTAATTTTTGCAATATTTCTTCTGAAGTTGAAAAACAAAACAATGTTTTTACTTGATTTAAGAATTTCGATATTTGGACTAGAAATGAGACAAAGTAAGAAAAGCATTTTTTATAATAATAGCTGGTGTGTGGTGAGCGCACTGGCGCCGTTGTCCTGTGGCTGCCGTCGCATCATCCAAGTGGATGCTACACACTGGTGGTGGTGTGGAGAGACTCCCCTCATGATTGTAAAGCACTTTGGGTGTATGGCCATACACAATAAATGCGCTATATAAATACACATTACATTACATTACTTATTTATCAAGGTGCTAAGCGTAAAGTATGTTTCATTCAGAGTGAAAAAAGGTTTACATGCTTAAACTTGCAAAATTAATTAAGATCAAGCTCATTTTGATGAAATGAAGTGTTTAGAAGAAGATTTTTTTTATCAATCTGATTATAAAACCATCACTTGGTTGCATGCAAATGCAGCTGTAGAGAGACAGTTCACCCCAAAATTTAAATTCAAGTATTTAGTTGTCATGAGTTCCTTTGTTCTGTTGAACCCAAAAGAATACATTTTGAAGAATGTTGGAAACGGGTAACCATTAACTTCGATAGTAAATATAAAATAATATAAAAATAACTATGAAAATTTATAATATGGAAGTCAATGACTACCAGTTTCCAGTATTCTTCACTGTAAAAAATGCTGAGTTCCACACAATATCTTCATGTTGTACTAACACAAATCATTTAAGCTTTTTATTTAACTTAGTTGTTTTTACAAATTGAAGTGGATTGAACTGTCATGGTTGTCAGTTGCATGCGCTCTGTCTATTCATGTTTGCTATTGTCACGTGGGTTTGTGTTGTATCCTTCTATGTGCTCTGGTGTGTGTATTGTTTATATCACATGATCAGCAGGACTAATCAGCAGTTCCAGCTGATGGCACTTATGGCTTGTTTCCACTGAGAGGTACAGTACGATACGGGTCGGTGCGGGTCACCTTTACCAGGCTTACATTTCCACTACCAAGGGTACCCTTTTGGTGGGCGTGGTGTAAGACAGAAAGTTTCAGACGACGTCATGTTTACTGAAGGAAATGCTACAGTAACACCATACAGGTCGTTCACATATCATATGAGAAGCACTTCTCACAACACAGATGCTTTATATACATAAATACTTGTGTATAAATGTGTATTACTAACTTTTCTATGAACATGATTTGATTATAACTGCAGATCAATGATAGTATGAAATAGCCTACTGTAACGTCTGCGATTGTATAAAATAAATAAATGCAACATATATGAACACACACAGACCCTTACAGTCTCTGATATGTTACCTAAGAAAAACTACACACAGCATACATTTAGTCCTTATTTGGGTTAAAAAAACAACACGCAACATAGCCCACAGTCAGAGCAATCCTCTCATCTGTGTCTGTAATCTTCAGCAGCACATGTAACCTCTTGTTAGAAAGTAATTCCGTCATTCAGAGTTCATAATAGTCCAAAAGGCGATGATAATAGTTAAACATGGCAGTTTGCTCATGTTTTAGGTTGCAGAAGCATCATTTGGTGCTGTTTTGTCAGGCTTCTCCTTTGTTTTTCGCTCTTCACTCTCGTGTTTGTCCGCATCTGAATGGATCGGATAGCAGATCGCTTCAATGATCACGCGCACGTAAAAAAATATGAGCTCAAAAAATTCGTTATTTATATATAGACGTGATCGCGAGCTCTCTGGACAAAGTGAAACCACTCGCACTTTTAGACGAGCTCGTAAAGCAACAACAGGACACAGCAGATTTTGTTCTTCTTGGCTTTGTGGCTGTTCATCAAGACGACGACAAGGTTTGTTTGAGCTCAGGTCAACCTTGGCTCGTTATTATATGCATAAAGTATTACGATAATGTCTTGGCTGTGTATTAAAAAACATGGCGGTTCCATTGTTTTGATTCTGACTAGTTCCAAGAGCTCCTGACGTATCTCTGTAACCAATCAGTGTTCAGCTGCGCCTGTAGCTCCACCTTTTGGTACCCGTTCTCATGTTTGGTACCCTTTCGAAAAAAGTGGTACGGTACGGTTCGGTACGCCTTTTGACAGTGGAAACGGCCATAAAAGAGTACCGAACCATACTGTACCACTCAGTGGAAATGGGCCATTAGCTCACCTATTTAAGACCGGAATACCAGGACTTCATTGTCAGCTCGTTACACGGTTTAATGATCTGTGTCTTGTCAGGATCTGCTTGGGCTGGCTTCCTTGATGTCTTGTTATGATTTCTGATTCTACGACTATCTTCTACATCCACGCTGTTATCGCACACTGTTAGCATCGTTGTTGAACTCTTCATTGTTAATACATTGTCACTTGCACTTGGATCTATTTGACTTTGTATCATTACTACAACGTGACATGAATCTAAAACAAATAAGTTTCCCCCAAAAAAACCTTAAGAATTGGGTTGATTCAGCTCAATTTAAAAAAGTAGTTTAAACAAGCAGCAAAATGTTTGATTTTTAGCCTTCAAAAAATGTTTTGTGTTTGACAGAAAAAAAAGAAAGTGTAGAATTTTTGTTGTTGGGTGAACTATCCCTTTAACATCTATTATACATGAAGGGGAAAAAAGACACTCTTCAAGATATCTTCTTTTTTGTGTAAAGTGAAAAAATGACAACATTTCAGTTTGTACTCTGTGCAACCCTCAGAATTAACCTTGCACACACTTATCTATATTTTATCTGTCATTCTCTATTATGAAACCTGCCTGACACTCATCTGTCCACAAATCTGACAGGCAGCTTGTCAGGAAGTCGCCTGATTGGTCCTAAACAAACACTGGTCTTTTGTGATTGGTCAATGTTGCATCACGGTGTAACTGGTTCTGCTCATTCCCACTGCTGTGAAAGTCAATAAACGTCTCCACAGGCAGCCATTCAATCACCTCAAGCCATTTGGACTGCCACTGTGTGTGTGTGTTTTTCTGGAAAAGGTGGAGCCGTTTACAAGTACCAACCTGCCGCTTGTAAAACAAATGTGTGGTAAGAGATGAGAAGTGTTTCTCGATGCCACGCGGCTGCAGGTTTGCTTTAACACAGAGAATACCGTCACTCGTCACACCTCACGACAAGAAACAGCTCATAATAGAGCAAAAACTCACAGTTGTTTAACGTTGCAGATCATAAACGGCTAATCTTAAAGTAAATCTCATAAACGTGAACCTCACAGTGTTTTCTTTTAGAGCTGAATACAAAGAGCCTTCACAAACACTCAGGTGTGTGTCTCTGTGTGTGTGTTCATTCTGTCTGTTAGTAAATAATTTGGGCATTCCTTAACTGTTACACATTTACAAAGAGTTTTTAAGGCAAATATGCTCTCCAGGCAGCAGCTGAACAGGTAAACTAAGGTAAACTAATGATCACATTCATATACAGTATGTGTAAAACAGATTGTCAGAGGTTTAATCCAATTTTGTGTTAATAAATTAATCAAGTATAAATGACAAGTTTGTTCAAAAATGAAATGAAATGAATTAACAATTAATTAAGTTCATTAAATAAAACAGTAAATAAAATAAAATAGTGAATAAAATAAAATAGTAAATAAAAAAATAAAATAAAAAACATTTAATAAATAAAATAAAATAAAATAAAATAAACAAACAAATAAATAAATAAATAAAAAAATTAACTAAACTAAATACAATTAAACTAAACTCAAAGCTTTTATTTTATTAAATTAATTAGGTGTAAATAACATAGGTCCGACAAGTAATTTAATTTATTTAATTAATAATCTGTACTGAAATGAATTACAAGTCAATGAAGTTTAATTATTTTCTACACAATTAAATGGAAATGACTTCTTCATTAAAATATAAATAAATATTATATTACAATAGTAAATAACAGATTTGATAAGACATAGAAATAAATTAAATGTAATTAATTATTACATAATTTGCTTGTAATTATATTACCTGTATAACAAATATGCTCAGACACTGAATTGAAGTGAATTTTAAGTCAACACAATTCAATTCAATTATCTTCTATTAAATGAACTGTAAATAATTTATTTAATTATAATTATAATCTGTTTATAATCTGTTTTTAAATCATTTTCATTCTTTGTTGTCTTTATTTCTTATACTTATATTTTGTTTCTTTTATTCTTGTTAATGTAAAGCACATATATATATATACACACAGTTAAAGTCAGAAATATTAGCCCCCCTTTAAAAATTTTTTTTCAAATATTTCCCAAATTATGTTTAACAGAGCAAGGAATTTTCACAGTATGTCTGATAATATTTTTTTCTTCTGGAGAAAGTCTTATTTGTTTTATTTCGGCTAGAATAAAAGCAGTTTTTAATTTTTTACAAACATTTTAAGGTCAAAATTATTAGCCCCTTTAAGCTATATATTTTTTTGATAGTCTACAAAACAAACCATCATTATACAATAACTTGCCTAATTACCCTAACCTGCCTAGTTAACCTAATTAACCTAGTTAAGCCTTTAAATGTCACTTTAAGCTGTAAAGAAGTAGTCAAATATTATTTACTGTCATCATGGTAAAGATAAAATAAATCAGTTATTAGAGATGAGTTATTAAAACTATTATGATTAGAAATGTGTTGAAAAAATCTTCTCTCCGTTAAACAGAAATAAAAAAAAATAAACGGGGGTGCTAATAATTCTGACTTCAACTGTGTGTGTGTGTGTGTGTGTGTGTGTGTGTGTGTGTATATATATATATATATATACACACACACAGTTAAAGTCAGAATTATTAGCCCCCTTTGATTTTTTATTTCTTTTTTAAATATTTCCCAAATTATGTTTAATAGAGGAAGGAAATTTTCAAGGTATGTCTAATAATATTTTTTTTTTCTAGAGAAAGTCTTATTTGTTTTATTTAGGCTAGAATAAAAGCAGTTGTTAATTTTTTTTAAACACCATTTTAAGGACCCTGGTTTTTTAACACCCTTTACGCTATATATTTTTTCGATAGTCTACAGATCAACCCATCATTCTACAATAACTTGCCTAATTACCCTAACCTGCCTAGTTAACCAAATTAAGCTAGTTAAGCCTTTAAATGTCACTTTGTATAGAAGTGTCTTGAAAAATATCTAGTAAAATATTATGTACTGTCATCATGGCAAAGATAAAATAAATCAGTTATTAGAAATGAGTTATTAAAACTATTATGATTAGAAATGTGTTGACAAAATCTGCTCTTCGTTAAACAGAAATTCGAGAAAAAAATAGACGGGGGCTAATAATTCAGGAGGGCTAATAATTCTGACTTCAACTGTATATGTATATAAATATATATATAACAAAAAAAATTACATAATTATTATTATTATTTTACATTTTATGTAATTTATCAACACATTTTATAAGACATTTAATTTGAATTAATTTAACTTAGTCACTTACTGTTGTTTGATTTAGTCCCTGCTTTATCTGGGATTAAAATAAAATAAAATAAAATAAAGTGTTTTTACTTAGCTAGCTTTGCTAAACCCCTGTTATAAAACACCACCTGTTCATCATTATATTATTCATCATAAAGCCATCTGTACGGTGTACGCAGTATGCTTTTATCGCCATGTTCCACACTGTTTATGTAACATACATAACTGCTACATACACAAGTTCATGTGGCACATGTTCGTAAACTGTATATAATCTTTTGAGTGACTCAGATTAAACAGATCTTGTAAATAGATTAGTCTGCATATGGAGGATCAGACTCAGCTGGAGCTCCAATTTCATTCTTTGGTCTACAAAATAACAAAAGCAGCAGTAAACGGAGACTTACATATGACCGACGGACATTCACAAACAATTAATAATGTTAAAGAAAAAACTGAAATGGTATATGCATATTGGAACAAGAGCATGTTGGGTAGAAACATATTTCTTTGTTTTACGCAAGTTGGATTTTAATACAAGTGTATAAACCTTTCATTCATTCATTCATTTTCTTTTTGGCTTAGTCCCTTTATTAATCTGGGGTCGCCACAGCGGAATGAACCGCCGTGTATAAACCTATAAAGGCAAAATATCAACTTTGACAACACTGAGACAAAACTAAATGAATAGCTGTGACTCCAGAGGTCTTATGTCACAAAATAATCAAACCTGAACATTATTTACAACATTACTACCTCTAAACCACAGCCTCAGCAAACAGTCTTCAACATGCGTACAGTGGTGTTGCCAGGGAGTTTATGGCTAATGCTGTAAATAATGCTTCTTGTGCTGAGTGATGATTTCTCTTCATTTGGGGCCGTTCACACAACACATTTTTCCTTTTTTTGCGCTACTTTTCTATTGTTTTTTAATGCAAACATGTGCTTGATGGACGTGTGTGACTGTTATGCTCTCGCATCTCACATTTTTTTTGAAGTGCCACATTATTTAGGTGCCGTGTCACATGCAGGGCTGCTCATCACTGTCAGTTCCATAGCAGTAGACTAATCAAAGGAGCTCAGAGGCGGGGCAACCATCACAAATTTCTGATTACAGGTGCTCAGTGACTGTGTCTGAATACCCTCATGGTTTATGCTAGTGTTTTGCAATGAGTAAGCCATGTTTCTTGTTTCCCTATATACAGTATGCATTATTATATATATATATATATATATATATATATATATATATATATATATATATATATATATATATATATATTTATATATTATTTTTTTTTTTTTGGCTGCTGGTCTTATTCATTATACTTCTTTCCCACTTTTATTTCTGATGGACAGTGGATCAATGGGATTGTAAACCAAAAAGAATGTCACTGTATAACTATGATGTAAGACATCATTTTGTTAGAATGATTTAAGTATGTACAGTTAGTCTATGGCAGAGATGCTCAAGGTTGGCCCACTGTAATCTTTGATTTGGCCCACCATCCAATCTGAGAAGAGTGAGAATGATGGAGAGGCGAATGCCTTTAAAAGAGATCATCATTTCTAATTTGACGTAACCTTTTTTTGTTTGTTTGTTTTATTGCTTCAAATTGTTTCAATTAAATGTTGTAAACGAATCGATTTTTTAAAATGTAAATAATGTCACTCATATTAAGGTAAAAACTAGTGTTACTCCATTCTGTTATAAATTAGATTGTTTTTGTTTTTACTGTAACAAGTTCATTATAAAATGTAAAAGAAATGCTGTATTAGTAAATATAAAGGAATGTTTTCTAGTTATTTCTAAAAATTATTAAATAAATTAGGAAATTACCCATGGCAACTATATTTACCTTCGGCCCACTAACCTCAGTCAAATTTTGGTTTGTTTTTTCTTCATAAGAAAAAGTTTGCGCACCCCTGGTCTATTTTATTTTACTATTTTATTTTACTTTACTTTTCTTTACTTTATTTTATTTTAATTTACTTATGTATGTACTTATTTCAGCACTCTAAAAAATATCTGGAAATTTGCAGTTTTGTGATTCATGTTTTATTTTTTTATTTTATTTTTATTTTTTTTTACCTTATTTATGCTTTTTAAATTGCATTATGGGGCCATGATCTTTCTTCTAACAACTTATAACCTTGAAAAGTTCGAAAAAAGTGACTTTTATTAACATTTTTTTAAAGTGATATATTGTCTGGGTTGGTGACTTATTTCTCTCTGTTATACATTATATTATTTCAAACTCCTAAAATGTCGATAAAAGTCACTTTGTTAAACTGTATAGTTAAATTTTCAACATCAAAAGTCGACAGAGCAGAGATCATAGTCCCATAATGCAATTCACTACCATAAATAGTCGGAAAACTACAGAAACTGTTAATTAACAGATTTTTTTTACAGTGTATGTTAACATTGCTCAAATAAATAAAAATAAACGTAAAACAAAATGTCATAAAATATTATTTAAGAAAAAAATTTTTTTTTTCAACATACAAAGGTTCTGCCTACATCACAACAATAACTAAAATTTAAATATGCAAAGCAAATATTACTGATAAAGTAGTTCTTCAAAACCAGTGACACATGCAACTTCAGAAATTCTAAAGTAAAATAACTTTCCTTCTGATCCAATTTTAAAAAAAAAACACTGCAAACTAGTGAGTTCATCCAAAAAAAAAAAAATATCTGTCATAATTCAATCACCCTTGATTTGTTCCAAGCCAGTTAGATTTTTTTTTGTTGAACACAAAGAAGATAATTCGAAAAATGTAACTATTGACATCCATAGTAGGAAATACTAATACTATAAAAGTCAATGGTTACAGGTTTCCAACATGTTTCAAAATATCTTTTTTTGTGTTTAACAAAACAAACAAAAAACTCAAACTGGTTTGGAACAAGTCAGGGGTGATTAAATTATTTCAGGATTTGTGCGTGAACTATCCCTTTAAAGCTTTACAAAAAACACATCCAACTTAAAATACTGTGCAGTAAGTAAAATTAGAAACAAACAAAAAGGCTTTCCCCCCAAACTCTCCATAAAAAATCTGGCCAAAGAGAGTAAATCAAGCCAAGCCCTATTCACATCTTCCAGTCTCCCACATGCTCACATGCTCCTCAATCCACAAGATACTCTCTCTGAGACCTGCAGTCGTGTCTAAATATAGCGGTGTTTGACTGGATCTAGTCAACAGCACACTGGCTTTCCTGGAAATGATGGACAACCACATTTGTGATGCTCTGGAGCTCCATATTAGACATAGTTTCACGACATAAAAAGGCCATCATCTGTTTTCCATATTATGAATGCACATATGGCCTGAGTTTACATTTATTTACATGCAAATTACTTCAAATGATTGCAAGGTGTAAAGATTATTTATCTACTTTGTTTTTTTTTTAAAAGTGTTTTATTAAATGAAGTCTAAAAAAAGATTTGGTCAGACAGTAAGTGAACTATTTCACTAATAATAATACTAAGAAGAAACTGTATAAAATACATATAAAAAATGTAAATATGTAAATCTCATAAATTACCAAGTGTAAATAATCCATCTACAGTGCATCCGGAAAGTATTTATATTGCTTCACTTTTTCCACATTTTTTTTATGTTACAGCCTTATTCCAAAATGAATTAAATTCATTTATTTTTTCAAAATTCTCCACACAATACCCCATAATGACAATGTGAAAAAAGAGTTTTTGAAATTGTTGCAAATTTATTAAAAATAAAAAACTTAAAAAAAAAATCACATGTACATCAGTATTCACAGCCTTTGCTCAATACTTTGTTGATGCACCTTTGGCAGCAATTACAGCCTCAAGTCTTTTTGAATATGATGCCACAAGCTTGGCACACCTGTTTTTGGGAATTTTTGCCCATTCCTCTTTGCTGTACCTCTCAAGCTCTATCAGGTTGGATGGGAAGTAACTGTGTACAGCCATTTTCAGATCTCTCCAGAGATGTTCAATAAGATTTAGGTCTGAGCTCTGGCTGGGCCACTCAAGGACATTCACCAAGTTGTTGTGAAGCCACTCCATTGATATTTTGGCGGTGTGCTTTGGGTCATTGTCCTGCTGGAAGATGAACCAGTCCCAATCTGAGGTTAAGAGCACTTGAGTCAAGAGGTTTTCATTTAGGATGTCTCTGTACATTGCTGAATTCACCTTTCCCTCTATCCTGACTAGTCTTCCAGTTCCTGCTGCTAAAAAACATCCCCACAGCATGATGCTGCCACCACCATGCTTCACTGTAGGGATGGTATTAGCCTGGTGATGAGCGGTGCCTGGTTTTCTCTAAATGTAATGCCTGGCATTCACTCCAAAGAGTTCAATTTTAGTCTCATCAGACCAGAGAATTTTGTTTCTTTTGGTTTGAGAGTCCTTCAGATGCCTTTTGGCAAATTCCAGGCGGGGAGTGGCTTCCGTCTGGCCACTCTACCATACAGGCCTGATTGGTGGATTGCTGCACAGACGGTTGTCCTTCTGTAAGGTTCTCCTCTCTCCAGAGAAGAATGCTGGAGCTCAGACAGAGTGACCATCGGGTTATTGATCACCTCCCTGACTAAGGCCCTTCTCCCCCGATCACTCAGCTTAGATGGCCGGTCAGCTCTAGGAAGAGTCCTGGTGGTTCCAAACATCTTCCACTTACGGATGATGGAGGCCACTGTGCTCATGGGAACTTTCAGAGCAGCAGAAATTTTTCTGTAACCTTTCCCAGCCTTGTGCCTCAAGACAATCCTGTCTCTGAGGTCTACAGACAAATCCTTTGTCCTCATGCTTGATTTGTGCTTTGACATGCACTGTCAACACTGGGACCTTATATAGACAGGTGTATGCCTTTTCAAATCATGTCCAATCAACTGAATTTACCACAGGTGAACTCCAATTAAGCTGCTGAAACATCTCAAGAATGATCAGTGGAAACAGAATCAATCAATCAATCAATCAATCAATCAATCAATCTATCTATCTATCTATCTATCTATCTATCTATCTATCTATCTATCTATCTATCTATCTATCTATCTATCTATCTATCTATCTATCTATCTATCTATCTATCGATGGATGGATGGATGGATGGAGAATGACCCCAAAGCATACTGCAAAAGTAACTAAAGAGTTTTTGAAGGAAAAGAAGTGGAATGTTATGCAATGGTCAGAGCACCACCAGGAATGAAACCCAGCGTCTGGTGATGTCTATGCATTCCAGACATCAGGCTGTAATTGACTGCAAAGGATTTTCAACCATGTATTAAAAAGTGAAAGTCTGATTTATGATTACTATTCTGTCCAATTACTTTTGGTCCCTTAACAAGTGGGAGGCACATATGCAAACTGTTGTAATTCCTACAGCGTTTACCTGATTTAGATGTAAATACCCTCAAATTAAAGCTGACAGTCTGCAGTTAAACCACATCTTTTTTTATTTCAAATCCATTGTGTTGGTGTATAGAGCCAAAAATGCTGATGTCCCATTATTTATAAACCTAACTGTATAGCCCTGGGCACATTTTACCCCAATGAGCCTGTGTTGAACATAAGTGTACAATATGATTATGTGTAGTAGACTCTGCTCCATCTGAATACATTTGCTGGAGGCATGAAAATCACCTTCGATCAATCACACGGCCCTGACTACATCCTTTATGTAAGCACCATATGGCCTGTGTTTACATACATTTACCTGTTGACGGACATGCAAATAAAGCCAAAATTACATCATACGATTGCAAAGCTGATTCCGAACTTAAATCAGATCTATCTTAAATCCCTGCAATGAGCTTAGTGATGATTGATGCTCAACAGTCTCATGCACATGTGCAAGTTCAAGTTCGTTAAACAGACCACGGAGGTCATTGTGAAGGTTAATTACTGGCGGTTTGATGAAGCGGGCCAGGTGTGAACTCTCCTTTTTCTGACTTGTATCACATCTGCCTCCATCTGGGGAGCTCATAGGGTAAACGTGCTTCAGGAAAACTTCCTGTCCCTCTTTACCTCCCGCTCTCTGCTTATTCAGAGCTGAAATACAATCCCGTGTGTCCTACGGTTTGATCAAAAGGAGAAAGAGCACACCTGCTGTTGCCATTCAGTGCATATGCATCCCGGTCAGGCTGTGTGTGAGTCTGTTATGTCTGAGTGTGCGGACTGGGAAAAGGTCATGGCTTTCATAATACGGCTTTTTTAAAATGGATTATCATTCGAGCTGGAGGAACCATGATATGGTTCTTTGCTTTATCCGTCTAGATATCTGCATAGTTATAATGCTCTTCTCCATCACTGAATGGATTATGGCTGTTAAGATCAACACAATCATACAAAAACATTATCTATTATTTAATATATAACTTGTATTTATTTAAACAAGGTTAAATTAATTACAAATATTTTATTATTGAATTATCAAATAAACTATAATGTGTCAATACAGTATGTTAAATCAATGTCTAACATATATACTGTTATTACAAAAAGTATATACTATTGTACTGCATGTACTATATACGGTTAAATTAACGTTCCATTTGTTAATGTTAGTTAACGTATTTACTAGAACTGTCAATTGATTAAAAAAAAATACTGATTAATTACACTTTTTTGTAATTAATCATAATTAATCACAAAAAGCCGTATTTATTACAGAAATAAAAACACAGGCATGTAAGTGCCATTTGAATTTCAAAACAATCAATGCCAATAACAAACAAAAATGATTTCCATGTTGGATTCTAAGTGGACTACAAAAAAAAAAAAAAATCCAAAATACAGGCATTACAAATATGGAAAATGGAAAATTATAATAATAATAATAAAGTATTGAATACAGACAATTGTACTCATTGTAAAGTTGTATTGCGAGTTGAGAACATTAATTATAAAGTAGAAACAATTTTGCTTAGTCCTCCTTAACATTTAGCCAGTTGCTAAGAAAATCCAGTCTATTGACATTATCGGGGGACAATGTGGCCAAGGGGTACATCAAAGGCACGTACCAAAGACTATAGACTTCTTACAGGGACTTTGGTCACACCATCTCTAAACATTTAATTCTAAACAGCTTTGAGGGATATGGACACCACAAAGACTATAGAATACATATACAGTTGAAGTCAGAATTATTAGCTCCCCTGAATTATTAGCACCCCTGTTTATTTTTTTCCCCAATTTCTGTTTAACTGTGAGAAGATTTTCTCAACACATTTCTAAACATAATAGTTTTAATAACTCATCTCTAATAACTGATTTATATTATTTTTGCCATGATGACAGTAAATAATATTTGACTAGATATTTTTCAAGACACTTCTATACAGCTTGAAGTGACATTTAAAGGCTTAACTAGGTTAATTAGGTTAACTAGGCAGGTTAGGGTAATTAGGCAAGTTATTGTATAATGATGGTTTGTTCTGTAGACTATTGAAAAAATATAGCTTAAAGGGGCTAATATTATTGACCTTAAAATGGCTTTTAAAAAAATAAAAACTGCTTTTATTCTAGCCAAAATAAAACAATTAAGACTTTCTGCAGAAGAAAAAAATGTTATCAGACATACTGTGAAAATTTCCTTGCTCTCTTAAACATAATTTAGGAAATATTTAAAAAAGAAAAAAATTCAAAGGGGGGCTAATAATTCTGACTTCAACTGTATGTTACATATATTTTCATTCATTCATTCATTTTCTTTTCGGCTTAGTCCCTTTATTAATCCGGGGTCGCCACAGCGGAATGAACCGCCAACTTATCCAACACACGTTTTACGAAGCGGATGCCCTTCCAGCCGCAACCCATGTCTGGGAATCATCCATACACACTCATTCACACTCATACACTACGAAGAATTTAGCCTACCCAATTCACCTGTACCGCATGTCTTTGCACTGTGGGGGAAACCGGAGCGCCCGGAGGAAACCCACACGAACGCAGGAAGAACATGCAAACTCCACACAGAAATGCCAACTGACCCAGCTGAGGCTCGAACCAGCAACCTTCTTGCTGTGAGGCGACAGCACTACCTACTGCGCCACTGTGTTGCCCTACATATATATTATGTTTATAAAAAATGTTTACTACATATGTAAAATTGTATATAAATTTAATAATTAAAAAAATGAAATAAAATCAAACAAAAAAAATATAGATTTTCAGTTCTTTCATTTATAAAATAATAAAACAAAATACAACAGTGTTGATAGCATATGGATCCTCAATAAAAATTAACTGCTACTTAATCAAAATCAATGAAAGACAGAATGTAAAAAAAAACACATATGAAGCCTACTATCCATTGATGTGACAGTTTAACAGCTTGTATAACATTTTCATGAAAGTGTAAAAGACCTGTGAAAATAAAACAGCCACTGTTCTCCTCATCATAACAGCAAAAACTCTCAGAACAGAGACAGAGAAATGGGCCTCAGTAAAAGACCAGCAACTAATATCCAACTTGGACAACAGTTCAACACTACACGCTGAGAGAGAGATGGGAGGGATAAAGAAGAAAACAGCTGAATATCTCTCTGTGGGGGACTGTATAAAGCAGGAAAGAGGATGACAAAGACCAGAGCAGATTGTGGCCAACTTTCTACAGCACTTCTGACAGAAAATGTGTTTCCTCTCGATGAGTCCAAACTGCTGATGGTGAAGTACAACAGAAATAGGAAGCTGAGAAACACTCAAAAATGACGTTTACTGTTCGTTCAATCTACTTATTTAAACTGAGCTGAAAGGATACAATTCTTGAGTTTTTTTTTTTGCAACAACTTAATTGTTTTATGTTCAATCCAGTTAAATTTGTAAAAACTAAGAAGTTTACTTTATTACAATTTTTCCCAATTGTTTACACACATTTTCTGAAAGCATGTCTCATATTGTCAGAACTATTGAACTATTGTCACACAAATCACAAAACATTGGGCAAAACCCTTCAATTCTCGTGCAAAATAAAACTTTACATTCAAAACAATGTAATTTCTTCACAAAATGGTGTTTTGTTTTCAAATGACACACACAAACCATCACATGAATAGACATTTATAAGAACCATTTGAACACTGATGTGCTTAATGTAAAACACTATGACCGCTTCTTCTCCATTCATCATACGTAATGACTTACTGTGAGCCTTTTTTTGTTCAGTGTTACACTTACTGCAGACAGTACACAGCCCTACAGAAGTGCATTGTAAAATATTTTAGAATATTGTTTTTAAACAAAACACACAAATACACTGTACCAAATATATTTTACTGTATTTTTCACACAAAAACAGTGTACACAGTGTTTATCCCAACCAACACAAAATTGCACATAACGTGGTCTACATAAATAAAAAAAAAAGTATAGATTTCGGTCAAACACTTTCCCTCCCCAGGCAGAAAAAAATTCCTCAATAGGATTGAGAAATGGAGAATATGAGATGAGCTCTGATTTCTAAATTGCGTTTATGTGTGACAGGTGTTTACCCATGTGATGAGTAGTATGCAAAGTAGGACAACTGACTTTACAATTCTGAATGACAGTGTGTTCCTTGTGAAAACAAGAGATTTTCTGCATTAAAATTGTGCCAAATGCAGAGAATTGTGTGTAGTGTTTTGAAAAAAGTGTGTTTTAAATCTGCAATTTGAGTGTAAAGCAGGGATTGTGCTTGTAGTTTAACAGAATTGGTTCAGGGGGTTGGTGCATCAGTTACATGTTGTATGTGAAGTACAAGTAATTGTATGTAAACAATTGGGAAAACTGTAACTGTTTTGTGCACTTTGAAAACATTGATATCATTTTGAACACAGCCTTATGGCGAAAGCTAGGTGAGCTATTATTTAAAAGCGGAATTTATGTTACGTCTCCAAAGCTTGTGAAAATAAAAAACACAGCATACAGTACGTTAATTCTTTTAATTTATAGTGGGTTATTTATAGTATCTGTACTGTATATGACATGGGCCTGTTGGTTAGAACTTTCTGCTGTGGTTTGCATGTGTCAAATTGTAAAAGTAGACTTAAATTAAAAAATAAATAAACAATATCCTACTTAATAATAATAATAATAATAATAATAATAATCATTAATATTATTATTAAAGTAAATATATTTATAATAAATAGCCTCATTATTTATTTATTTATTTATTTATTTATATGATTTATATATGATATTAGAATAGTGTTAGCTTTTGTAAGTGCTTTTATGTTTTAGAATAGAATATGTAATGTTCTCAATAATATTAGTAAAGCTAACACAGGCCCTATATGTGCCATTTACATATATTTCAATTAATAGAAAACGAGTGCATGTATTTACCAAAACTAATATTGGATTTTATTTTAAATGTGTGTGCGTGTAAAACAATATAATTTGCACAAAGAAATGATGGGGTTGTTCTCTGAAGAAGTTACTCCACCCCTTTTAGAGCATCATTATGGGCGTTTTACGTTATAACTAACGTGGTTCAATCGATGGATCTGCGACAGAGAAACTACTAGTTTTGGGAAACACTCGTCACTACATGGTTCTTTTCCCAAACGATGCATCGTATTATGATAGTTCAGCCGCGAGTTATGTCGTTGTTTGGGAAACGCACCCCAGATCAGTTTGGTTATTGGCTGCAGTTATCAACTCCATTTGCTGTCTAAAGTCAAACCTTTTAATACGTCATGGTTAGACTACTGCAATGCACTTTACTGTGGCATTTCAAAATCTTAAATTTCTCGCCTTCAGTTGGTCCAAAATGCTGCGGCGAGATTTATCTGTAATAGCAGAAAATATAACCACATTACCCCTCTTTTATCCTCTTAAGGTGTTTTTTTTACATGCATTTTTTATTTCTCTTTGCTATTTGGGCTTATTGGAACCTAATTAGAATAAAAATCTAAGTATCATCTTTTGATATGATGTGCTTTTAGAGAAAAAGGATGTCCATATATGTCGACTCGTGGTTCCAATTTACATAAAACACTTTTTCCCGATATTTCTTTTATGCATATATAACATAGATTTTTTTTTGATATTGACTATGAGAGAGTAAAAACAACATTTGTTTTCCATTTTGGACAGTTAAAAAAAGGGGTTGGGACATTTCATATGCTGCAACACAGTTACAGGATGACACTGTATGTCTGTAACAAAATATAAAACATTCAAAGTATTTTAAATAGCCACTTAAGAGCTAAAAATGTGCTGTCCACGTATGTGGACACTCAAGCCCTAGGAGGTTAAGGGGCCTCCATTGGGTGCCTGTCCAATTCAGAATTGATTTTAAAGTTCGTTTACTGATATATAAATCCTATATAAATCTGTCTTTTTTTTACTTTGTCTTATGTACAGCACTTTGGTCAGTCTTGTGACTGTTTTTAAATGTGCTCTATAAATAAATTAACTTGAACTTTTTTTATACTATGGATGTCAGTGGTTAAAGGTATCCAGTTTTCTTCTAAATGTGTTCTTCTGAGTAAAAAGACAAACAGGTTTGGAACAAGTGAATGATGAGAGAATTTTGGGCAAACTCTTTAAGTCTTTTGAATATTTCAAGCTGCTGTGATAAACCTATTGTAATGTTTTTCAGTGAACATTAAATTACCGAAAGAGCTACAGTTTATTTTGTATTTTTATAGGAATATTTTATATGTTTTTAAAATTACTTTAAAGTAAACTAAATAGTAATCTGATTACTTTTTACATGAAGTAATTAGTAATGTAATCAGATTACACTTTTTCCAGGCTCACCCAGGCTCACTCTGAAAACGTAGTCCCGTGGACGTTTCTGGAGACCGCGAATTGCGTAGCCGGAGGTACGTATGGCTGCATTTCATTTTTTAAGCGAACGCTATGGGGCGGTATGACACTGTTCCTTTTGGCGCTTACCGGCTGACCGCTTACCTCCATGTGGAGGGCTTTCCCGCCTCAACCAGTTTGTCCCGCTAGCTCGTCGTGTATGTCGGCGGACTTGAGACGCAGAGAGGAGTTGACCACAACGACGACGACCGGGTTCGAGTCCGGGGAAGAGCGGTTATAGAAATCAGATAAGTCAAAAACAGAATCCAAAAAAATAAAATGAACGAGTGAACAACAGGGTGAGAACGTGGTAAAATCTGAAAACGTGATAAAAATCAGACAAGGGCTTTTCTTTTTCTGGACTGCTTTCATAAACCGTTGGTTGGGTTTAGGGAAGTATGTGGGTGGGCGGGTCAATCGGTAAAATTGGTTGGGTTTAGGGAAGGAGGAGGGTGGGTCAGTCGATTGGCCGGTTGCCCAGTCAATCATTAAGTCAGACAGACAGACGGTAGGTCGACAGCAGCCTCTGGTGGGTTTACGCGAGAACAGCGTGGGCGCGAACGGCACTCACGAGAGACATTTGACATACAAAAAGGCGCACACAGCGGCCTCTCGCGGATTCGCGAAAACAAAAACTGCAAAAATACGTACCTCCCGGGACGTATGTCGCAGTCTCCAGAAACGTCCACGGGACTACGTTTTCAGAATGAGCCTGGGTTGACTTTTTCAGTAGTAATCAGTAATTTGCTATCTATTTCTTTTTTAAAGTAACTAACCTGACACTGCACACAAAGCCTTTTACTGTGATTATACCTGTTACAATGACCTTTTTTGCAGCTTAGGTCAAAATCGTTTCCCAGAGATGAGTTGCAGCTGGAAGGGCATCCGCTGCGTAAAAATACGTGCTGGAAAAGTTGGCGGTTCATTCCACTGTGGTGACCCCGGATTAATAAAGGGACTTAGCCGAAAAGAAATTGAATGAATGAATGAATAAAGGTCAATATCGTGATAATACTGTATACCGCAATAAAAGCTTCAGCAATTCATCACAAGAACAAGAAGATCTGATATCATCACATGCCAAAAACAGAGAGAAAGAGAGAGAGAGAGAGACACACACACAATGAGGAGTGAGAGAGAAAGTGTCTGGACTGAAGTTCGGGAGCCTGTTTTCATCTTGCCAGAAGATTCAGTCATTCCTGGCTGCAGAAGAACAGCCGTGCCTTCCGACGCTTTGTTTGAGTCTAGCAATTTTCTCACACTCATCACTCTTCGGCCTGTATCCATCAAAGAAAGAACGAAAAAAATAAAACTGCAACAGGTCACAGCAGTTCATTCCAGTCATGATTTAATCATGAGGGGACTCTGGGTGGGTTTCAAGCAGGGCCGAGTTACGATGGATTACCACACTGCTGCTCCAACTCCCATCGCAGCACAGCTAGCAAAATAACCATCCATTAGCAAATGAACATGTTTAGAAACCGCTGTGTTTGATTTAAAGGGATAGTTCATGCAAAAAGGACAACTCTGTCATCATTTACTCGCCCTCACGTCGTTACAACCTTACTTGACTTTCTTTCCTCTGAACACAAAGGTACTGTAAATATAGAGCATTGTTCAAGCTGCAGTTTTAAATACAGTGGTCCCTCACTATAACCAAAGACTAAAGAATAAAAGACATGTCACTCGTATCATTTTGAATGGGGAAAAGTGTGACTGTCAATATGGGGAATAAAGCCATGCCTACAAGTACAGGAGCCAATCATCGATCGCTATAGACTGACGATACTCTGGGGCAAGGGGTTTGGACCAGACGTGAGATTCTACAGATTTTGTGTGATTTGGACGTTTAGAAATGAAACTAGAGGGACAGTTGTTGTTTAATTTCATTTCATTCCTAACATAAAATTCCATCGTAATCTTGGCAAGCAATTTTGAAGAATTTGATGTTTCCCCATTCACACAGAATGCCCGAGAGACGTTTCAAAGATGCCGCCGAGTGAAATGACTTGCCTTAAAGAGAGTTTGCTATAACGCGGTTCACCTTTCGTCGCCTCACAGTTTCACAGAGTTCTTTTGTGTAATTTGACATGCTTTTTTTTTTTTTTACAGCGCATTGTGTTCTGCTTCCTGGTTAGCGAATTGTGTTCTTCGTCCTGATTGGCTGTAATCCATTGTCAGTCAATCTCCTCCATACCCTGTCTCCTACAGTACAGAATGCATTCAGCTTACCAAATTTACATGAATCTTAGATCACTAGCAGTGTGACTCTGAAGTGCTGTACTGTATGTATGCAAGTTTTCTTGAAATAAAGCTGACTACTTCATCGATTTCGCCTATTGAGGTTTATTTTAAGGATGTAACTACTGCGATAAACAAGGGACCATTGTATATACTTGAAACAGAAAATATGACCACATAGTCATTCAGGGTGGCATGATTTAATACAAATGATAAAATGGCTAGTTACAGTCCTTGATTCTGATTAGTTCTCATGATTCTGATGGTATAATAACATTGGATGAATATATGACGGTTTCACGGTATTGTGATTACTGCTCTAAAATATGTTCTTTTTAAATGTCTGGGTAAAAACAACAACTTTTTCTCCCAGTGAAAAATTCCTGTGAATTTTATACTTTAAGAAGCATTTAAATTTCTGTATTTTGGAACAGTAAACATGTCAGTCTTAATAATTCAAATAAATCATTGACTTTTTATTTGTTTCAAAAACACAGATTTCTGTCGAAAAGAGATCTTTAGATATCTTTCGTTTCTGTGGATATAAAATAAGCCTGGATGCTTGGATGTTGGTTTATAAGCAATTTATTTTTCAAATGTTTGCTGAATCGTGGGCTGATCAGAAGCTCTTGATGTGGATGCTGAACGTACTGTTCCCCTAAAAAAATAAATCAATAGTCTTTGACAACACGTAAAAAATACCGTAGGAATGTAACCAACATTTAATTAGTTTTAAAACATTGACTTTTCCAAACTGCGGTACACCTTGAAATCGGTTATCGTCCCATGCCTAATTCTGTTACGTATATAACACAGGCTCACTGCAAACATGTGCCCAGGACTACATTTTTGAGAACGGACAAATATGTACCCTGGAATTCGTCTAGTTTTAAACAGTCAGCAGCAGCAGCCACTGATGTATTTTTGCTTCACACGACTAAACCGTTTTAATTTCACCACAGGAAAAAGACACCTAAAATGACACCACCATGGTCGGTAGAAGAGGTCAAGATGTTCCTCTCGTTGGTAGCCTGGACGGGGTGACCCAAAATGAAAAGGTTTTTCAAAATGTCACGGCAGTAGAAGCACTGCAACTGTATATCCACTAGGCATGGGCCGGTATAAGATTCTGACAGTATGATAACCTTGAATAAAAATATCACGGTTTCACGGTATTGTGATTAATGCTCTAAAATATGTTCTTTTTAAATGTCTGGGTAAAAAGCAAACACTTTTTTTCCCTTTTGAACAGAATATATTTTATGTTCAGAAACATTCATAATATTTTGGAGCTGTAAACATGTAAGGCTAAATAATTCAAATGAATCATTGACTTCTGCTGTCTTCATTTATTAAAAAAAAAATATATATTTTTTTTTACAATTTAAAATGGCATCTTTGAATATATATTTTCTGCTGGAGATACTGTTTTCCTAAAAAGCAAAAAAAAGTAGATAAAAAATCTTACACATACCTTAGGAACGGTACTGCAGAAAATTTTGACTGTTTTAAAACCATGACTTTTCCAAACCAAGGTATACCTTGAAAGCAGTTATCGTTCCATGCCTAATATCAACTGGACAAATGGAACAGTAAAACAACTTTCACTTTGGTGCATCCTGTTATACAGCCTGTATGACGCTCTGAAGGAATTCAGGTTCAGGAACAAGTGCATTATATTTAATTATTTTTCAAAAGTGAGAGGGTGTTGCTACTTTTTTTCCCATCCATTGACAGTAACCAAACATAACAGTAGGCACTAGGGATAATCTCACAAGCCTTATAAGAAACACACACATCTATCAAAGCTTTAGGGCTGGTCGCCCGGTTTACATGTCGCCCGTGACAAACGAGATATTGAAAACGAGGAACTGCTGGAGAGTGGAGTTTTAATAGAATGTTTGATACCGCACGTCGAATAAGAGAAAAAAATCCTCCGCATTTCTCGATAACTTCGATGCACTCGGTAGGTAGCGTCAGAAAGCAGTGTGTGTATAGACCAGGGATGGGCAAACTTGATCCTGGAGGGCCGGTGTCCCTGCAGACTTTTGCTCCAACACTAGTCAAACACACCTGAACACACTAATCAGTGTCTTCAAGATCACTAGAAAGCTGCAGGAAGGTGTGTTTGATTAGGGTTGGAGCAGAAGTCTGCAGGGACACCGGCATTCCAGGATCAAGTTTGCCCATCCATGGTATAGACTATCCTGTCACAAAATGCCGCGAAAATCCTACACGACAGTAAAAGTTTGATTGTGGTGTTTACATGTTTACACTCGGAGAGCAGCATTTACAGCGGATCTTTCAGTCTATAATATTGTACTTTAATATTGCAGTGATATTAACATACTGTAAACTTAGTAACTAAATCATTTTGAATGAGGTATGTCTTTAAAAACTGAAAGAGCACTGCTGACGATATGAAGTAACTTTGCCATCTGAATGAACAAACAAAGGGCACTGCTCTCACACACACTTACCAAATCTGTAGAGAAAGGACAATCAAACTGGAACTGTGTCTTTTTTAAAGGAGACGAGTGGCAAATCCGGATTTCATCATTTCCAGATGTGAAAAGCTCTCGGGTAAAAAATGTTCCTTACAAACGCATTCTGTCACGTGTCGCGTGCACTGTAATCCGCATGTGAGTCCAGCTACAGTATGCTCTCATAGCGGGCAAATGAAAACAAAACCTTCGTTGCAGCACAATAGTAAACGCAGCACACTAATAAATTCAACACTGATGACCCATGTCTCCAAATTCTCGTTCTTTCACTTGTTTTGGCAACACAACGTGGTGTCTCTCTGTCGTCTGAACACTGTAACAGGTAAACAGTCTCCGAAGCTATCATGCATATTAGCAAAATATATGTGTCCTAATAGTGTTTATAGCAGCGTGGGACACAGATATGACTGTCAACAGCTCAAAAAATGTGTTTTGGTGCTTCGTGACCCTTTAAACAGCGATGATTTGCAATTGTATTCATGTGCTCAACAGAAATGACTGTGATTGGCCATGAAGGTCACCACTTCACCGAACTAACCGCTGTTTACTGATTATAACCACAGATACAGGAACACTGGAGCATTTTAAAGCCGCATTTTAAAGCCGCATTTTAAAGCCTTTATCAGTGGATCGCTTGTATGTCAGCTTATAGACAAACCAGCTGACTTTGAAATGTTCCAGTGTCCCTTTATCTGTGTATACACTCAGTAAACAGAGGTAAGTTTGGTGAACTGATGACCTTCACGGCCAATCACAGTCAATTCTGTTGAGCACGTGAACACAATGGCGATTCAGTGCTGTTTAAGAACGCGCTCAACAGCGCTCAAATTTTAGCAAGAAATGGATGTTTTTACAGTATCGATTGGTTCCGAATTCCAGTACCAACCCTAGTTATACATGGTGAATCGGGCCAATGAGATCCAATGCTAATTCGATGGTGGAACACACCAAACCAATTAGCCTGATGAAGCCCAATGGCCGACTGTCAGCTTGGTGAGTCCTGGCCTTTATAGAAAGAGGAGCAGTAAGACGAAAATAAATTTTGAGGAATATGTTGTTAGTTTTACGATTATAATTATAAGTGAACCTTAAGGAACCGTATTGCTGAAAAACAAAATACTACAATGTTTTTACAAAATAACTACATATATAGATCTGGATAGATGTTGAGCAGATGCTGAGGAGCAAATTGCTGCAAGTTTGGACAACTAATGCTGAACTGGCATAAGGGGGCAGCTCTATTTTTTATGAGAAAGTTCAAAAGGGACATACAGTAGTACTTAAGTCAGGATGCGCAATTAAACGCCTCATTTAATACATTCTTAATCTGATCTTTGGTTTAAAATACCCCGTAATGACCATGGGATAAGAAAAAAATAGGCTGTCCAGGCCTACAGTCTAGACAAACTGCATTAAATGCAGAAAAAAGTGCTTCTTCATTCTCTAAGACAATATTTTACCCTTTCTAAAACAGGTACATGTCCACACACACAGTGCAATTTATAGAGACAAACATAAAATGGGATCGCCCAACTCCAGCGACTACCACATGTACAGGTCAGTTCAGAAAAACACAGGTTTCAGCTCCACTAAATGGTCTCGCAGGCTGTTTCTGAGAATGATATGCTACTTTAGACATGCTCTCAGATGTACGCGTGTTTCTCAGTAACAGAGATGGGAATTACATATGCATGTCTGGAAATCTGGATGGAAAAAGGGGCAAAAGAGGGAGAAGGAAGACCAAAGAAATACATAATGTAAAAATAACTAAAACAGAGAATGTAAGGGTATATAGGCATACATGTATGTCTGTGTACGTGTTTTTGTGACGTATCAGGACACAAATCTGCATAATGACATAGGTATGATACAGATATTACAAGCAGGTGGTGAAATATGAAGACATTGCTGACCATCGTTATACAATAACTTGCCTAATTACCCTAACCTGCCTAGTTAACCTAATTAACCTAATTAAGCCTTAAAGGCCCAATCCCAATTCTATTTTTGTACCCCTACCCCTTCCCCTTGACCCTTAAAGCCGAGTGTGAAGGGGAAGGGCTTCAAAATTTAACCCTAAGAATTGGGACAGCATTACAGCACCTGCACACGTCATCAGATGTCATCACGATCTCTTACTTTATATGAGATCAGACGATGGCGACTGCTGTAGTTATTCTAGTTACGTTATTTTTTGGTATTCATCTTCAAGAAATCACTGAAGGCATATATTATGTTATCATAACGATCTAATGTGGCAATAAGATCGTAACTGTACTGTGCATTTACACCGTGGCCATATTCATCTATTTAAACACACCAAAAACAACATTAACATTATAGCAGACACTGTAGAAAGCTCATTCTCAGCCACTAGACATTACTGACAGGGCATTCAAGTGTCATCGAGTGTCAGAATGTTGTGGAACTGCTATACAGGACTTGTGATTATGGATTATAGATCGCGAAATTTAGCGTTTATTATTTTAGCGTTTACGAACGCGATTATGCATATATTAAAACATGTGCTTGTTTGTTGTAAAAATTCGTAATAATGATAAAAAATACTAATTTGTGGATCTCTTTACTTCCGGGTGCAGCTGTGGCTGGTGTATTTTGGGAAATTTTCTTACCCTTTGGTTTTGAGTGTGGTCCTGAAAAATCTTCGTTCAAAGTAGGGTTGGGCAAAGTTGACCAATTTAGCATCGTACGATGTCTAATGTGAAACATCGCGATGGACGATGGCATCGTTGTCGTAGGCGGGGGGTGGTTGTTGTTAAATATCAATTAATTCATGAATTAATTAATTGTAGCCTATCGCTACAATTTGCTTTACCCATAACCAAACCATGAATAAATAAAGTTACACACAAATTACCACCTGCCAATCACTTTTTTTCCACGGGACTCTGGCATGAATAGGCAGAGTGATCTGTGTCGTTATAATGGCTTTTTCCCACAGCTGGTGGAGAAGACGAGAGTTTGTTTGGAGTTCACTGTAATTTGTATTGTGATTAATGATAACTTGCTTATTTTATTATTATTATGAGGAAATAATAACAAGTAAAGACGCTAGAGCTCAACAGTTTCGGCGTATGCGCCCGAAATTTTAAGCGACCTAAAAATATATTTGGAAGCATTTGTGCAGTGCATAAATTGTTACCGTGCAACCTGTTTTCACTGCTAAATCCTCACCGCGTGCGCGGATTTAGGAGACATTTATGCAGAATGCATCTTTGCCCCTTAAGACGCCAAACGCAGCGCTCAGGAACAGATTAAAAAGGTTGTTATGTGAATGTGAAGCGCTGAAGATGAGAGAATGAAAATAACAATGACAGATTTTGTTTTAGAAATCACCTGAAGTTAGTAATAATGGCACATCTTATTAGTGATCATGTGCTGAATGTTAATCCACCATTTACACTTTTCCAAGAGTGGAAAAAATACTTCCAGTGGCTTCAAGTCTGCTATGAAAATAACTAAAGCCATTCACTGTAGAGTCTGTGGGACGGGGTTTACAGGTAACAGCGTTTGCCACTGAATCTACACATTTTAAGCACGAGAGGTACTGTATAATCCTTCATTTAATCCTCACGATGCTGTCAGCCGTGCAAGCGGCAGCTATAAGTAAAAATATAACACAGCTCATGAAAAGATAGTTATTGCTATTAAGATGACATGCAAATAATAAGTTATATATCAATAAAATTGTGGGGCGGGGCGATGGATCACTATGCCGGCTCAGCATCGTGAAGTTTATCGGCCATCGGCGATGAACGATGGCATCGTCTATCGGCCCAACCCTAGTTCGAAGGGCTATATACCCCTACCCTTTAGCCCTATGCCTTCAAGCTAAAGAGAATTGGGACACCTCTACCCCTTCATGGGATTGCGCAAAATGAGGGATAGGGGTAAGGGGAAGGGCTAAGGGGTAGAATTGGGATTGAGCCTAAATGTCACTTTAAGCTGTATAGAAGTGTCTTGAAAAATATCTAGTCAAATATTATTTACTGTCATTATGGCAAAGATAAAATAAATCAGTTATTAGAAATGAGTTATAAAAACTATTATGTTTAGAAATGTGTTGAAAAAAATCTGCTCTCTGCTAAACAGAAATTGGGGGAAAAATAATAATTCATGAGGGCTATTAATTCTGACTTTAACTGTACATTTTTGCACTGTGCCAATACACATGCCCTTTGTTTAGTAATAATGACATTTTCCTGCATGATGTAAGTCTTTTTGCACAACTTTTTATCAGCTTTCTCTCCCTCGATCTTCCTTATCTGAACCAAAACCGACAGGCACAACAAACAAATCCCAATACAGCTGACAGAGACTTCCAGTACAGACATGATAGTGGGATATGAAATGGCGAGTCAGTTCCCATCAGCACGGCCCCAAAGGAAAGGCCACTTCATCAGTTTTACTGTCGGCTAGAGTTTCACCAGAGAGCTTCACACTACACGAACACAGTAACTGATAGGATGGTCTAAAAGTGACAGCCGCCCACCCCGTCATCCTTTCCTAATTTAAAAACGGCAGCTGAATTAACAACCATGCTGAAATAACAGTAAACGGAGTTACAGCAGGCTAGTATGGATAAACACATCCCTCAATTAAAGAGTTAGCACTGATGTGTTTTCTCCTCTCTCTACAAGCAATTTCAGATATTTCCACTCAGTTTACGAGAGATGAGTCATGCTTCTGCAATTAGCTAACTGCTATTGCTAGCGCGGCCGGAGTCGTAATTAAAGGAATTAGCATTTCGGTGTTAGCGGGTGCGCTAGCTACACTCCATGACCGCGGACAATGGTGGTGATTGTCGGAGAGAGCAGCCTGGTTCCCATTGACTGTTAATGAGTGAGATGGCTGATTAGGGCCCTCAGAGGAGCACAGATCCACATTCCTGCCCCTGAGGTGAAAGGGTAATGCAGGGGGAAGCAGCGTTACACTTCAGCACCTTCTGTCTTTTTTGTACTGACCAGATATTTCAGCTCGATCTCACAGGCTGGAACTTGATCTGTCAGAAAAGTGGCTAATAGCTACGTATGAATTCACACGATTTATGAAAACTCGTGATTTTTAAAAGGAGGGGTGTCATCCCCAAACGCACCCTTAACCCTAACTGCTAATTTACAATTCATAGTTTTTGACTTGTCATCACACCATTAGACGGGCAAAACATTACTATCTCCCGCTGCCCGCCAAGCCACAGGCTGAATAAGTTCTCTTTTTTAGCCAAAAAGCCAGATAATTGTTGCACAATAAGGTTTAGCATTACTAACTGACAAGGAGACACACCTGGGCTGTGCTTCAACAAAACTCATTCAGAAAAAGAACAGCCAGAAAGGAGACATTTATGGATTTGTGCCGAATGGTAGCATCATTGACCCATAACAATCCTGTAATTGTCAGTGTGTTTGTATGCTTTTTATACAGTTTCTATTCTAATTTACAGGTTAGGTGCAATTAAAGTATAAATTGAAATGCAAAGTCTAAGTATAAATAGCAGAAGTGAACGAATAGATTTTCCCTACCAGCAAATATTAATCTACACCTAATATTAATCTACACCAAATTATAGCTTGTTTCCACTGAGTACAGTACGATACGGTACGGTACAGGTTGGTACGGGTCATCTTTATCAGGCTTGCATTTCCACTGCCACTGTGGGCATTGTGTATGACAGAAAGTTTCAGTCGACGTCCTTCTCGCTCGAGGAAATGTCTACAGTAAAGCTGTACGGGTCGTTCACATATCGTATGAGAAGCACTTCTCACAAAACAGATGCTTTATACACATAAATACTTGTGTATAAATGTTCGTTAATAACCTTTCTATAAACATGGTAGCCTACTGTAACGTCTGCAATTATGCAAAATAAATAAATAAATGCAACATATATAAACGCATACAGACCCTTACAGTCTCGTATATGTTACCAATCACAGAAAAACTACACACAGCGTATATTTAGTCCTTTTTTGGGTTCAAAACCAACCTGCAATATATAGCCCACAGTCAGAGCAATCCTCTCATCGGTGTCTTTAATCTTGACCGAGTTCATAATAGCCCAAAAGGTGATGATAATAGTTAAACATGGCAGTTTGTTCATTGCTGAAAGAATCATTTGCTCCTTTTTTTCCGGCCTCTCCTTTGTTTTATCGCACGTCACTCTTGCGTTTGCCCATTTTTGAAAGGATCGGATGTCAGAAGCACTTCAATAATCAAGCGCACGTTATTATCATCGGCTCAAGAAGTTTGTTATTTCAAATATAGATGAGCGAAACTGTTTGCGCTTAAGACGACCTTGTAAACAACTACGGGGAACTCATGGTTCTGGCACCATTTTAAAAGTAAAATTTAAGACCTCATCCAATATAATTTAAGACCCAAAAATTCCATAATTTCTTTGGAATAGGTTACTCAATTTATTGCCTCCTACAATGGAAATCAAAACTTTAAAATTTTTCCATTTTCCATTTCCAATGTGTAAACTCGGTAAGTAAAAAAAAAAAGCAAAATTAATTTTCTTTGAGACCTTTTTCCTTTCTTTTTTTTGTTCCTTTGTGATGTAGAAAAGAGCCAATATAACATAGATAAGTTGGATTACACTAAACAACACAATGCCTTGTATGAAGGAACCATATAGAATAGAATACTCAAAATAAGCTCAATAATGAAAGTCCTCAAAACAGCCTTTCACAAGCCAAAATGTTGACAAATAATCTACATAACTGTTAGAAAACACTAATGTTATTACATGACTTTCAATTAGCGAATGTTTTGTAACATCCCAAATTCTCCTCAAGACATGCGGCATCTCTCTTCTCATCTTCTAGGTCCACCAACTCCACTCTCTTTTCCTTGCATCTTTTTCTAATGGAATTCGATTTAGTGATAAGTTCTGCCATCTTGGTCCCTGCTGTATTCTCAGTGTGTGTGTGTATATATGTATGTATGTGTGTGTGTGATATATATATATATATATATATATATATATATATATATATATATATATATATATATATATATATATATATATATATAAAAACTACACTACTTTCACCGGCGTTGCACATAGAGAATAACATCTTTATTCTGGGATTACCAGTCTTAATAAATACACTTTGCATATGAAGTAAATCATATCTCAAAGCATTTACTGGGGCACTGGCGATTTTCAAATTGGGTCTAGCGTCGCCCCTTTGCTACGACCTTAAAACGCAGCAAGTAAAATCAGACTGTTTACATATGGATTATAATTTTGGCTCGGGAGAGAGGGGGCGCGAGTGAAATTGGCCAAACTTGAGGGGGCGTGTCCTAAAAGTTTGAAAACCCCTGGTATGGAGAACCCACAGTACCTCTGACTTATTGGTGTCTGGTGGTGAAGTGAAACTTGTTATAGCCGACTGTGAGGTGGTGTCTGAACTAGTAACATCGTTAGGTCGAGCTGCAAACAATGCAAGGATTAACCTGGACCCGCTATGACTAGCTGCTGCAACGTACCGCTTTTTTTTCCCTTTCATGTGCGACTTGACGGCTTTTTGAGCCTCATGGTCACCTCACCACAACCGCGTAATGGCAGCACGCAGGTGACGCAGACAGACGTCAGCGTCTGTAGCCGACCTACCGTAATAAGCTAATAAATCACGAAGACTGTCATTTCACTTTTGTTTCACACATACTAAATTGATCAACTTTTAGAGGTTTTACGGTGGACCACTGTGCTTCCCTATCGGCATTAAGCACACCGGCTAAAAATTTAATACCTACAGCAACTTTACGGTAAATTTAAGACAATTTAAGACCTTAATTTCCCGGATTTTAATTTAAGACTTTTTAAGGACCCGCGGGAACCCTGGATCTACTGAAAAATGCCTTCAGGTATGTGCCGTGCGCACCTGCGGTTATCTTCAGGAGGTTGATTTAACTAACTCTTATCAGCTGTTTTGGAACCGACATACAGTAAGCAGGTTTTGGGTTAATCAACTGAGAGTTCAGGGTTTAGCAGATGGTAAGTTAACCCAGCTTTCTGGAACAGCTTACAAGAACAAAACAAAAATTACATAAACACAAAACAGAAAATCAGGCAAGCAGAAAAAACAAAGCAACTCACGTGAAAGTATTAAAAAGCATTCAATTAGTGAAATATTTTGTTGTTTAAAAAACTCTTATTGATTAAATATTTTTATACCTTTTCAATTTTTGTAAACAAAAGATTTGACAAAATCATTCAAAGCAAGTCAGAAGATAAAGATCTATCAGCGTCAATAAAAACAGAATTGAAATAAATAAAATAAATAAAATGTCATAAAATAAAAAAATACCAAATAAATATATTAAATATAAAATCATGATATAACAATCATTAATAATTCTATTTAGTATTAATATTTATTTTTTATTTTATGGACAACCCCTTGCACTTTAAGAAACCCCATTCTGGAGGAGTGTGCATGTCTTCATTCATTAAAGAGCAGGTTCCCATGACTTCCTCTATGGCATCACTGTCTCATTCATCATGCACCTGGCCAGACGTGGTCACTGATTGGTCAAAATATCATCAGTGACATATTTACTCAGCAAACAGCGCAGCACAATACCTAACATATTAACATGTCTCCATCAACCAGCAAACAGACATGTCCAGCAAATACAAGTTCCCATTTCTAGAGGTATACAGACTATTGATTGTGGAAAAAAAAAGCTTTGTATTTACTAGTCAACGGTGTTACGTCTAGAACTAAATGCAATTATTTGAATCATAAGGTTTGTTTATACACAGGATAACTGTCAATAAAGCTATTTCCCATTTTCTGTTTGTCTATTTCCATAAAACGTGTTAATCTTCAGGACACAATATAGAAGAGTATAGAATATAAAACAGAACACAATGTAGAAATATATGTTTTAGTCAAATCTGAGATTCTTTCCATCCACTGAGACTTCAAAACATTCATAAAGAGATCAATATATAAATCCATATGAACGAGGCATCTTCTCATAGGATATTATCGTTTGACACTAATCAGTGAACATAAACAGCCCAATTGGTTCTTCTGCATCAAAAATAAATTAAACCACAGAGACCACGTTTAAATATTTGCTTATCAGTGTTCGTATGTAAATGAAAGCCTAAAATATTTTTTATTGTACAAAGCAGCTGGAAACCATCATGTTTAATTGTAAAAATGATTAGAAAATTCTTTACTGTAAAACTTTTTTATTTAAACAAAATACCTGGAGAAATATCTGGATAGAACCACTAGATAGATTGATATGAATTTTTTTTATAATTTCTTTATAGACATTTTATAGCATCCGTTTTGGGTGACTATATGAAAATAACATTAAATTGACCACACGCATTGTATCATCGTGAGATGTTTTTTGCCTCATCCAAATTTTCCAATAAAGCTGAATTTTTAAAACACACGAAATACATGTTTAAGTCAAATATCACGTTCATGGCAAATGCGTTGCACATTTGCCTCTATTCTCATGTTTGCATTAATTTGTATTTACTAAGAGCTGTGCAATATGATGATTGTGTATATACAGTTGAAGTCAGAATTATTAGCCCCCTTTTGATTTTTTTTTCTTTTTTAAATATTTCCCAAATGAAGTTTAACAGAGCAATGAAATTTTCACAGTATGTCTGATAATATTTTTTCTTCTGGAAAGTCTTATTTGTTTTATTTCGGCTAGAATAAAAGCAGTTTTTAATTTTTTAATCACCATTTTAAGGACAAAACTATTAGCCCTTTTAAGCAAATTTTCAATAGTCTACAGCAGGGGTTTTCAAACTGTGGGGCGCGCCCACCATACAGTACATATTTCTAGTCTACAAAGATGTAACTTATTTTTAAAGCATTTAATGGGTCACGAAACACCAAAACACATTTTTTGAGCTGTTGACAGTCATATATGTGTCCCACGCTGCTATAAACACTATTAGGACACATATATTTCACTAAAAAGTGAAAATTGGTTGTTTTTGCGTTATTTTGAGCAAATTCGTTCTTCTGGTTTGAAGCTAATTTTTGAAGCTGCGTCACGGCCAAGAGATACTTGTGTGTAAATCCAGCGTGGAGAGTGGATGTCTGTCCCTGCGAGAACATTGTGACGTCACTGAGGGTGCTGCATTAATTCATGAGAAAAACTTTGTTTAAACCAATCAGTGCGCTCTATTGTGTATGCGGCGCAACTTTATTAATATGCATGATAGCTTCGGAGACTGTTTTACCTGTAACAGTGTTCGGACGACAGAGAGACGCCACGTTGTGTTTCTAAAACAAGTCAAAGAACGAGAATTTGGAGACATGGGTCGTCAGTGTTGCATTTATTATTGTGCTGCAACGAAGGTTTTGTTTTCATTTTCCCTCTATGAGAGAGAAGCTGTACTCGCGTGTGGATTACAGTGCACGCGACAGAAATGTGTTTGTAAGGGACATTTTTTTTACCCGAGAGCTTTTCACATCTGGAAATGGTGAAATCCGGATTTGCCGCTCGTCTCCTTTTTAAAAAAAGACACAGTTCCAGTGTGATTGTCCTGTCTCCACAGATTTGGTAAGTGTGTGCAATGCAGTGCCCTTTGTTTAACCCAGATGGCAAAGTTACTTCATATCGTCAGCAGTGCTCTTTTAGTTTTTAAAGACATACGTCAGTCAAAATGATTTAGTTACTAAGTTTACAGTATGTTAATATCACTGCAATATTATAGTACAATATTATAGACTGAAAGATCCGCTGTAAATGCTGCTCTCCGAGTGTAAACATGTAAACACAATCAAACTATTCCAGTCGTGCAGGATTTTCACCGCATTTTGTGACAGGATAGTCTATACACACATTGCTTTCTGACACTACCTACCGAGTGCATCTAAGTTACAGAGAAATGCGGAGGATTTTTTTTTTCTCATTCACCGTGCGGTATCAAACATACTATTAAAACTCCACTCTCCAGCAGTTCCTCGCTTTCAATATCTCGTTTGTCACGGGGGACATGCAGGAAATGTTCCTGAATAAAAAGTGAAAGTGCCAAACTGCAGTTAAAGTCGACAAATTAATAATTTGGCAAGTAATTAGATGACTGATGTCCATGTAAACACAGTCACTGTCTTTCTCCCCTGCGTCTGTGTGCCCAAACAGAAACTCCAATATTTGCAAATTCCGACACTTCCACCTAATCAGAGCTGGACACGCCCACTTTCCTGACTTTTTCCAAACTAGAGGTGTGAAAACACCCTGCTGAGACGGGGGTTTCATGGCCCTTTAAAGCATACTTTGAAAAAACAACTATTGAAAATTAATGGATTTTAATATACTTGTTCAAGTTTACTAAAGCAATACTAAAAAGTTATATTTAATGGTATTTTTAATGTATAACTTCTACAAACTTATAATCAGGGCTTTACATTAACACCCGCCAACCCGCCAAATGCGGATAGATTTCAGCTCTGGCGGGTTAGACAGACACCTCCACTAGCCACTTTGGCTGGTTGGAAATTATTTTTAAATTGTAGTTTTCTTAAAAGCATGGTTTGAAAATAAGCATGGCCCAATATTCGTGCAAATGTGATCTTAGAATCGAGAAGCAGCACGACTGACAAAAATAACTGTGTTCGCGAGAGCAGAAAGCAGGTAAATACAGAATGAGAGCATGATCACTCGTGCGCACAGATGATGTGATGCGTGCGACTGTTAAAAAGCGTGAGTGCTCCCGTTTACTTGCGCGAAGCAACCGTGCCGTGCCTAGAGGAAGCACAACTGGTGCGATCGGTTCCCTTTGAAATAGACTGGATAAAGAGCGATGATCGTGCACTCACAGTCCTGCTGCTTTCAAGAGCTCAAGATTTAAAAAAATACACATATTCTTTTATAAGCAGCAGCGGTCACTGCTTTCATTTTAATTATTCTTTGAACAGATTATTAACAGGCCTATATTAACTGTGTGCACGTGATCATCCTTTCATTATCAAACACAGTATGCTTCACCTGCTTTCTTTTGCTTACAGTTATTTTTGTTAATATGGTTTAGTTATATATTTTTACAATAACATTGCTTTAATGGGAGATTACTCCCCATTTATGTGTAGTTAACTGGGTGATCTGGGACTATTAGCCAGGTTAGGTTTCTGTGCATTTTTTAGATACATAAAAATACTTCTTTTTTTTTTAAATGTAATGTTTTTTTTAAAGAAAAGTTTTGTTGAATTAAAAAGTGCACCTATACAGCTATATTTTCCTTGTTTTAACACATTAAAACATTGTGGCTAAGAAATTCTTATTTGGTGTGGTCAGAGATAAATTTGGTAAATCCTTAATTTTGAGCCCTGAAAAGTCCTGTGAAATAAAAACTGATTGTATTGTGACACAACCCATTTGTTCATGCACACTGAGCAAGCTAATACACAACACACACAAGAAGTGAAATGAATGAGAAGGCATGTGGACATAACACAACATCTAAATCAAGTCATTTTAGCATGTCAAAGTCAAATTTAAGCATATAAAATATATTTTCCCAACAAGAAAAGTGTGGCTAGTGAAAATGGCGAGTGGCTAGTAATGTTGGAAATCTCCTAGCCACAGTGGCTGGTGATCAAAAAAGTTAATGTTAAGTCCTGCTTATAATGCATATGATTTGGATATAACACCTCTCCAATCCAGTTCTATGAATCTGAGTCCTCCATAATACACACTTATTAATGATTCCTACTTGTCTTCCTCGGGATGAAGAGTAGGCAAAATCTGATATGTAGTGGGAAAAAAAAAGAAGAACGCGATCATCAGACGCTGGATTCGAACCGGGTTCATGATCGACCGCGTCAAAACATGTTGCCATGTGCTTTAAGAGCTACGCCACTCACGCTGGTGCCTGCTGCGCTCATTACTTATGTTGTCTCTGTCAATCAAACGGTGCTGCGTGTGAATCACTCAACACTGCTCTTCGCCTAAATAGTCACTCCAAAAGTCACTCCCCTGGGCCTGTGCCCATAATGCCCATTGGTTAATCCGGCCCTGTGCTTTGGTGACCCCTGATAAATAAGGTACTAAGCTGAAATAAAATTAATGGATGAATTATTTTCTGTAAAGCTGCTTCTGGCCATGACATGTTCACATCTAAATTTTTATAAGAGACATGTTTAATAAATAGGGGTGTCAAAATTAATCGTTTCTTTGATGCACCGCAATGCAGACGCGGACAATTCAGTATCGGTTCAGTAATAATCATAACCGGTTATTATGTACTGACGTCATTTATCTCACATGCGCTATGTCGCCGTAGCTTACTATGGCGAGGGAGGCAGGCCGCGAGTATTTACAACGCTCTAACTACGAAAAACTCAGAAACTGTGCACAATTTCATGCGTGTGTGTTTGCTGAACACTGTTTCACTGAAACTTACAGCAAAAGCCCCTATTTCACGGCGATTAAGAGAATGAAAGTAATCTCAATTTCTCTCTCTCTGTCTCACTGTGGCCCATGAGTGTATCTGTGAAGAGCGCCAGCATGTAAGAGCCAATCGCAGCCCTTTCTGTTGAGCGCTTGACCAATCAAAGGGGTGCAAGAAATAACTTGGTAGACAAGGCAGAAAGCGAGCGGGATATTTATATTGTTTATTTGCTATAGACCATTTCAATGTGGTCATGTCATTGGCCCATGAACATTTCCTGCTTGACGTTACACTATTTCCTAACTGTAACAAGAGGCAATTCAATCATAACTTGATTTTAAATCAGCCATCATAACACTATTTATCAATATGTGGACCTTTTTGGATTCTCAGAAGCAATGGAAATTAAAAAAAAATGTAAAACAGGAAATACGTTAGGACCATTGTTTTTGTTTACATCCCTCAAAATGGTCTATAAATGCTCATGTTGTTTAAAGGTACAGTTTATATATCTGACAGTTTGTATTAAAGGACAAAATTGTTTTACAAATATATTAATATATTTATACATTTTAATACAAGAATTGTTGTGCTGTGAAGAAAATATAAAACTGTATGTAAAGCATCGTCAATGCACCGTGATGCACCGAGATATCGAATTGAACCGAATCGATGGCATGATAATTCTAACCGAACCGAACCGTGAGACCAGTGTAGGTTCACACCTCTATTAATAAATGTCTCAATAAATGGGCCAGACATTTCCGACTTTCCATACCAAGAGGCTCAGGAAATGTTCTTCCAGAAGCCCATAAAGATACATTGCAGTGACAAAAGCTGCACAGTTTGTGATTAAAATGATATAAGATAAATGTTAATTTATAATTTACAAACGGGTGTACAGTTCAAATAGTTGCTCCGTTATTTACTGCTGTCATTAAAAGACCATGACTCCTTGTGTCAGTGTGAGTCTGAACAGCCACGCTGCTTTGGGCCGCATCACGCCGCACCCCCAATCCCCCCTCCCCCCCAAAAAAACTGTAAACCTAGGGGAAACACTGGTGTGGATGCTAATATTATGTTTATTCCTAATACTGATCATGTGAAAAGCCGGTATAGCGTGATTTAAACTGATGGTTCATGGAAGATGTGACTGTTTTTCTTCAGTTTAAAATGTAAGAAAATATTTTGCTGAAACTGTGATTCATAAAATACAGGTCAGCAAATATTAGCACTTTAGCTCAACACAAAAACCTATACAGGCATAAATAATACCCATGGTTTCTGAACATACATTGAGGTCTTATGAAGCTGCATAACCCAAAAATCTTCCTCAAATTTTCTACTGAAGTAGAAAAAGAAGAAAAAAAGCATCTTGGATGAACTGAGGGTGAGTAAATGAACAACATGTTTTCATATTTGGATGCGCTATCGCTTCAAGCCTTCAGCGATATTTAAACATGTTGAAACCTTACGCTGATTTAAATCGGGTTTAATCTGAACACACACATGCACAAGCTGCAGTCAGCATGAACACACTCCTAACATCCTGGACGGGGGTATGGGGTGGATCAGAGGACAAGTGCGAGCGTTTGAGACAGGTCAGAGTGTTCGTGTGAGAGCCAAGGATTTAGAAAAAGTGCATTAGCACAGATGGAGGATGCCTCGCGTTCATCAGGGGAAAACCGAAGAAGAAACACACTTCATTTCTGCCAGTCTCATTAAATGCAGCTTTCCAACAGGGGTTTAAAGAGGGACTTAAAAGACTAAAGTACAGAGATGAGCCTCTGGGGCAGGTGTGTGTGTGTAAGTCAATGAGTGAGGGATAACATTTACTGGTTTTATATATAATGTTTGGACTGGGTAAGAAAAAATGTTGATTCCAGAACTGGTATTAGCACAGTTATTGCTCATTGAGTGACATAACAGTCCTGTGCAAATGCATATTTTTAGGATTGTAAAAAAATAAGAAATCATGGAAATGCCCATTACTTTTCGACTACTTTTCGATTAATCGCCCAGCCCTACTTAAATTGCAGATAAGTTTTTACGCTCAACTGAAGTAGTTTTGGACTTGTGAGAAAGAGGGTTACTGTGAATAATAGGTGATGAAAACGAATTTGCCTAATGTGACTTCAGCTTTCTTCATTATGCTTGCCTTGTCTGCTGATGGAACTGCATCTATTTCACATTTGAGAGTTTTATTTTATTTTTTATTTTTTTTCAAACGTAGAAAAGATTCGCTTCCCGTTAGGATGGAAATCCAGCTATTGTCATCAATAAAGTTGCTAAACCCTGAGCATGACCACTATTTTTCTGCACAGAAGTAGTTTCAACTTTAATCAAAACTCTTCTAAATCTTTAAAATTTAAGTTTAAAGTGAAGATTCCCTTCATTCAAAACATTTAAGATTATATTTACTAGGACTGTCAAAATTAATTGTTTCTTCGGTGCACCGCGATGCAGATGCGGAAAATTTGGTATCGGTTCAGTAATAATCATAATCGGTTATTATATACTGACGCCATTTATCTCATATGCACTATGTCGCTGTAGCTTACTATAGCGAGGGAGGAGAGCGTGAGTATTTACAATGCTCCAACTACTTAAAAACTCAGAAACTGTGCACAATTTCACTGCGTGTGTGTTTGCTGGACTGTGTTTCACTTGACACTTACAGCAGAAGCCCCTATTTCACGGCAATTAAGAGAATGAAAGTAATCTTAATTTCTCTCTCTCTCTCTCTCTCTCACTGACTGTGGCCCATGAGTGCATCTGTGAAGAGCACCAGCGTGTTAGAGCCAATCACAGCCCTTTCTGTTGAGCGCGTGACCAATCAAAGGGGTGTAAGAAAGAACTTGCTAGACAAGGCTCAGAAAGCGAGCGGCATATTTATATTTGTTTATTTGCTATAAATGCTCGTGTTGTTTAAAGGTACAGTTTATATATCTGACTGTTTGTATTAAAGGACAAAATTGTTTTACAAATAGTAAATATAAATATATTTATACATTTCAATACAAGAATTGCTGTGCTGTGAAGAAAATATAAAACTGTGTATGGAAAGAATCGTCAATGCACCGTGATGCACCAAGATATCGAATTGAAGCGAATCGATGGCATGATAATCGTAACCGAACCGAACCGTGAGACCAGTGTAGGTTCACACCTCTAATATTTACTGTCAACATTTTTTCCCTCGGGGTGGTGTGGTGGCTCAGTGATTAGCACTGTCGCCTCACAGCAAGAAGTTTCGCTGGTTCGCTGGCATTTCTGTGTGGAGTTTGGATGTTCTCCCCATGTCCGCGTGGTTTTCCAGCATATGTGTCCAGCATATGTTTTACGCAGTGGATGCCCTTTCAGCTGCAACCCAGTACTGGGAAAGGCCCATACACACTCACATTCACACATACTCAAACACTACGGCCAATTTTGTTTACCCAATTCACCCATACCACGTGTCTTTGGATTGTGGGGGAAACTGGAGCACCTGGAGGAAACCCACACGAACACAGGGAGAACATGCAAATTCCACACAGAAATGCCAACTGGTCCGACCAGGACTCAAACCAGTAACCTTCTTGCTGTGAGGCGACAGTGCTAATCACTGAGACACTGTGCTGGGAGTGAATGAGAGAGGGAGAGAGAAATTATTAGATAATTATAATTGAATCATTGTAAATATACTGATTATTATTGTTTTTTTTATTACTGTTTTTTCCTAAAATGTTGATTGTTAAATGTACAGTGTATTCTGATCTATTATTATTTTTATTGATATAAATGAATAATATAATGTATATAAATGATATGATATATTGAATAATATATGATAAATGGAATAATAATATGATATATTGGATAATATGATAAACTATTTATATTTTTGTTTAATTATCATATGTGTATATCTTTTTTTTTACGACTACTACTATTTACTGTGTTTTTTTTATTATATATGTATGTTCTTTTATCTTTAATGTAAACTTTATAAATACTTTGGCAATACATTTGTAACATTGTCATGCCATTCATTAATTCATTTTCTTTTTGGCTTAGTCCCTTTATTAATCTGGGGTCGCCACAGCGGAAGAAGACCGCCCAACTTCTCCAGCACGTTTTTACGCAGCGGATGCTCCCTTCCAGGCCACAACCCATCTTCTGGAAAATTTGTCATGCCAATAAGCATATTTGATTGAATGAATTGAAATTAGATGACCGAGAGAGAGAAGAGAGAGATGAAGAGAGGGAGATGTAGATGAGGAGGAGAGAGACGAGAGAGACGAGAGAGAGGAGATGAGAGAGAGAGAGACGTAGAAGAGATGAGAGAGGAGGAAGAGAGGAGGAGAGAGAGGCGAACGAGGGAGGATGAGAGAGAGAGAGAGAGGAGAGAGAGAGAGAGAGAGAGAGAGAGAGAGAGAGAGAGAGAGAGAGAGAGAGAGAGAGAGAGAGAGAGAGAGAGAGAGAGAGAGAGAGAGAGAGAGAGAGAGAGAGAGAGAGTGTGTGTGTGTACTGGTTTAGCTATACTTGTGAGGGCTCAATTGTCCTCAATGATTCAATCCAATTCAACTGTATTATCATAAAAGTCATCGTGCTGCATGTATTAGGAGGTTTGCTGAAGGTTTGTGTTCATTGAAAAGTAGGAATGATTAAGAAATCCATATGAAACCCTTAAAAGTGACGTCGGGTCAGGTGCGCTTTGCACTCACACTAAAGTGTACCACATCAAAGCCCACCAAAACCACACTCTGGCACACCTGTTCCAACTGGGCCTGGGCCGGCCAATTGAACCGCGCCTGGGCCTGATTCGGACCACTCACACTTGTCAAACAAACTGGGAAACATGCACGGGTACAGTTCGGATAGCATAGTTTGAGTGCACCCTTAGGGTGTTGTGCATAGGATGGGCAGTATATAGTGTACAGTTAACCTGCAGTTGTAGACTGAAGTGTATTTTATATAAATTAATAAGGTTCTCAAAAAGCTTATAAATCAGTTTAGGGGTAGGGTGGGGTTATGGCAATCGAAAATACAGTTTGTACAGTATAACAACAATGGAAACCTATGTAATGTCCTCACAATTCACAAAAACAAACATGTGTGTGTTTGTCCTCCTGTTGTACTTCCCCAAGCGGCTACAGTCTCGCTCACCCAAGGGAAGGAGTATGTGGTGAACTTCCTCCAACTAAAAAAAAAGTAGACTTGGTGCTCCTGACTGGTATCTACATTACATGCTCTGAAACACAAAGGCCACTGAGAACTAGAAGGCAGACGTGGGCTAATGCTAATGCCTCTTACAGTCAGTTTCTTGTGGTTACACACTGGAAAAAAAAAACAGGGCAGTATAAGGATGCTTAACACACATCATGCCTATTCATTTAAAAAAGCAGCATATCAAACCCATTCATTCCTTCATTTTTTTTCAGCTTAGTCCCTTATTTTTCAGGGGTCGCCACAGCGGAATGAACTGCCAACTTATCCAACATATGTTTTACAAAGCGGAAGCTGTCAAATCCAGCAGACAGTATCTGGCTATTCCCAAAATCTCCACTTTAGAGGGAGATGCAGGGTTAAGTTTTGAGCGCTGCGCTCAGTTTTCTCTCATGTCAGTGGGGGCTGTGAGTTATTTTCAGACAGCCGCAGACATGCCCTACTGTGCTCTTAATCACTGCCACTCCGGGCTAAACACTTTTACTTCAGCACTATTGGGTTAATATTCAGCAGATTCCCACCTACTCTGGGAATGCTGCTTTAAACATGACTCACAGAGCAAATGCAAGTTTACTTTTATAATGAAGACACACACAAATGCACACACACTAGGGTTGCACCATACTGTGTGAAAAAATATGCAATATTGTTGTTGAGTATCGGGATAACGATACATCTTACGATATAACATTTCCCTACAATACTGCTATTTTTATTAGCTGCTATTTTTATTTTTTATTATTATTATAATTTTTGAAAATTATTTGTTTAATGATATTAAAATAAACAGGTAAAAGATATGTTTCAGATCTAATTCATTTTAATTCGGACTTAAATACTGTGTCAAGGTGCAAACATTTAAGGTGCGTTCGACATTAAGCACAGCTGCAGCCGGTGATCAACGAGATTAGCCGAGCGCAGGCGGGGGCGGAGTTGAAAACGGAGCCGTCAAGCCGGCCACTTCGGGGACTCAAGTTGCTGCAGTCATGATTACCGATCACATGGCGTGATCATTTATTTATTTATTTATTTATTTATTTATTTATTTATTTATTTATTTATTGAAATAACAACAAAAGATATAAAGTACAAATAAAATCAAAATACAGTCTCTACAAACTTCATTTTAAACAGTAAGGGAATTATGAATTAAAATTAAGTAGCCTACATACAAATGCATCAGAAATAAGGGGGAAAATAAGGGCACATAAAAATGAAATAAATATCCACGAATAGGATTATTTTGAATAATGAAGGCATTTTTAAAAAAGCCCTTTAATCCAAAAAGATTGAACAAAATGACCAAAATAAATGAGCTACACTTTCAGTAGAAATTTCCCAGAAAGAGCAGGTACATCAATGACACTTTTAACTTTTATTTCTGCGTAATATGGTTTGACAGAAAATAAAATATTTTAGAATCATATTTTTATATTACATATTTTTATATAACTTAATTTGCTAAGAAATCGTCAGGATCAATGATGATAATTATTGTATTACAAGTCTGTAAGACTTATTTGAGTTAATATTTAAGTTATTTACTAAAATATATCATTTATATCGTTTATGGAGCTAAATACAGTAGTCTGTATAAAAAAGGCAGAATAAACCTGTGCAAACAATCTAGTCAGTATGAACAAATTACTTAACAAAAGATGATGCTGCTGTAAAATATTTGTAGTCTTTTAATAAGCATGATGTGTACAAGATAGAGAGTGTATGAACAGTTAATTGTTTGTTTTGAAATTTGTGAGAAGGATGTTGTCCAATAATAAACCTGAATCACACGTGGTTGTTGTCATGCGGTGAACTTGGCCAATCGTATTATATTGGTGTCGTCATCAGAGTTCATGCAGGCGCTCTTCAGTTGCTGCGCGGGCTGAGTCAGTCGTCTGATCTCGAAGCGCTGTCGCGGTACTTTGATGCCACATGTGACAGTCACATGCCGTCGGCGCAGCATCAATCCGGCCAAAATTTCTAACCAGCATGCACCGCTTTAAGACAGACTTCGATCGATCTGCGCAGCGCTGCATGAAGTCGAACGCACCTTTAGTCTTTAAAACATCGGCAGATATGCTGAATCTGATTGGCTGTTGTCATTTGTCTCGATTCCCGCCTTAAAGATTTTTTTCAGTTCTGGGTCCGCCTTTGGGCTGCTCCAGCCAATAGCAGAACATCAACTACTGGGGAGGTGGGGATAAAGCTAGTAAGGCCTCATCTGATTAGTCAAATTTAGATAAACAAATAATGCGTAAATTAAATGTAATGTCTGCAATACGTATATTGCATATACTATTATCGCGATAATTTTTCGATTTATTTTGCAGCCCTTACACACACACACACCTGTCTTTATGGGGGCTTCCCATAGACGTACTGATTTTAATACTGCACACACTGTATATTCTATACACCCACCTACGCCAACTCTAATCCTAAACCCAACCCTCACAGGAAGCATTCTGCAATTTTACATTTTCAAAATATTTAATTCTGTGTGCTTTATGTGCCGTTTTCTTCATGAGGACCAAAAAAGTCCCCTTAAGGTCTAAATTTATTGGTTTTAGAGACATTTGGTCCCTACAATGTTAGAAATTAAGTTAGAAAAGATAAAACACACACACGCACGCACGCACGTACACACATGCTGTAGGGCTGATCTGTGTTAGTGTTGTTTGCGAAGTGATACTCAACAGGGCTCTTCATTAATTTACGACGGCTATTAAAAGGACTTACAAAGAGTCTTTTATGACTAATGTGCTCGCCAGCATGCTGTAAAAAACACTGAATGGTTTGCAGACCCTAAAAAAGAGAGCAGAGATCTTGTGCTGGATGACGCCGTTATCTGATGTTTTGCCTGTAAATTAAAAGCTGCTGTCACCACATACATACATACATATAGGCCCATTTACGCTATATACTTTATCATATACACTTAAAAAACAATAAGTAACAAACCAAAGTAATACATTTACTGATGATATTTACAATACGAAAAAACAAGGAGCTTGAAATCTATTTCTAAAAATTGAAATTACTCACTCACTATCCTTCAATTTAGTCCCTGATTTATCAGGGGTTGCCACAGCAGAATGAACCGCCAATTACTCTGCAATTTGTTTTATGAAGCGGATGCCCAAAAGTGGAATTATATGATGCATAATGTTGTTTAATATACAGTTGAAGTCAGAATTATTAGCCCCCCTGAAATATTATTCCCCGTTTACTTTTTTCCCCAATTTCTGTTTAAAGGAGAGCAGATTTTTTCAACACATTTCTAAACATAATAGTTTTAATAACTCATTTCTAATAACTGATTTATTTTATCTTTGCCATGATGACAGTAAATTATATTTTATTAGATATTTTTCCAGACACTTCTATACAGCTTAAAGTGACATTTAAAGGCTTAACTAGGTTAATTAGGTTAACTAGGCAGGTTAGGGTAATTAGGCAAGTTATTGTATAACAATGGTTTGTTCTGTAGACTATCGAAAAAATTTATATAGAGCTTAAAGGGGCTAATAATTGTGACCTTAAAATGGTGTTTAAAAAATTAAAAAACTGTTTTTTTTCTAGTCGAAATAAAACAAATAAGACTTTCTCCTGAAGAAAAAATATTATCAGACCTTGCTCTGTTAGACATTATTTGGGAAATATATATAAAAAAAAGAAATGAATTCAAAAGGGGGCTAATAATTCTGACTTCAACGGTATGTTTAATCAAACTGTGATGTGGACTATTGTCTGTTAATATTCAATTGTAAAACATGGCAGGGCACGGTTTCATTGCTTAAATACTTGCAAATTAAAGCATGTGTGAAGGTTGTAAATGTTTTGTATGTGAGGACACAAACACATGATTTTAATCTCCAGAAAGGCTCCGAGAGTCATTATGCATTTTAGCATTTTTTTCTAAGAAAAACTCACAAAATCTCAGGTAATAATAATCTTTATGACAGCACATTAAATAAAGAGTTGGTTTGACTTAAAATGTGGCAAAAATGTAGGGCTTTACAATTTTTGGAACTATAGGTAGAATGCACTTTATAAATACTTTAATAATAATAATAATAATAATAATAATAATATTTTAGGATTTTAATTTGAAAAAAAATAAAACAGACTGAGTAAAAATGTATTTTATCAATATTGAAAAAAAACTAATAAATGTACTTATTTAATGATTATTTTTGACCTAGTTTTGATTTTAATTAACTGGACATACATACTAAACCTGCATATAATATAATATAATATAATATAATATAATATAATATAATATAATATAATATAATATAATATAATATAATATAATATAATATAATATAATGGCGACGCAGTGGCGCAGTAGGTAGTGCTGTCGCCTCACAGCAAGAAGGTCGCTGGTTCGAGCCTCGGCTGGGTCAGTTGGCGTTTCTGTGTGGAGTTTGCATGTTCTCCCTGCGTTCGCGTGGGTTTCCTCCGGGTGCTCTGGTTTCCCCCACAGTCCAAAGACATGCGGTACAGGTGAATTGGGTAGGCTAAATTGTCTATAGTGTATGAGTGTGAATGAGTGTGTGTGGATCAGGGTTCTTACACCTTTTCCAACTTCAAATTCCAGCACTTTTCAAGCACTTTCAAGGTGCATTTTTATGCTTTTCCAGCACCTAACAACCGCGGTAAATTGCATTTATATATATGCTGTATGTACTTTTTCCACATTTAAATAAATTGTGCTATTTTAATAAAACACAATATGGCATTTCAACTTAAATTGTTGAATACATTGGAGAATAGAGCATAGATAGAAAAAAGTTCAATTATTGGATGAAGCATTTTTTGTTTGGTCTCTTTCTTTCTAAAGTTGATATCTCAAAAATGAGCTTACAGTCAGATTTTGTTTGGGTGTAGTACCAAACTTTAAAGACCAGTCGTTCATAATATTTCATGTGCATTGCTATTCAATATTCATGTAACAAATTAAATCCTTATGAGTCTGAGAATAATCTTACTGCAAATTAATGAACTGTTCCTATGTCAACTGTTTTGAAAATCAGTCACTAATTATGGAAACCATAGTTTGTAAGCTTTCATCAATTAATTAATTAATTCATTCATTTTCTTTTCGGCTTAGTCCCTTTGTTAATCACGAGTAGCCACAGCGGAATGAACCGCCAACTTATCCAGCATATGTTTTACGCAGCGAATGGCCTTCCAGCTGCAACTCAACACTGGGGAAACACCCATACACTCCTGCATTCACACACATACACTACGGCCAATTTAGCTTATTCAATTCATGTCTTTGGACTGTGGGGGAAACCAGAGCACCCAGAGGAAACCGACGCAAACACGGGGAAAACATGTAAACTCCACACAGATATGCCAACTGACCCAGCCGAGACTCGAACAGCGACCTTTTTGCTGTGAGGTGATCGTGCTACCCACTGCGCCACCGTGACGCAGAGCTTTCATCAATTTTACTTTTTATTATTGTCAATTTTACTTTAGGTAAGGACTAAGGTACTGTTGTACCTGTATGCAAATGTCCCACCTGTCAAATGGTGACAGTTAAGGGGTTAAAGGAAACCATGTTTATTGGTTCAAAATGTATCGCCTCTCTGGAAGTAGTTTGGGAATTTTATATAACCTATATATATAATTGACAAATAATCACCAGAGAGATAAATACAATTTTAATAAACACTTTAACATTAATTGTGTAAAATTTGAATATTTTAGCCTTCTGCTTATCTTGAGCAGCCCCCACATAGCATGGCGTGAATAACATGATCAATAATTTAAATTGGCAAGGGAATGCCCTTTAGACTGTTGAGTTTAGGAAAAAATATGCAATGAAAATAGTGCAAAAATGAAACTGCACTGAACACAATATAGTGCAAAAATAATAACTAGGTTATCCAGGAGTAGCCCAAACAGGGTAGGTAGGTAGGTAGATATTGACATATAACTTATTATTTGCATAGGTCATCTTAACAGCAATGACGGTCTTTTCATGAGTTGCATTATTAGTTTAATCCTAGTGAATGCAGGTCCTTTTGTGATGGTGTACGTGCTGCAGTTTCATGACTGACAACATCGTGACGAATAAATGAAGGATTAAACAAAACATCTCATGCTTAAAATGTGTGGGACATGCTGTTAAGTTACCTGCAAACTCCGTCCCTCATGCTTTACAGTGAATGGCTTTAGACACTTTCATAGCGGACTTGACCCACCGGAAGTCTTTTATCCACTCTTCGAAAAGTGAAAATGCTGAATTAACATTCACCACATGATCACTGATCAGATGTGCCGTTATTTGTAACTCTAAAACAAAATCTGACAGTGTTATCTGACAGTGTTATTTTCATTCTCTCGTATCCAGACCTTTACATTCGCGGCTCGCGGCTGTAGCTCTCTGTCATCTGAACTGAGTGATTGACAGATGATATTAACCAATCCATTCGCGTTCAGTTCAAGAGCAGTGGGCCAATCAGAAGAGCTTTAAGGCAGGACAGGCTTTGTTTACTGCAGCAAGTTGACATGACGACTGTTTTAAACTATACCTGAGCCCTGCGTTTGGCGTTAAGTGCATTCTGCGTGAAGCTTGCATAGATAAAATTTCGGCCGCATATGCGACCAAAGTGGTCGTAATTTCGAGTCCTGCAATTTCAAATTCAAGCAGGTTCAAGCACTTTGTCCAAAATCCAAGCACTTTTCTAACCTTGAAAACACTATATTAAAAATCAAGCATTTTCAGGATTTTCAGCACCCGTACGAACCCTGGTGGATGTTTCCCAGAGATGGGTTGCGGCTGGAAGGGCATCCGCTGCGTAAAAACGTGCTGGATAATATAATATACATTTCCATCTCTTTATGACTTCAGTGTACCCATCTTCTGATGGCTCCTTCCAGCAGGATAACGCGCCATGTCATAAAGTACAAATCATCTCAGACTGGTTTCTTGAACATGACAACGAGTTCACTGTACTCAAATGGCCTCCACAGTCACCAGTTCTCAATCCAATAGAGCACCTTTAGGATGTGGTGGAACGGGAGATTCGAATTATGGATGTGCAGCCGACACATCTGCAGCAACTGCTTGATGCTATCATGTCAATATGGAACAAAATCTCTGAGGAAAATTTCCAGTACCTTGTTAAATCTACGCGACGAAGGATTAAGGCAGTTCTAAAGGCAAAAGGGGCGTCCAACCACTAGTAAGGTGTACCAAATAAAGTGGCAGTTGAGTGTATAATATAATATAATATAATATAATATAATATAATATAATATAATATAATATAATATAATATAATATAATATAATAAAAGCTTCAAATAAACAAAAAGGATGCTTCCTAATAAAACAACAAGCCAAATCAAACAACAGTGAAAAAAATCCATTCCTATCATCATCATTACACAACATCATTTGCCTGATATGGTCATGACTGCTACAGACATGGTCTCATTAACATTGAGAAACACCCCTGGCCAGTTCTCTGGAAAACCCACAAAACTCCCACGAAAATCCTCTAAAAAGCGCACACAGTGGGAAGAGTTTCCTAAACGGGCCAACAGGAAGACTCCACTGGGACAGGCAGCATTGTGTTGTGTTTGAGCCTCTCTCCAGTAATACAACAAGTGAATGGAGGAGGCCAAGATACATGGTCTCACACACAAACCCTACAGTTACAGCTGAGCCAAGTTTAGACTCAACACACACCCACAAACTCATTCTCCATCTGATCTGGCCCACATCTATCGCAAATGGCCATTTCATTTTAACAATCTTTCTGCCATTCCATATTAAGTCCTAAAGAAACGGCGAACGCCACCAACATCTGCCTAAAAGATTTACTCTTCAACTTTGACTTCATATAAAAACGTGCACGTTAACAATATAGAGTGGAAAATAAAAAGCCAGAACCTCTTAATAGAGGTCAGAATCTGAGAAACATCATGAGACGAAGAATTTGTTTTGGCTTCCTCAGATGTTTTCTAGCTCTGCCAAGCCAATTTGTAATTCCATCTGAGAAGATCTAAAAAGCAACTAGTAATTAAGGCTTTACCGCAAAACCAGTCAGAGCTCAACCGTTTCTTTTGAGCGACTGCAAAGTTAGTTAAACGCTGCTATAGCAACGTAAAGCAGATAGTGGAAGACTGTTGACTCTTGCCCCACATGTGTTTCTTGGCCATGAGAAACAACCATCTGCTGGCAGAGTAAACAACAGAAAGCAAGATGTGTTAAAGTGGCACGTTCTGCACCAAATGCTTTTCTTTTACGAAGGGAAATCACAAGACTTAACACATCTTTAATGTACACACGGTTACAAGTTTCAAACACTTCCAAAGCTAAGATTAAATAAACAAACCTGAACAGTAAAAATGTGGAAAACCAAATGTTTCTAAAATGACAACTTGTTTAGTTGACTTCATTTTTATAATTATGCACATAGATCATTTAATTATTAATTTTAAGGTAATGGGTTTACTTATTTTTTATTTAAAGTCAACTAATCCATTTAAAAACAATGGGTTTACTCATTTTTTAAAGTAAAGTCAACTAAATGCTTTAAAAACAGTGGGTTTATTAAAGTCAACTAATTGCTTCAAAAAGAACGAATTTACTCACTTTTTTAAGAAAAGTCAACTAAACCAGTGTTTCTCAACCACGTTCCTGGAGCTCTGCACATTTTCCACATCGCCCTAACCAAACGGACCTGATTCAGATCATCAGCTTATTAGCAGAGACTGAATCTGTGGTGGGCAACGCAGTGGCGCAGTAGGTAGTGCTGTTGCCTCACAGCAAGAACGTCGCTGGGTTGCAGGTTCGAACCTCGGCTGGGTTGGGTCAGTTGGCATTTTCTGTGTGGAGTTTGCATGTTCTCCCTGCGTTCGCGTGGGTTTCCTCCGGGTGCTCCGGTTTCCCCCACAGTCCAAAGACATGCAGTATAGGTGAATTGGGTAGGCTAAATTGTCCATAGTGTATGAGTGTGAATGTGTGTGTGTGGAAATTCCCAGAGATGGGTTGCGGCTGGAAGGGCATCCGCTGCGTAAAATCGTGCTGGATAAGTTGGTGGTTCATTCCACTGTGGCGACCCCGCAAGGGACAAAGCCGACAAGAAAATGAATGAATGAATGAATCTGTGGTCACACTTGACTTTTCTCCCCATAGATTCCATTCATATGCATGCGAATGCGTCAGACTGGAAACGCAAGCTTGTGCGACAAGTTTCGCAGTTCACTGCTTTGTAAAGTTCAAGCTTTTGTGAACTCTGACCTGCGAAATCGCATCACTTGACTGCGTGAGACCAATCGAGGATCAAAATATGACCTCTCTGGACAGATATATAAAATATGGAGCAATTGCTTGCTTTTTTAAATGTCTAATCATCTTGTTTAGTCCCGCCCCTTTTCGCAGCGCAGTACTACAGAATTTCGCAAGCTCAAACTCTATTGTGACCGCAGCTTGAGGGTGCTTTTACACTTGGTTTAATTGCTTGGACCGTACCCATGTTCGATTGTCTCCCCTTGCCACCTTGGTTGGTTTGTCTTCACACTGTATTTTTTCCTTCTGAACCCTGGTAAGCTTGCGTCATCAAGCTGCTGTTGTGTGTACGGCTGTTGCCAGGTGACGGACACGAAAGCGTCAAAATAGAAAGACGTCCGTACATCGCGGTCTTTCTGCTTTTACTGAACCTTTTGGTTTTGGACATACAGAAAGCGACTCGCGTCCATCTGATAAAATATTATAAACATCCAGAACATAACGTGATGTCTGCAGAAGCTGTTTTTGGAGGAGACAAGCAGAAAATTATCACTGTGTTTGCCCTGGCTCAGTCCTGCTTGCCACCAAGGTACAGTACGTGATACACATACAGTACACACACACGAATTAGCGTTATGAAAACGACAGTTTGGGTTACAGTTGGCGGTTCTCTTTCGTTATTTGGTACGATTGCATTCATACTAGAAGTGAACCGGACCAGAGTTTGTGTAAATTGTACCCCTGATCACATCTTTCAGGCGGACTCGGTACGGTTCGTGGGTGCGCACCCGAGTTTAGAAGACATGTTCACACTAGCTAAATGTACCATACTCTGACATCAAACAAACCAGGGTGCGGACCCAAAGTGCTAGTGTGAAAGCACCCTGAAAGACCTGTAATAGGTGTGAAAGACAAAGGAGACATCCAAAACATGAAGTGCTGGTGATCCTCCAGGAACATGGTTGAGAAACACTGAACTAAAGACTTTTAAAACAACAGGTTTACTCATTTTTCAAAGGCAACTAATCACTTGCTGAAAACAATGCTATCTCACCACAATTTTTAACTTTTTGATTTAGTGGCTAATTCGTATGAATTATTATTCATTATTATTATAAATTATTATTATGAGTACGATCTCATTTGTACAATTTAGTACGATTTGCTTATCCTCCGATGACAGTTGGGTTTAGGGGTAAGGTTGGGTGCCATGCCTCCTTTTTACAAAATCGTACATTTTTGTATAACTGAACTTGTACGAATTCACCACTAAACTGACAAAACGTAAAATAGTTACATTTCCTCGTCAGATCAGGCTGAAAAAAACACGTAAACTTGGTTTCAGCAAAAACATTTTTGTTTGCTTAAACAACAATGTCATATTTGGTACTAAAAATGGAGGTTTCGGTTCGGTTACGATTATCATGCTATCGATTCAGTTCAATTCGATATCTCAGTGTGAATATTATACATATAGTATAATATATACACATAAATATTATCCCGCTTGCTTTTTGAGTGTTGAGTGTCAAGCGAGTTCTTACACCCCTATGGTTGGTCACATGCTCAAAGGAAAGGGCTGCGATTGGCTCTAACGCTCTGGTGCTGTTCACTGATGAGTGACACTGATAAACAGCAGCAGCGATCACAGCTAATCCATGATAGACAGTGGAGAAAACTTACTCAGCACAAGTATCACTGTAACAGCTGATTATGAGTCTACATTATGAAGCTACATTATGAACAGTTTTAAGCTTTATGGTTTTTGCATTCCATATCACAAGTTTTCCTAAGAAAAAAAAAAACAGGAAAAGAAAATAAATTCCCAAAATGTACACAGACTATATGAATAAATCAATAACGACAGATATAAGAACTTTATCATTCTAAGGTGACAAATGAATGAAGTTGAATTGAGAAGTTATTTAGTTCATTTTGCTATTTTAAATGTGTGGGAAAAAGCAGCTGGGACATTCTTCAAATTCTTTTCTTTTGTGTTTTACAAAACAAAGAAAAACCTTTAGGTTTAGAAGAAAATGAGAGCTAAATTTACTGACAGACAGACGGGAAGTAAAGTTGATGTACAGTTGAAGTCAGAATTATTAGTTTCCCAAATCATGTTTAACAGAGCAAAGAAATTTTCACAGTATGTCTGATAATATTTTCTCTTCTGTAGAAAGTATTATTTATTTTATTTTGGCTATAATAAAAGCAGTTTATCATTTTTTTTAAACTATTTTAGGGACAAAATTATTAGCCCCTTTATATATATTTTTTCGATAGTCTACAGAACAAACCATTGTTATACAATAACTTGCCTAATTACCCTAACCTGCCTAGTTAACCTAATTAACCTAGTTAAGCCTTTAAATGTCACTTTAAGCTGTATAGAAATGTCTTGAAAATATCTAGTCTAATATTATTTACTGTCATCATGGCAAAGATAAAATAAATCAGTTATTAGAGATGAGTTATTAAACTATTATGTTTAGAAATGTGTTGAAAAAATCTGCTCTCCATTAAACAGAAATTGGGAAAAAAAATAAACAGGGGGGCGAATAATTCAGGGGAGATAATAATTCTGATTTCAACTGTATATTGTTTTAGAATTTCCCTTTCGACTTCCATTTCACTTCAGTAAAATGACTTCAATTATTGGGCGAATACTTGACTAACTAAATAACTTACCAATGAATTAGTGATTAATCACTTTTTTTTAAACAACAAAACATGTCTTATGCAAACAGCTCATTTAAACCAGCTTCAGAGAAAATTACAGAAAAAAAACCAATGAACAACTATTCTTTATTTTCATTTACTTATTAATAAATAATCAATCCCTGGACAACGAAGTGTGTGAGCAAATTGGGTTGCATTATCAGACGTTCATTCTCTGGTCTAACAGTAACTCCATCCATATGGCTTTGTGAATATTTCAATAGTTCAGAAAAGCTGTCAGTGTTTGTCCTGGCTTCAGAGGAGGTCTACCGAGGGATATGGCATTGCAACATGATTAATAAAACATGTCAAAATCTATCCTATTAACTCCATAAAAGCCGACACCTGGAAAACGACACTGGACCAGCCTACAACAGCCGTGTCACATCTGTTCATCAATCTGCCCACCAATCAATCCATCGCTGCTCTGCACATCTGATCTAATATAATAGTCATAATACAGAGGCTTTCTGATCATATTATTATCTTTTATTATAATCTATTATTATAATTATAATTATTATATTATAATTATTTATATATATATATATATATATATATATATATATATATATATATATATATATATATATATATATATATATATATATATATAGTGCCATGTTACAATCTATTATTATAATTATTGTATTTATTATTATTCAATATTTGTTTGTCATATTTTTGAATATGATATATACATTTTGATATGGTTTACAAAAAGGTAACAAGGTGGAAGGTGGAAGGTGATTTGGCAGTTATACAGCTAATTTATCACAATAACAGCATCTTGCTCAATGTCACAAGAGTACAAAGCGTGGATTAGGTTGATAATATCCCTGCTGAAAAATCCAGCTTAAACCAGCCTAAGCTGGTTGGCTGGTTTTAGCTGGTCGACCAGCCTGGTTTTAGAGGGGTTTTTGGCCATTTCCAGGCTGGTTTCCAGCCATGTCCAGCCTGGTCTTAGCTGGTCAGGCTGGAAAATGACCAGCTTAAACCAGCTAAAACCAGCTAAAACCAGCTTGACCAGCCTGGTTTAAGCTGGACATAGCTGGTTTTGGCTGGTCAAGCTGGTTTTAGCTTGTCAACTCCCAGCCTAACCAGCTAAGACCAGGCTGGAAATGGCTGGAAACCAGCCTGGAAATGGCCAAAACCCCTCTAAAACCAGGCTGGTTGACCAGCTAAAACCAGCCAATCAGCTTAGGCTGGTTTAAGCTGGATTTTTCAGCAGGGATGCAACTTTATGCTGACATTTATACACAAAATCAATTTTTTTTCAGACTATTTGAAATAACAAAATAACCAAAGCGTATTCTCTGAAAGAAGAATATTTTTGTATGTATACTTACTTAATATTGAATTATATTAACTTATTTTACTTATTTAATAAGATTCTGACATTACTCAGTTGGCGATTAAAGTATTTTAATACAACATTGCGCAATCAAGTTTCATTTTTATATATTTTATGAATATGTAAATAATTTTAATAAGATGATGCCATAACAGGGTTGACAATTCATAAGTTTAATAAAATATTAAGACATTCAATGGAAATTTAACAGGAAAAATCCTAGTTTAAAATAAGTACATTTTAATATTCGATTTTTGAAAATGACAAGGATACACTGTAGTAAGAAAAGCTGTCAGTTGTGCATTTGTCAAGTTATTATTTACTTGTTCATGACTTGAACTTCAAGATCTTAAGTTAGTTTATCAATCAAATCAATCAAACAAACCACTTTAAACTCGGACAGCAACATCACAACCAGCTTTCGGTGAACTTTGACCATGCAAACATTTGTGCGAACATCACAACCCGTCCACAGCACTTCATAAACACAGCAACAGTATCACCTGCGTTGCATTTCCTCAAAACATCCTAATAATGTGACTCTCGAAACAACCACCAAACATAGTTTGATGTTTAAAGCTCCTCTCGCGACTCCCGCTGAACTGAACGTTTATCCACAACTCTTACCTTCTGTCAGCCATGTTCCTCACATTGTTTGTAGTAACGAGAGTGAAAGCGGAGAGATGTGTCCTCTGGCAGTAGCAGGCTGTGAATGTGGGCTTCAGGCTTTCTGTCCCGCTGGAGAGTTTGAGGCAGACAGTAGAGAGTAGGTTATTATTCCTCCGCCCTCCAGTAACCTGAGCTCTGCTGCAGCCTGCTGGACCTTCACCGGGATGAGTGAGCGCAGTTTGAGGAAAAGCGTCATCTGCTGGACAGTCTGCAACGAGTACTGTAAGCATACACAACTGGAGTATCGCAAGTATGGCAAGCTGTTTTAACATTTAACGTTTATAATGTATTAATGTTTATAATGTAATTACCATTTTTATTGTTATTGTTCATTTCAATAGATCTCCTACTAATTTTATTACCTACTAATATTTTTCCACTATGTTCTACTTATTGGTTGACACATTCACATTTCCTTCAGCTTAGTCCCTTTATTCGTCAGGGGTCGCCACAGCGGAATGAACTGCCAACTTATCCAGCATATGTTTTACACAGCGGATGACCTTCCAGCTGCAACCCAGTACTGGGAAACATACACACCCATTCACACACATGCACTACGGCCAATTTAGTTTATTCAGTTCACCTATAGCGCATGTCTTTGGACTGTGGGGGAAACCCAGAAATGCCAACACGAGGAAAACATGCAAACTCCACACAGAAATGACAATCGACCTAGTTCGAACCAGCTCGAACCAGGGACTCGAACCAGCGACCTTCTTGCTGTAAGGTGACAGTGTTAACCACTGAGCCACCATGTTGCCGAACCTGGAACTCATTCATGTTATTTTAAGCCTATACAACCTATGCTACCTTTAAAATACTTTACATTTAACAATGACTAGGCTATACAGAGTGGAATAAAAACATATATCTTGCTTAAAGGTGCAGTATGTAAGTTTGACACCCAGTGGTTGAACTAGGTATTGCACTCCTGGATCATAATAAAAGTACGCTAGGATGCCAGATTGTGTACAGGAGCGATTTAAACTGTGTTCTAAATAAAAGCAACGACACGCGATAGAGGGAATATTTTCCATATTAAAAGGAGTTTTTGTCCTAACCAACACCTCGAATTGATATATTAGAAATGGCTTCTATTTCTCACAGCTGAACAACAGAAACCTATGACAGCTAGATCACCTCAGGTAAGCCTTGTGTGCTTTATTCTGTGCTAAATGCTAACAATGCGAGTTTGAATGCATTTTACATGGCATTTGTTGCCATATACTGAAAGCAGAAAGTTCACCTCAGATCTTGAAAATACAATAAACCGTCTGAAATTGAACTTTAGAACTAAACACATATGAGTGATTCAGCATCTACATTGATGTTAAAGTGGGTTAACATGTATTAAATAGATTCTAAACCTTACCGTTTTGTGAGCGAGTGCATATTCTGTGCTTCTGAAAGGCTGTATTTACATTTCTGCCGTGTTTCGTCTGGTGCAAACAGCCAAATAGCTGATCACTGCCTCTCTCGTCACAGCGTGTTGTTAGGACACGCGGTTACAATGTAACCTGCTCACCTAATGTTTACGTTCGTAATATTTATGTAATTTGCTAATTAATAACCTCATGTGGAACTGCATCTGTCTCCCATACTGTTCTTTTTGGTCACGGACGCATGCTTTCAGAGTCTTTCTGAATGAATGAATGAAATACGCTGTTTTCCAACAAGGCAACCCAGGGTGCTGACATATAATTGGCTAAACTGGCATCGTGCATATGAAATTTATCTAAACAAAGACAGCGTTCCGGCACGGAAAACCCATTTTCAAAGCAGAATATCTGACTTCAGCATTGTTTTTCAGTTAAACAAGTATGTTCACTTGGGATGTTTCTTAAATATCTGCACACATATTATGGTATATTTATGCTTTAGAAGAGTCAAAAACTTACATACAGCACCTTTAATATAAAAGAATACGCCTCACTCAAAAAATCACTTTTGCTGATAGTTTAAACTACTTGTTTAAAATGAGTTTAAACAACACAATACTTAAGGTTTTTTTGGAACAACTTAATTGTTTTAAGTTCAATCCACTTAAATTTGTAAGAACAATGAAGTTAACTTAATCGATTTGTGTAGGGACACCATGAAGGAACTGTGTGGAACCCAGCATATTTTACTTATTAGATAGAGTGCTAGTCCAGAGGATGATAGTGTTAATGTCACGATCACCAGCGATCTAACCACCAGAGTTCGCTGGTATACATTCACAAACACATAGGACTATAAATCTGCCATTTATGGACTACATATTCAGTCATGCACCACACACACACACAACCGGTTCCTGATCCTGACTGATTACAAACACACAGCTGATGCTGCTCAAGGACTGATTGCACACACATAAATACAGCACACTGACACTCTGTTGTAGCTGAGTCTTGTTATCTGTTTAGTGACATTACAACGAGTTTTCCTTGCCTTGCCTTCCGTGTTTTGAACCTTTGCTTTGTTTGATCATTCCTGTATGCTGCCTGCCTTCAGACCATTTGCCTGCTATTTCTACTAGGACTCTGGATTGCCCTCATACATCTGTTTGCTCCTGTGTTGATCATTGCTTGCCTGACCATTCTGTCAATAAAAGTGTGCTTTTGGATCCTCATCCCTGTTGTCAGTGTCACATCCCTGGTTACAGATAACTTATAATAATGCTGACAATATAAAATGCTGTATTACACAATCAAGCATGTTTTTTTTTCTATTAGGATAATTTGCTAATTTTATATTGACTCTCATTAAAATATTTCTGCAGCTTGTTCAAATTACTTGTTAAAAACGAGCTGAAACAACACAATTCTTGAGATTTTTTTGGGGCAACTTAATTATTTTATGTTCAATCCACTTCATTGTCTTTAATCCATGTTTAGACAGCATTAAAGGTGCTGTATGTAAGTTTTTGATTCTTCTAAAGCATAAAAATACCATAATATGTGTGCAGATATTTAAGAAACATCCCAAGTGAACATACTTGTTTAACTGAAAAACAATGCTGAAGTCAGATATTCTGCTTTGAAAATGGTTTTTCCGTGCCGGAACGCTGTCTTTGTTTAGGTCAAGTTAACCTGCAGAATGCCAGTTTAGCCAATTATAATTCAGCACTCCGGGTTGCCTTGTTGGAAAACAGCGTATTTCATTCAGAAAGGCTCTGAAAGCATGCGCCCGTGACCGAAATGGACAGTATCAGACGTCGAAATGAGACAGATTCAGTTCCACATGAGGTTATTAATTAGCAAATGATATAAATATTACGAACGTAAACATTAGGTGAGCAGGTTACATTGTAATCTCGTGTCCTAACAACAACTCACATTGTTAGCATTTAGCACTGAATAAAACACACGAGGCTTACCTGAGGTGCACTGTCATAGGTTTCACATGTTGAGCTGTGAGAAATAGAAACCGTTTCTAATATCTCAATTCGAGGTGTTGGTTAGAACTAAAACTCCTTTTAATTTGGAACATAATTTCTTCTATCGCGTGTCATTGATTTTATTTAGAACACGGTTTAAATCACTCGCTCCTGTGTTTAAATCACTCGCTCCTGTACTCAATCTCTGGCATCCCACGCGTGTGTTTATTTTGATCTAGGAGTGCAATACCCAGTTCAACCACTGGGTGTCAAACTTACATACTGCACCTTTAAGGAATTTTGTGGAACCCAGTATTATTTTACAGTTAAGCAGGCCTGTAGCCAGCCTGGTGAAAGGGGTGGTTCTTTTTTCTCCAAAAGTGGACCTTTTTGCAGTTATTCGCCTCATTTTCTATGTAATTATCAGATTTAAATAATACATTTTATGATTATATGCTTTGAATGCATATATAAAATGCATAATGCCTCGTTTCCACTGAGTGGTAGAGTACGGTATGGTTCGGTACGGGTCACCTGACATTTTAAAGGGCCACGAAACCCCCCTGTCTTAGCAGGGTGTTTTCACACCTCTAGTTTGGAAAAAGTTCTGTTTAGATGGGAGTGTCGGGGGAGGGAAAGAGGGAAGGATTTGCAAATATAAGAGTTTCCGTTTGGGCATGCGCGTGGCAAAACAAACACAAACACACAGACGCAGGGGAGAAAGACAGTGACTGTGTTTACATGGACATCAGTAATCGAATTACTTGCCAAATTATTAATTTGTCGACTTTAACTGCAGTTTGACACTTTCACTTTTTATTCAGGAACATTTCCTGCATATCCCCCGTGACAAACGAGATATTGAAAGCGAGGAACTGCTGGAGAGTGGAGTTTTAATGGAATGTTTGATACCGCACGGTGAATGAGAGAAAAAAATCCTCGGTAGGCAGCGTCAGAAAGCCGTGTGTGTGTAGACTATCCTGTCACAAAAAGGGGCGAAAATCCTGCACGACAGTAAAAGTTTGATTGTGGTGTTTACATGTTTACATTCGGAGAGCAGCATTTACAGCGGATCTTTCAGTCTATAATATTGTACTATAATATTGCAGTGATATTAATATACTGTAAACTTAGTAACTAAATCATTTTGACTATAGTATGTCTTTAAAAACTGAAAGAGCACTGCTGACGATACAAAGTAACTTTGCCATCTGAATGAACAAACAAAGGGCACTGCACTGCACACACTTACCAAATCTGTAGAGACAGGACAATCAACACAAACTGGAACTGTGTCTTTTTTAAAAGGAGACGAGCGGCAAATCCAGATTTCACCATTTCCAGATGCGAAAAGCTCTCGGGTAAAAATGTTACGCATTTCTGCCGCATGCACTGTAGTCCACACGTGAGTCCAGCTGCGCTCTCATAGCGGGGAAATGTAAACAAAACCTTCCCTGTAGCACATTAATAAACGCAGCACACTAATAAATGCAACACTGATGACCCATGTCTCCAAATTCTCGTTCTTTGACTTGTTTTAGCAACACAACGTCTCTCTGTCGTCTGAACATTGTAACAGGTAAAACAGTCTCCGAAGCTGTCATGCATATAAATGAAGTTGCGCTGCATACACAATAGAGCGCGCTGATTGGTTTGAACCAAGTCTTTCTCATGAATTAATGCTGCACCCTCAGTGACGTCACAATGCACTCACAGGTACAGACATCCACTCTCCACGCTGGATTACACGCAAGTATGTAATCGCCGTGACGCAGCTTCAAAAATTAGTTTCAAACCGGAAGAACGAATTTGCTCAAAATAACGCAAAAACAACCAATTTTCACTTTTTAGTGCAATATATGTGTCCTAATAGTGTTTATAGCAGCGTGGGACACATATATGACTGTCAACAGCTCAAAAAATGTGTTTTGGTGTTTCGTGACCCTTTAAGCACTATTTTTAGCTGGATTAGCTTGTCAGGTGGTCATCATAACCATACTTTTTGATGTACACATTTAAATAATAAAAAATATAAACATATAATATTATTAATAACAATGTAAATCTTCACAACTTTTAGCCTCATAAAAAATCATGGATAACAACAACTGTAGCCAAATTAGTATTCAAATTAACTATAATATGGACCGCTTTTGGTGCTTTACACCTTTTTATACTTTTCATACTTTATTTTGATGGTCCATTTGAGTATTAGTAGACTGTCTGCTTAATATCTGCTGATACTGCTCCTTCAACAGACATTTAACTGACTATAAGAAACTTTGCAAGTACATGTCAACTTATAGTAACCCTAACCCTAACCCTAACCCCAAACAGTCTACTTATAATCTAATGAGAATTAGTTGGCAAGTAGATGCAATGCAACAAACAGACCATCAAAATAAAGTGTGACCAAAGTTACTTGTAAAATGTTTTCTCTATTTAAAAACAATACAGTAGCGAAAGATGACTTCACTTATGTCAGACTGTATGTTGTCTTGCACAGCTGGATGTTGGACTCATGAAAAATAATTGTTTGCATTGGCCAAAATGGATTAGCTGAAGTCAACCTTTATTTTCACAATTTATGATGGCATAGCAGTCGAAATAGGACAAATGAGCTCACGATTGGAACAAATTGGCTGGGTCTTTCCAACCACCTGAACCCCTCCCCCCCCCCCCCCGCCCCGTTTACATATGCCATATTCGACTGCTTCAGACACATAAATGTAAACATTATGTAGTTATGCACTGATAAATATTATACAGTTATTCTAATGATCTATAATAATATAAAAAATGCATTTAAATGTAATAAAATCAATCTGTTTAGTGATATCACAACACAAATTGTAAGGTTACACAGAAAAAAAGACCAGTATAGAAATAAGTTTGGGCATTCAACACTTTATTCACAAAGTAATGAGCACTATCAAATGGTCACTGGTAAACCGAAACAAAAATATAGGTATGATAAATCTATAGAACTGTACAAGACTTTATGTTTAAACCCTCTCTCATTTCTTTTAAAATCCTATTTCAAGAAAAAGCCTTCCTTTTGAAAGTGCCAGAGGAAAATGTATCCTTCCATTCGAGTCTCCTATATGTCTCACATCCTCCATTTTGTACACTTTACAGCAATTCTAATGGTTTTTAAAACAACCACAATCTCAGACAAAACTGCTTTTAGTACAGCCACGAGTGGCGAGGGGTGGATATGATGAAATATGTGAACACACAGTCAAATTACTTATTTAAAATGAGCTGAAACAACACAATTCTTGAGGATTTTTGTTAGGAAAACTTAAATGTTTTATGTTCAATCCACCTAATTGTTTTTTAATCGATTTTTGTTGGGACAACATAAATGAATTGAGTGAAACCCTGCATTTTTTTTTTTACAGTGAACTGTCCTGTACTGATGAAGTGTCCCAGAGTAAGATCGGGGATCAGATTATGATGATTATAATCTCAAAACAGCGATGGATGAAACACACAAGGAAGGCGGATTAATAATTTAAACAATCTCAGATACATCACCATAAAAAAAAATCTGGATTTGTGTATTAAAGAACTGTTAGAAAAATACGCTGCATAAATAATAAAACTCAAAGCTGGAGTGAAATCTTTATGGCTGGCGGTCGGTTTAGCTTCAAACGTGTAATAAAAATATCCTTTAACCATTTACATTTGCAAAACACACATTAAAATACATACATCCATTTCATATATTTGCTCTGGTATTAGTAGCGTTGTGAAAAGCGAAAACGTTTTTAAGAACAAGCTAAGGTTACAAATATGATGAGTCATGTTCGATACATCAACATTTCTTTCTCGGTGTGCTTGAGGCGGGGGGGGGGGGGACACATTTTAGTCAAACACAATTAATGACAAATACATCAAACAAATCATTTTTGAGTGATTAGTTGGTTCAACTTATAAACTGTTTAAGAAATTTAGATTATTCTTTTCAAATGGACCAAAAGGTGGTCCAATATTTAAGTGTAAACAAACTGTAACACACTGTGCGCAACCAATCAAATCAAAAGGATCAATTTTAACACACTCATGTTCATTTTTGACTATACAGAGTTCACACTCACACACACTCGTCATTGATCTACAGTATTTGAGGTGCTGTTCGTGAAGTTGTAAGGCTGTGCAAGAGAGAAGCGAGACGCTTCCTGTAGAAAACCAGCGAAAGAAAAGCAAGGATTCTGTTGCAAAACCGGTTTCAAACTGGATCAAGTATGAACGGACACAACGACTCACTTCCTTGTGAAGTTTTACTGCTATGAATTTGAATCCCCACATCCCTTAAAAAAAAGATTAAAGAATAAAAACAGAGTGAAGACTCTAAGTTAAAAGGTAGAAGATGTGCTCTGTTCAAAGCCTAGTCGATCTCATAGACAGAATGGGAAAACTGACCGAGTGTAGCAGGAAATGTCTGAGGCTAGGAACAAACACAGGAGACGACAATCAACCTGAAGCACTGTACGCTGGTATTAAACATCCATCAAAAAGTCTTTCTGAGGAGGAACAGTATGAGCAAGAGAAATAAAACGCAAAAGTCAACCCGTTTCCTGCAAAATCTCGTTGCAGTCACAGTGAGTGGAGCTTAACCTTTCTGTCCTTAACTCCTCCTCTTCCTCTTCGTCCCTCCTTTCTTTCTCTCTGTCCTCTTTTAGGTCTCTAAGAGGAGCATCCAGGCTTGATTTGTCCACTTGTGACCCGACAGGTTGTATGGAATTTGATGGACGTTGTTCCTGTTGGTTGAGCCCCAAAGCGTCTCTCAAAACCTCAGCACCTGCTTCTCTCAGCAAAAGAGCCGGCGTGGCCAGAGTGGTCAGGTAGATGGCAGAAGCTGATTGGCTAGAGGACACGAGGGCGTGGCCTCGTCCTGTTAGTCTGTCTTCAGAGTGCGGCGGAGAGTACGGCTGGTTGTCGTTGCTGAGGAGGGTGAACATTTGGTCCACGGAGCGGCTGAAATGAGCCCAGTCCTCGAGGCTGAGGGTGAAGTTGAGTTTGAGATCGTAGGCGTGTTCATCAAGTCTGTACAAAGGTTCAAGTTCGGACCAGTTTGACTCGCCGGGAAACAGGTTTGTGTCTTCCGGGATGTCCTCATCGTTCCACGCATTACCCTTCCCATCCTTCCCAAATCTGTCCTCTGTTGGGGGAGGAACCAAATGTAACAAAATTGATCACAATTTTACGATAAAAATGACATTATCGTCTAGCGACAAAACGATTTAAGGCACTGATTAAAAGTGGATGCATCAAAATGAAGATGGATGCTTGTGATTTCATGGAGAAAAAAAACAAAAAAAAAACAATTAAAAACCCTAAAAAGGATGATGGATGAAGGAACGTAAATGTTTCAGGCAAAGATCGAGCAAGGTGAGGTGAGGATGATGAGGGGCATGTGTTGGGAATCTTCCCTCAAAACTGCTTTATTTCCCCCGAGCAGCTTCCATGCAGAGAGACGCATCTACAAACTAATGCTGTGTCATGCAGGCCAGGCAGAACTAAATGAATTCAAGGAAAAGGAAATCAAAAAGAGAGAGAGAGAGAGAGAGGTGATTCAGAAAAGGTAAGTGGCTTGGTGGCATTGTATCCTATGGACGAGAAGCAGAATTATTGTCCAAACTCACAGCGATTTGGAGACAGGCTTCCTCACTTTAGGCCATTTCCGGCGCTGAAACTGCCTAATGCGACAAGCAACGATAAGACAAACTGTTACCCCCCGCCCCCAAACTCAAGCATGTGATAGAGACAGCCAATAAGAGAACTCTAAGGTTTTTACATACACACAACAACACCCACGGCTGTATGCATGCAAGGCACAGTATAAGGCAAGAGAGAGGGAGACAAAATAAGAGAGAGACAGAAACCTGAAGGAGAAGACATCTGATCTGTCAAGGAAGTTACTTGGAGCTTAAATGTTTATTTGATAAACCTATGTGTGAGTATGGTCAGTTGTGATTGTTGGAACTCAAAATATTTCTTAGTATCATGTTTGGGGACATTAAGGAAAGAAGCCTCTTCATCTCGCCAAGGCTACATTTGTTTTATAAAAAATACAGCAAATAAAGAATAATATCAGCTATTTGAATTGATTTTAAATTGTCATTTATTTCTGTGATGAAAAACTGACTTTTCAGTATCATTAGTCCAGTCTTCTGTGTCACATGATCCTTCTGAAATTATTCTAATGTGATGTTTTCTTGCACAGGAAACATTTCTCATTATTGCAAATAATGGAAATGTATGTGCTGCCTAATGTTTTGTGGAAAGTGATATATATTTTTCAGAATATGTCAAAGAATAAAAAGTACAGTTAAAGTCAGAATTATTAGTCCCCCCCCCCCCCTTTATTTTATTGTTTATTTTTTTTATATTTCACAAATTATGTTTAACAGAGCAAGGAAATTTTCACAGTATGTCTGATAATATTTTTTCTTATTATTTGTTTTATTTTGGCTAGAATAAAAGCAGTTTTTAATTTTTTGAACACCATTTTTAGGACAAAATTATTAGCCCCTTTAAGCTATATATTTTTTCCGATAGTCTACAACACAAACCATCGTTATACAATAACTTGCCTAATTACCCTAACCTGCCAAGTTAAGCTAATTAACCTAGTTAAGCCTTTAAATGTCATTTTAAGCTGAATAGAAGTGTCTTGTAAAATATCTAGTTAAATATTATTTACTGTCATCATGGCAAAGATAAAATAAATCAGTTATTAGAAATGAGTTATTAAAACTATTATGATTAGAAATGTGTTGAAAAAAATCTACTCTCTGTTAAACAGAAATTGGGGAAAAAAATAAACAGGGGGGCTAATAATTCAGGGGGGGCTAATAATTCTGACTTCAACTATATATATATATATATATATATATATATATATATATATATATATATATATATATATATATATATATATATATATATATATATATATATATATATAGCTAATGAAATTAGGGATTTCTAGATTCGATCGGAAATTGGGCCCGATCACGCGGTTTCAGACGTTACCTCCCGATCAGGACTCGAATATATATGTATATTATATATATTCTTATTATTTTTAACACATCTGTAGTTATGAGGTGGCACAGAGTTAGACCTCTTTCTTGACTTCACACAGAAACAGCAATGCGTGCAGCATGACATCACTTTGTTGCAGAGATGCTATTGGTTAAATGCCGGCAAAGTAGAACACGGAAGCAGCTAAAGCGGAAAGCGCAAGTATGTCTGCGGTCTGGAGGTATTATAAAGTTGATGACGACAACATTGCCGTAGCAAACTGTGAGATATGTAAACTTGGGATTGCCTGCCGGGTATTTTAAGTTGAGGTGCTATTTGTTTTTATATTAGATTTTTTTTATATTTACTGTTGCACTTATGTCCAAAAATGAAGAGTTGATGTTATTTATTACTTGATTGTTCAAGCTACCTCACAGAAGTGCTCTGTTTATTAACAGAGATGTTGAATGTTACAATAAGATTAATTAAATAAAAATAAGAAACATACTAGATCTGTTTCTTCACTCTTCTTTATTCTTGTTTTATGTATTATGGAAGTATCGGATCGGGTTTCGGTATCGGTAGATACTCAAAATCAAACAACATCCCTAAATGAAATATTATAAAATTATAGACTACTATGGAATTATAAACATCTATAACAAACCAATAACAATATTTATTAGATTTTAATGTAAATTATTCTTATGTAAATTTACATATTCTACAGTAATATTAGATTTCTGCCATTTGTAAATGTTCTGATTTCAATAGTTAAGCAGTACACAAAACAAAACAGAGCAGAGCAGAACCTCAAAACAAAACAAAACAAGACAAGACAAAACAAACATCAAAACAAGACATTACAAAACAAAACAAAACAAGACAAGACAAGACAAACATCAAAACAAACATCAAAACAAAACAAGACAAGACAAAACAGAAAACAAAACAAACATCAAAACAAAACAAAACAAGACAAGGCAACACAAAACAAGACAAAACAAAACAACATAACAAAACATAACAAAACAAACATCAAAACAAGACAAAACAAGACAAAACAAAACAAAACAAAACAAAAAACAAAACAACAAAACAAACATCGAAACAAGGCAACACAAAACAAACAAACATCAAAACAAGACAAGACAAGACAAAACAAACATCAAAACAAAACAAACATCAAAACAAAACAAGACAAGACAAGACATGAACAGACAAGCAAGACAAAACAAAACAAGACAAGACAAGACAAGACAAGACATGACCAGACAAGACAAGACAAGACAAGACAAACATCAAAACAAAACAAGACAAAACAAGACAAGACATGACCAGACAAGAGAAATCAAGACAAGACAAAACAAAACAAGACAAGACAAAACAAAGAAAAACAAAAAAAACAAAAACAAAGAATTTGTTTTTTTACTTAAAGTTAAGTCAATAAGTCATAATTTTAAATCTTTTTAGAACTCTCTCATAATTTCGACTTTTTATGTTATAATTTAAGTTTTAAGGCATGATTTGTTTATTACTTGCTGGAAACGGGGTTTCATGAAAAAAAAGATTTTCAGTCTAAAAAAAGCCCTTATATTATATTTTTACTCATTATTACTGCCACCAGTTTTTTTTCCATCTCTCCCATTCTTGTACATAATTCTTAAATGTAATGACAATACTATAAGGTAATAAAAATCATCAGTGTGCTTTTAAAACGAAACTGTATTTATTAACTTTTTTGTGATCAAATCAAGCCAAATAAATATTGTTTTAGTAATGCCTTTACAATAGCAGTTCAGGGGAGCAAAGATAGAAAACTCAATAGAGATCAATATTTGTACATAATACATTCAAAAGACATACGAAATAGACTTCAGTTTATATAAAACAACAAAACACTTCCTACAGGTAATTTTTTTCACAAATCATCTAATTTTTGTAAAGAATAATTAACAAAAGTGCTAATATATCTTGCTCCACAGAATTTAACTGTAAAGGCTTTATACATTTTTAAATACAAACTAAAGAATGTCACAGTTGTTTTCTACATTACAGTTTAAAGGGATAGTTCACCCCAAATTTAACATTCAGTCATCATTTATTCATAATTCACAAACCTATTTGAGTTTCTTTCCTCTGTTGAACACAAAAGAAGATATTTTGAAGAATGCTGAAAACCTGTAACCACTGACTTCCATAGTATTTGTTTTTCCCACTATGGAAGTCAGTAGTTACAGATGTCAAACATTTTTATAAATAACTTCTTCTGTGTTCATTAGGAGAAAACAACTTCAATAAAAGTTTGAGACCACTTGGGGTGAGTGAATAAATAGTAATTTTTCATGTATGTGTGAACTATCCCTTTAAATTGTATTTAACAAATCAAATCAGTGTAAGTTTCTACTCTTCCTCTATGACAGCGAGGTCTTCTCCTTGATTTGACATTGAGGAGTGAATTCCTGTGATGCCTTTACAGTAGCTGTGTGTGTATGTGTGAATTTGTGTGCATGTGATGTGCATCAGTGAGTGATATTTCATTCGCTAACATTCACGGTTAAGCTCCAAGCTCTCTAAACAGAACCGCAGAGGTGAATTAGTATCTTCATCCAAAAAAATAATCTGACAGTTGGCCTTCTAGTCTACAATGGGGTTAAGTTTGTTTGGCAGTGATACCTGTATTCATCATAGCTGCTTCTCTCTTTACCCCCTGAAGAAGAGACAATATTGTTAGTTAGAGAGTGTGGAGACAATGAGATGTACAACCCCATTAATGATTAAGATCCTCACGAAAGCATCACTGGAAAAAAAAAAAATAAACAAACAACAACCCTGGGCTTCTGTCCAAGGGTCACGTGGAAGCTGGCTGAGTCAAAATAAGGTGTTGAGGAAGGAGTGATAAGAGTGGTATTGATAATTATTTTACATCTTATAACTCTGATTACTGAATAGTGTTGTCACAGTTACTGATTTCAAGGTAATCCATGGTGGTTAGTATCAATGTTTAATACCTTTATTATTATTAAAATACCACTAAACGCTTCAATGTAAATGCATATTTATATTGCGATGTAAATATACAGTATATTTTTTAATCCAGGGCTGATAATATTTTGATCATTTTCAAAATGTGTTTTTGTTTTATACAGTTGCAATCAGAATTATTCAACCCCCTGATTTATTAGCCCCCCTGTTTATTTTTTCCCCCAATTTCTGTTTAACGGAGAGAAAATTTTTACAGAAACATAATAGTTTTAATAACTCATCTCTAATAACTGATTTATTTTATCTTTGCCATGATGACAGTAATTAATATTTTACTTGATATTTTTCAAGACACTTCTATACAGCTTAAAGTGACATTTAAAGGCTTAACTAGATTAATTAGGTTAACTAGGCAGGTTACGTTAATTAGGCAAGTTATTGTATAATGATAGTTTGTTCTGTAGAATATCGAAAAAAGAAATAGCTTAAAGGGGCTAATAATTTTGACCTTAAAATGGGTTTTAAAAAATTAAAAACTGCTTTTATTCTAGCCGAAATAAAACAAATAAGACTTTCTCCAGAAGAAAAAATATTATCAGACATACTGTCAAAATTTCCTTGTTCTGTTAAACATCATTTGGGAAATATTCAAAAAAGAAAAAAAAATTCAAAGGGGGTTCAATAATTCTAATTGCAACTGTAATGGATTAATGCAATTTCATCATAATTCAACAGATTTTTAACAAGAACATCTAACTTGTCTTTGTAGCTAACAATAATGGTAACAAAATTCTGTGCAGAAATAGCAAAAAAAACGTCCGCAAATTCTGTCTGGCCCTACTTATTAACTCGTTTAATGTTTAATAAACAAAGTAGCCTATTATTTTGCATCATTTTTGAATGAATTTAATAAATTAGAGTTACATGCCAATGTGAGCAAATTGTGTTTGTTTGACTATAAGCAGTTAATTCAAAGCCAAACCACATTTATTTTAAACAAATATTATGCGCTACACTGTTAACAATTTTTGCTAATTACACAGTATTTAACTGAAATATAAGGGACATTCTACCAGAAACGTACATTTTAAGCTTCTCAAAAAAATCATACAAAAACAAGTCATACAAATAAATCACAGAACACATAGCTAAACAGTGTCAGCTTCTCCTCCATCAAATGATCTCACTTCAGAGTCATAGCCTTAAAGATGTATTGCACAAATTTTAAAGCGCACCTAGGTTACCTAAGGTTAAGTCTTTTGTGTCTCCAGAATCTGTCTGTAAAGTTTCAGCTCAAAACACCCGTCAGATTTTTTATTATACCTTTCATAAGTTACTAATTTATAGCTTTGAGCATCAGGTGGCGGTTTTTGTGTACTGCACCTTTAAGGCTAGTCCTTCACGCCCACTGTTTCCACGTGCTTTAATCTCCTCCCTCGGCTGTCTCAGACAGCAGACAGATATAAATGAAGAAGATCTCACGTAACGTTTGTGAGAAATACTACAGTAAGACCTTTACCAATGAGTATTTGATGCATTTGTTGTGGAGCTGCAACGACGAGTCACACAAAATGTTGTTACAAAGTTCACGCACACACAGATACACACACACACAGCGCAGACACGCGTTTTGCGTTTAGCTTTGCACTCTTTTTGCACGCAAATGTGACAGGATACAGCTTAATATCCACTGCTTTATGGATATCTGTTATGTTAATGTACAAAATAAACCTGATTTAACGTCCACAAACCGGGATTGAAGCGTCTTCTTCTGACACGCGGCTGTGTTGATGAAGTAAAGCTGAAGTAAATCGCTGTAATTCATTAACATGCGCTGTTTTAATACATTTTAAACTTGTAAAACTCACTCTTGATCACATTTGATGATGATTGATGATCCTAGCGAACTGAACAGATCCTTTATTCCTGGTTGCTTTGCGTATGTCCTGTCTTGTTGATATGATTATAAGCGTTACTGCGGAGACATGTTAATATGCATCTGTCAATCAATTCGGTTGGCGGGGGGACCGCACTCCTACGTCAAGTTGCGGTCGGTCTCAAAACCGCTCCAATTGGTCCACCGTTTTTATGTTGTTAAATTAAAAAAAAGGACTGGGTGTGTTTATATCACTCCAATATGACGGTCTATACACTATACCTACACATATGTCTGTCCAAACAGCTTGAAAAGTAGATTTAAGTTAAATTTAATGCAAATGTGACAGGACTGACAGAAACATGGGGACAATTGTACATTTATTTGTATTATACTGTATATTTGTAGTATTTATTTGTATAATTTATTTAGAATTTCATGTTTTTAAATCAACTGACGTGAATGATAACAACTTAAACTTACTATATCTGAAGTATTTTTTTTCTTCTAAAGATCAGTTTTTAGGATAAAAAATGTATTAAGTAATAGGTTCAATTGGGCTGAGGACGAGGACGATGACAGGGTTTGTACATTTGTAAAGTGTTTTTAATAACAAATGTATTAAATAACAAATATATTTAAATAATAAAGCTCCTCTTTATCTAACCAACCTCCTGTCTCGCTACAATCCTAAGATCTCAAAACTCAGGGCTTCTGGTAGTACCTAGAATAGCAAAGTCGAGTAAAGGAGGTCGAGCCTTCGCATTTATGGCTCCTAAACTCTGGAATAGCCTTCCTAATAATGTCCGAGGTTCAGACACACTCTCTTGCAGTTCAAAACTAGATTAAAAACCTATCTTTTTAGTAAAGCATACACTCAATGCATCACATAGCGGTATGATCCATGAATGTGCTTTATATACCCTATGAATTGCAGCTACGCTAATTATTCTCTTTATTCTCTATTTCCACCTGGGGATACTCACCCCGAGGCCCCCAGAGATTATGCAGTGCCACTGAAGCGATCCAAGACCTGTGAAAAGATGATCCCAAGGTTTCCACAATCCCGGACCAGGCCGTATCCTGAGCAGCTGCTGTGGTGGTCACGGAGGAGTAGAGAGCATGCGTCTGATTCCTGTGAGACTCCAGGGACAGACGAGTCTTCGCTGAGGTCCAGCGTTCTCCAGCCTCCGGCGCCTTGACTGGAGCTCTTCACAGGACGTTTGGCCATATGAGAAATGGTCGTGCACAACTGAGCCTGGTTTCTCTGGGGTTTTTTTTTCTTCCGTCACTTTCGGCCATTGGTGAAGGTTTTTCCTCACTGCTGTCACCACTGGCTTGCATAGTTCGGGACTTGTAATCCATAGTTCAATGGATTACTCTTCAGTGTTTGTACTCTCAGTAGTGAATATTAAAACACACTGACCTGAACTGAACTGAACTTAAACTCTGAAAACTGAACTACACTGTTTCAATTCACTATAATCTTCTATGTGAAGCTGCTTTGACACAATCTACATTGTAAAAGCGCTATACAAATAAAGATGAATTGAATTGAATAATAAAGAAAACAAATCTGAGAACCAAATGAATGACATATTCCTTTACAGTACAGATCAACTCTTAGAAATCAACCATCAGTCCATTTTGGACATTTTTGGGATGAAATACTTTTTTATTCACTGTATTTATGTCTTTATTTCAGGGACAGATAATGTACGTTTCTGGTAAAATGTTCTATAAACTGTATTTTACTGTAGGACAGTTATGCAGTATGTTACTGTATTTTAAAGCTTAATTGTGTAAATTACCGTATATTTTATAGTAAAGACATACATACAATTCTGTGAATACATATACAGCACATTTGTAGATGTAAATACAGTATTTTTGCTGTAATGCATTTACAGTAAGTTACTGTAGATTCTACAGGAAATTGTTAACAGTTTACTTTTCCATTTTAATGTGAACTTTGAAGTATGACCTCTCCTTGAGTTTATTTTGAGTGAATCGATTTCGTGAATCAATCAATTAATCAATGTTCTCTTCTGTTATTATCACCGGAAAACTATCATGTCTGCTGAAAACTATTTTCAGTCACATTCGTATGCATTTAATGATCTGCGTGTCGGTGGAGACGTCCTCGTGCAGCGTGGCACGTGTTGACCCTTTAGGACAGCAGCTCAGGAGGAGATGGGACGATTTTCTGTTCGCATATAAAAACAAGGAGGACAGGAAGCAAGGCAGGGCCAGGGATCGGGTGAGGATGATGATGATGAAGATGTGATATCACCCTTCGCCTTCGGTCCTTTCAGAGAAAGTGTGAGTGTGTGTATTTGTGTATATGTGTGTGTGACTCACCCATGTCGAGGCTGCGGGTGCGAGGGTTACACTGCTTGTGTCCCTTACAGCCTCTGAGCTCCATGAGCTGAACGTGCAGCTGGTTGAGGACGTACCGGTCCAGTGTGTTCACCGCATTCACCAACTGCACATCAACACAGATACAACACTGTTTTATTTCGGCTAGAATAAAAGCAGTTTTTAATTTTTTTAATATCATTTATATATAGACCTTTTTCTTAGAACGCAAAATTACCCATTATGCTTTGCGTGTATGCGCAAGGAGAATGCTAAGAACTTCCGGTCGGGATGCGTGTAAACTGTCACATTTGGACAGCTTTGAAACAATAGTTTTTAATCTATTTTACCTGCTTTTATCATCTTTGAACTAATACTGTTGTCGATCAGAGCCACCTCCTGGACTGATCATTTAAAAATGCATCTAATAGGATGGAAAACAACTGCTATGAGGCATTTTTCCCTCGTTGTCAGACGGCATCTTGTGCCGTTTAAATGAAGCCTCATCATCGCTAAAGTCAACAGTTTCTCTTTCTTTCAAATATATAACCAACCCAAACAAATATAGTTCACCAAAATTTTTGACACACACACGTAGCCTACTGTACTGTCCCACTAACACACTGATATTATAACTGTGACAAAGTGAAAATAAAGTGACGTTTTTAAATGACAGAAAAACACAAACCGTGGTAAATACAACACACTAAATGAAACATAAACGGTTCATGATTAGAGTATCAGTAATGGACTTTTATTGGTCATTTTTGTAAATTGCATGACTTACATACCTGTTAAGTTTCATGCTAGTAATCTGGTTTGCTCTATGATGCAGTGAAGTATTGCGTGTGTGTGTGTGTTGAAGAGCTGCTGAGCTAACAGCGGTCTGACAGGCCGGGGAAACACACACACGCTGTATTTCTGACGGCAGAACTAGGAGAACGTTTTTCTCTCACGCTTGAACCACATCTGACAGATTATAACGGCTTTAACACACACCTTTCAATGTTGTGTTTTACAAAAACACTCCGTAATCCACTCAAAACGCTCTTGAAACCCATTTTCGGAACGCAAATTACCAGTTGTAAACACTGTAAACGGAAGTTCTAAACATTCTACCGGAAGACGCTATAGTCGCTATGGTGCCCTCCATGCAGCAGACAAGAAAAAGGTCTATAATTAGCGCTCTTAAGCAATATTTTTTTCAGACAAAACAAGCCACTGTTATACAATTAACCTCAGTAATTAACCTAGTTAAGCCTTTAAAATGCACTTTAAGCTGTATAGAAGTGTCTTGTAAACTCTCCTGTAAAATATTGTGTCCTGTCATCATTAAATTAGTTATTAGAAAGGAGTTATTAAAACTATTATGTTTTGAAATGTGTTGAAAAAAATCTTCTTTTCATTACACAGACACTGAGGAAAAAATAGATGGGGAGGGGGGGGGGGGGGTGCAAATAATAAAAGGGCTAACAATTCTGACTTTAACTGTAGGTGTACCATAATACACTCATTTGTCTAAGTCTGATACTGTTATAAGTTAATAAAATTAAGAATTTAATTAACAATCTAAATGTATAATAGTTGTGTCATAATGTCCACCATATTAAATACTTAAAAAAAAAATAGTGTACTAGTTTATTGGTGTGACAACAGTACCACTTACTAAAAAATAATTGATTCATTTTTTTAAAAGTCCACAGGGCCAATTGTGCCTATTCACCTTATTTCAAATACAAAAACCCATTTTTAAAAATATTTTCTTTATTAAGAAAATTCTTTATTCCTTGAAAGCAAATTACACCTGTAATGACTTTAAAGCTTTATAATTCCAAGTTTAAATATTAGAATGTTCTAAATGAATAGGGCTTAGGGGGGATAACGAATTATAGAACAATACAGGAACTATGTTTCTAACTACAGCTCTAGAGGTGTAGTTGCAAGCATACAAGTTTGCGATGCAGTTTATGAATGTTCGTTGGAACGATGGATTTGGGAAAATGTATTTATTATAGCAATTGTTAACACATTAATTTGAAGACTTAAATACTTTTACTGTTTACTTTCTAGTTGATTCATTCTCTAGTAAAAGTACTTGTATAGTCTGTCTTAGCTTATGTGTATACAGTAGTTTATGTATTTATAGTATATAATGTATATAGCTAGTAGTTAGCTTAGTTAGATTATCGCTCTGTGTATACAGTAGGTTTAAAATTCCTCTTACGTCCAGTGTTCATATTTATGAATATGTTTATTTATATAAGGTGTCCTTGAGTGCTTTGAAAGGTGCCTATAATTAAAAGGTATTATTATTATTATTATTATTATTATTATTATTATTATTATTATTATTATTATTATTATTATGTAGCACTGTGGTCCTGTGAGACATGACCTTTTGTTCCACTGTAAGTCCACACTTACAGTTCATTATGAATCAGAAAGCAGCTAAATAAAGTGGCTTATCAATGAATCTTCGGCAGTGTTTTCATGTTGTCTTTATATCTGACCACTGACCTGATATGGATCTGTGTTGATGTCAAAGTACTCCAGAAATCCAGTGGCAAACTCGCAGAAGAGGAAGTTGTGCGTCTCGTTAATGGTCCTCATGCACCAGTAGGTGTTGTTATTGGCACTAGTGCATGCGCAAAACGGCCCCACTGCAAAACAAGCATAACAGACACTCAAATGGACAGATATATAGAACACAGACAGACATAGATAGTAATGGAGAAAATGATCAGCACTCTGCATATTAGGGAAGAAGGCTGTGAAAATAAATGTGTATCATTTAACCTCTTTATCTTACATAAAAAAACAAAACAAAACATAGAAATCTAACCTTTAAAATAGGGGGAAATCTTATTATGTAACATGTTTTTTTGGTCAAGAGTTTTGGCAATAGTTAAATTGCCAAATCAAAGATGGTTTTAATGTGTTTAATGGTATTTGTAGTTTAAAGAATTTCTTTATTAGAATGTTTTAAACTACAAATACTATTAAAAATATTAAAACCATCAACATTGAACTATTAAAAGCAATAAGTGTTAATGCATTTTAATGTGTTTTGGGATATATTCCATTACAAGGTTTCTGCAGGTTTCTTCAAATCAAATTTAAGACTTTTTAAGACCCTTTTAAGACCATTATGAACGAAATTTTAGACTTATAGAGGGCTAAACACTAAGGAGTTTTTCTAATGGCCGGATTACTTCTGTAAATAGTTTTTGTATTAATAGAAGATCGTGTAAAGAGATGCGTTGCTTTAGTTTTCTTTCCATGATTAGGGGATTTAATTTGAAGAATTTGCTGTACAAATGTCTGAATTGTATCTCTTTGCAATAAAACTTAAAACTTAAATATAAAAAAAAAAAGTAAATTAAATAAATTGTTAAATTAAAATAAAATAAATTGAGATTGAGATTATAGGTGATTGGGTAGCTTTACTTGGACAGAGGGAAATTAAGACCTGTTTAAAATGATTTAAGACCTACAACACAATATTTCTGTGAATTTAAGACTTTTTAAGGCCTAAAATTTTGTTTTTGAAATTTAAGACATTTTAAGACTTTTTAAGACCCTGCGGAAACCCTGCATTAGAATATATTGGTTTTAACATGGCACCACTAGACCATTTCAATGTGGTCATGTCATTAACCCATGAACATTTCCTGCATGATATCAAACTATTTCATAACTGTAACAAGAGGCAATTCAATCATAACTTAATGTTAAAACATCATAACATTATTTATCAATATGTGGCTCTTTTTGGATTCTCGGAAGCTTTAGACATTAAAAATATAAAACAGGAAATACGATGGGACCAGTGTTGGGTAAGTTACTTTTAAAAAGTAATCGATTACAAGTTACTGATTACTACTGTAAAATTGTAATCTGATTACATCACTAATTACATAATGTAAAAAGTAATCAGATTACTAAATACTTTAATTTGAAGTTACTTTCACAACATAAAATATGCCTATAAAAATACAAAATATACTGCAGCTCTTTCGGTAATTTAATATTTACTGAAAAAAACATTACAATTGGTTGATCTTAGCAGCTTGACATATTCAAAAGAGCTAAAGGGATAATTTGTCCAAAACTTAAAATTCTCTCCTAATTCACTTGTTCCAAACCTGTTTGTCTTTTTTTTTTTTTGAACACAAAAGAAGGACATGAAGAAAACTGGATACCTGTAACCACTGACATCCATGGTCTGCAGAAGCACTGCAGTGTTTATGTATTCTGTGTTTGTCTGAGGTAATTAGTCTACCGAAATGTGTATATTCCTTACAAAGTATGAAACTGATTGGTCAGTTCTTGTCATGCGATACGCGGTTTTCAACTGCTGCGCCTGGAAAATGCGAGCGCACGCAATATGTGCGCAATATGTGCGCAATAGGTGCACGAAAAGACGCAATATGTGAATGGCCTCATAACCAGCTACGCTTCACTCCCGATCCTGCACAAAAATCTAATTTAGATTGTTTAGGCTGTGTTGGGCGCCGGTGTCCTCCTTGGTGACGAGTATTGTCTTAGAGGGCTTTCTGTTCAAATGCTTGAACAAGTTGCTGGTCGAGTTAAAAGCAGTCGAAAGGTCTTTAGAGACTGGACAGACTGAATTTCACAACAATATTTTTGTTTTTGCGCTCAATGAAATCAAAGTAATTTCTGTATTTCCACTTAAAGAAGTAGACCAAGGGTCACCAAACTTGTTCCTGGAGGGCCGGTGTCCTGAAGATTTTAGCTCCAACCCTAATCAAACACACCTAAACAAGCTAATCAAGGTCTTACTAGGTGTACTTGAAACACCCAGGCAGGTGTGTTGAGGCAAGTTGGAGCTAAACTCAGCAGGGACACCGGCCCTCCAGGACCGAGATTGGTGACCCCTGAAGTAGACACTCTCGACAGCAGCTATTTCAGCTTGCGTTCTCCAGCAATTTAAATGCACATGCTTATTAACTGACATTCAGGGCCGAATTAACCAATGGGCATTATGGGCACAGGCCCAGGGGCCCGTGCGCACTTGGGGTCCCTGCGAGGGGGGAAAAAAATGCTGATTTTGGAGTGACTATTTAGGTTAAGTGCAAATAGCGCACCTCGTTGGAATAAGCTAGTTACGTGCTTCCCGCCGGCGCCGTTTGATTGACAGAGACAACATAACTAAAGAGCGCAGTAGACAGCAGGTGGCAGTGGCGCAGCTTGTAAAGCGCATGATAACATGTTTTGAGGCGATCGATCATGAAACCGGTTCAAATCCAGGGTCTGATGACCGCGTTCTTCTTTTTTCCCCCATTAAATATCAGATTGGAAATACATTTATTTTCAATAGGAAGGAAATGTTTTTGTTAAAAAATTGAAATAAAGTATATAAAATGAGTCACAGGGTATTTAATAAGGATAATAATAACAATAAATATTCTATAAACAGTTATTTTCCATCTGGTGTTAAATGTTAGCGACATCTTAATATAATTAATCTGTATTTACAATGTTAGTCGCCCTGCTTCACCTATATTCTCCGACCTCATGGAGAGAGAGACAGAGAGAGAGACAGAAAAAGCCCCTGAAGAGGAGAGAGGAGAGAACTGGTATAGTGTGTGTGATTTCGGATACTTTCAGCTTTATAATCACGTGCTTTTTGCCTACTCTTCTTCATCACGAGGGAGACAGTAGGAATCATTATTTAGTGTGTGTATTGAGGACTCAGATTCATAGAACTGGATTGGAGAGGTGTTATGTCCAAATCATATGCATTATAAATTTGTAGAAGTTTTACATAAAAATATCCTTAAATATAATTTTTTAGTACTGCTTCAGTGAACTTGAACAAGTATATTAAAATCCATTCATTTTCACTTGTTATATTACTTTTTTTTTTTTTATCAAAGTATGCTTTAAATGCTTTTAAATAAAGGTAAATCTTTGTTGACTATAAATATATGTACTATGTCATTTATTTAAAAAATGTGGGCAAAATATTATAGATTAACTTTATTTAAAAAATATTATATTAATCTTATTTTTTAATTCAACTATAGGGGTGCGGCCTTGTAGGGTGCCCAGGGGCCTCTGAATTCTTAATCCGGGCCTGCTGACATTGCATTGTTTTTCTTCTAAATATTATATTTGTAACGTAAGTAACGCCATTACATTGACTTTAGTAACTGCAATCAAATTACACAAATGTAAAATGTAATTCATTACATTACTGCGTTCCTCAAAAATGTAATTAGATTACAATAACGTGTGACTGTGGAACGCGTTACACCCAACTCTGGTTGGGACCATTGTTAACATCCCTCAAAATGGTCTATAGAAGGCAAAAAATGACAAGTGGAGATGCCAAAAAATTACATTTTCCATTAAAACCAAAACAATAGCTCATTAAAACTATTACAAAATGTACAACAGTTTCTACTTTTTCTTTCAGCATGGATTTTCCCCAATTTTTTATTGTTTTAATTCAGTGAAAGGTCAACTTTTTGCAAATTTCCTGATTGAATGATCAACAGGATAAACAAAGCAGATTTATTTCCACAGTCTTCTTCACTTACTGTATATTCACCAAGGATGCCAATCATTTAACCCATGGCTGTATATATAAATGTGGTGTGTGTCTCACGTGTCCAGAATGGAGCCGTCTGCCAGTGCTGGTTATCGTGTGTGAAGCAGGTGAGACCGGGCATGCTGCACGTGTCATTGTTACGCAGACGCTTCAACAGCTTCCTCAGCTTCTTCCTGCGCTTCTGCTCCAGCATCATCCAGGCCTTCTTATCCTTCTCCTGGCCTTTTCTACAGACATAGAGAATAATCAAAACCACGACCACATACATACACGCACACACACACACGTTTGTTTTTGTAAAATGTGGGGACATTACATACTGTAGGTTTCCATTGTGTTTATACTATACAAACTTTATTTTGTATTGCCCCTAACCCCACCCTACTCCTAAACACAACCCTTAAAGGAAACTGTGCACAGTTTTACTTTCTGAAAAAACATGTATTCTGTGTGATTTATAAGCTTTTTAAGAAATGAGGACATCAGCAAGGTCATATTTCATCACCTTCTTGTAATACCTGTGTCATACCTATGTCATCATACAGATTTGTGGCCTGATATGTCACAAAAACAGATACACACACACACACATACACACACACACACCTGAAAGGATGAACATTTCCTGTTTTGTATTTCCTCAGCTTACTCTTGTACTTGGATTTGTAACTAAAAGAGAAGAAAAACACAATCTGTCGAACACTAAACCTGAATCATAACAAGCATTTAAATCATAATTTGTTATGTTATAAAAGAAATAAATAATGCAAAATATAATGTTTTATTCATATTTATGTTTTTTTCATTAAATGTACTCAACAAAATTGACTTAATTTATATGATAAAAGTAAAATAAGTCACAAAATATTAACGAATTGCAAAAGTACACAATAGGAGATGATTGGCAGGTGCCACACTCACTAGTATTTGTTGCAGTCACATTCTCCAGGTCGTGCCTTTTTCAGGTGACCTCGGACTTCACGCAGGTTTTTAATCTTGGTTTGGAGGGTCTCGATCTAGAAAAGAGATCTGCATCAGTAAATAAGAAATACAAGGCTACATCCTTGTCATTCTGCTTGATTTATAATGAGACAATTGGAGTTGTAAAGACTGGAAATGTGGAACGCCACTATGAAATACTGTTTTGATTGATTGATTTTGATTATGTCCACAAAACACTGACATAAGGACCGCAAAACTACAACACCTAAAATGTGGGAATGTGGAACGCCACTATGAAACAGCGTTTTGATTATTTTGAATGGCATAATCCACAAAATAAAGACATAAGGACAGCAAAACTACAACACCTAAAGTTTTCATTACACACCTTTTGTATTTTGAACTTTTTTTAGAGAGAGGTCTGGATGCAGACCTGGTGCAGTTGGTTTGCAAGCAATGCTTTTTAATGCCCACTCCTAACCCTACCCCTCAAAGTGAAGTCACTAGCTCCATTAAGTGTACTGTGTCTGACATTGCATCTCTGAGATATGCAATTTCAGCTTGCATCATCATGGCTGTATCCAGATACTATTGGGCTACCTTTTGTTGTGTTTTGTACAAAAATGCACTTATATGAGTGATTTACATTGTATTTAATGTGTTTTGAATGCAAATGCCACTTTATTTAAAGAAAAATACGGTAGTCAACAATTGAAGTGGATCAAAAATGTTTTTCAAATTGTCCCAAGTCCATAATGGGTGTTCACTAGTGTTCAATAGATTTGGGCTACTTTACTAAAAGGTGATGATCCACTTCAAATGTTGACTACTGTTAAAAGTGTTGACTTGCGATGCATGTTATGAATGTTTATTAAAAACAAGTTATGTAATATCAATTGTTCCAGACCTTTGACCTCAATAAAAATTTAGATTTGGACCTTTTAATGTAGGCATAGAGAACCCCTGAAATACAGACTCTCGTTTTAAAAGATTATCAACAAACTAATAATGATTGATTAATCCTTGGCATCTCTACATGTTCGTCATACTTCATGGTCGATGTGCAGCTTGTGGTCTTTCCAGGCCTGCAGTGATTTGTAGAGACCCATGTCACACTTGACTGTTTCATTGGCAAGAATAGAGCATCTGAAACACACACACACAGAGAGAGAGAGATAATAATTAATAATTTCTTACATTTATAGAGCGCTTTTCTGGGGACTCAAAGCGCTTTACACATTGGGGGGAATCTCCTCATCCACCACCAGTGTGCAGCATCCACCTGGATGACACGACGGCAGCATTATTGCACCACACCGCACACCACACACCAGCTGATTGGTGGAGAGGAGACAGAGTGATGAAGCCAATTATGGTATGGCGATGGTTAGGAGGCCATTATAGACAGGCCAGTTGGCAGATTTGGCCAGGATGCCGGGGTTAAACCCCTACTCTTTTTCGAAGGACATCCTGGGATTTTTAAAGACCACAGATGGTGCTCACTGAGCAGTATAGAGTCCCCGTCACTATACTGGGGCAAGTGGTCTCCCATCCAGGTACTGACCGGGCGCAGCCCTGCTTAGCTTCAGTGGACGACCATGTGAGAGTTGCAGAGAGCTTGCTGCCGAAGATGTTTTTGAATTTTTGAAATAAATTTTATTTAACTAAATTCAGCATCACAAAATTATTGTATCACCTACAAACAATTTCAAAACTCAAAAATTTGTTCATCCTCAATTACAGCGCTGATAATATTTTAACACCACTTTAATTTAAAAGACATCATTTATAAATAGTAATATTTATACTCCACACTGCACTGTAAAAAAAAACCCTAATTTTACAGAAAATATCTCTAAATTTTTTACAGTAATTTTTTGTCATTTCAAATTATATTCAAAACTTAGTAAAATGACAAACAATCTCTCTAAATTAACAGTTTGACTTTCATTTTAGGTACTTTATCATTAAAGACAAATTACTGACATTTTTGTTTTTTATACAGGGAAATTACACTATTATTTATACAGTATTTTTTCTGTTATTTTAAATTATATTCAAAAGTCCGTAAAAATTACAAACAATATCTGTAAATTAACAGCTTGACTGTTATTTTATGTACTATACAATTAATGACAAATTACAGCAATTTGTCTGTTTTATACAATTAAATTGCCGTATTATTTACACACTGTTTTTTCCTGTTTTTTTGAAGTACATTTAAAATTACGTAAAATTAAAGTAATAAATTGTAATTGTAAAAAAAAAAAAATCGTAAAAAAAAGGTAAATGACTGGCAGCTACGGCTGCCAAACAAAAACCATAAAATTACGGTAAAATTTCTTTTGTTGAAATAAAGTGCAAAAATAATAAATCTACAGATATTTTCATTAAAATGTTTACAGAAAAACACTGTTATTTTACAAACTTCTCCTAGATTATTATGATCAAATACGTTCAATAAAGTTACACAATAAGAGTTTTACAGAAAAACACTGTTATTTTACAGACTTTTCCTAGATTATTATTATCAAATCCATTTAATAAAGTTACACAATAAGAGTTTTACAGAGAAACACTGTTATTTTACTGACTTTTCCCAGATTATTATTATCAAATCCATTTAATAAAGTTACACAATAAAAGTTTTACAGAGAAACACTGTTATTTTACAGACTTTTCCTAGATTATTATGATCAAATCCATTTAATAAAGTTACACAATAAGAGTTTTACAGAGAAACACTGTTATTTTACAGACTTTTCCTAGATTATTATTATCAAATCCATTTAATAAAGTTACACAATAAGAGTTTTACAGAAAAACACTGTTATTTTACAAACTTCTCCTAGATTATTATGATCAAATCCATTTAATAAAGTTACAAAATAAGAGTTTTACAGAGAAACACTGTTATTTTACAGACTTTTCCTAGATTATTACGATCAAATCCATTTAATAAAGTTACACAATAAGAGTTTTACAGAGAAACACTGTTATTTTACAGACTTTTCCTAGATTATTACGATCAAATCCATTTAATAAAGTTACACAATAAGAGTTTTACAGAGAAACACTGTTATTTTACAGACTTTTCCTAGATTATTACGATCAAATCCATTTAATAAAGTTACACAATAAGAGTTTTACAGAGAAACACTGTTATTTTACAGACTTTTCCTAGATTATTACGATCAAATCCATTTAATAAAGTTACACAATAAGAGTTTTACAGAGAAACACTGTTATTTTACAGACTTTTCCTAGATTATTATTATCAAATCCATTTAATAAAGTTACACAATAAGAGTTTTACAGAGAAACACTGTTATTTTACAAACTTTTCATAGATTATTATGATCGAACACCATCAATAAAGTGACTGCACTAAAATTTTAAGAGAAAACAATGTTATTTAAAAGAATTTTCCCTAAATCATTACAATTAAACACCTTTAATAAAATGCCAAGACATGCTCAAGGTCGTAATTTAACGGTTTTATTTTGGATCAAAAAAGTCTGGAAAAAACAAGATACAAGATACAACTGGTTAAAATTCTCACAACTTTAAAATTAAAGTGGTTACATTTTATTGAATAGTATTTATGTAAAACATGTTGAGATTTAAGTTATATGGAATGACTCAGTTCCAAATCTTAAATGAAACTGTAATGTGAATGGGACGCTGACAAAGGAGTGCGGATCCAAATGTAAGTTTATTACACAGAGATGGTCAGGCAAGCAACAGTCAACAGAGGAGCAAACAGATGTATGCAGGGAATCCAGAGTCATGGTCAAATAACAGGCAAATAGTCAGTCCCAGCAGCAACAACAACATAAACAATTAACAAGCAAAGCAAGAGAAACGCATCATAATGTTCACAGTAATAGTATAACAAGCCTTAGCAATTAGTGCGTGCGTCTGTGCTGCTTTTAAAGTCCATGTAATCAGTTCATAACGATCCTCCGACTGTGTGTGTTTGTGTGTGTGTGTGCAAATAGTGGGTGTGAAACAGTGAAAATCAAGTAGCTGTATACGTTTTCAGTATATCTTAAGTTTATCATAATCCTATAGTCTGAGAATTTCATAAAAATGTTGTGCTGTTTACTGCAGTAGTATAAATGTTCCTGTCACAATCATCAGCAATTTAATCCTTGTAGATCGCTGGTAAACAAGCAGATCACCATAGAACTACAAATCCGCCATTATATGGACTACAGATCCAGTCATGCAATGCTCACATGCACCTGTCCCAGATTCCACTGATTGGGCACACACACACAGTCGGAGGATCGTTATGAACTGATTACATGGACTTTAAAAGCAGCACAGACGCACGCACTAATTGCTAAGGCTTGTTATACTGTTACTGTGAACATTATGATGCGTTCCTCTTGCTTGTTAATTAATGGGGTTTGCCATAGGCAAAGTCCATTCTTACTATTCTCAATGGGTGGTTTATTATTAGTGGGGTTTGCCTTAAGGCAAATTCCACTATTGTTATTCTCCATACTTATTATTATTATTATTATTATTATTATTATATGTTTTTATTCTTCTTCCACTTTTTTTTCGGCGCGTAACTCGCCCCGCAGCTTTCGTCCCAGACCCTTGAAAGTGGGGTCAAACCGTCCGGATTTATCGGGAATGGTGTGCTATGACTTTTATAAGGGGTGGGGGGTTTTTTGGCCCCGCAGGGGCCAAAAAACCCCCCCCAAAATCCTATTGACTTAACATTGAGCCCAACTTTGACGCAGCATAGCGCAAAGTGTGAATTTCGTAGAAATTTGGGATTCACAACAGCTGGAGACATTACCAGCCTGAGTAAGACCATACCCCACAAAGGGGTAAATGTTGCACCCCTGGGGCTCTAGGACGTCCCAAAGTTTCGTATTGACTTAACATTGGGCCATTGACTCCCATTCATTTTCTAGACCACCGCTCACCCCTCATAAACACCCCCGCATTGCGAAACCAACAGAGAATTTCGTAGAGACATGAAATTTACCACGTCTCGAAAGGGTTGCAGCCTGAGTCAGAACATACCCCGAAAGGGGGTATAACTTGTACCCGTGGGGTGCTAGGGGGTCCCAAAGTGGTCCCATTTACTTAACATTGCCCATTGACTCCCATTCATTTCCTAGACTCCCATTCAACCACACATAGCATTGGTACACGAACTTAGAGGTGGGCTTATTTGACTCAGGCAACCAATCAGCGTCTCAATATGATAATGAATCTCACAAGCCACGCCCCCCAAACCATTTAAAGACCCCTAATAACTGCCTCATTGACTTAACATGGGGTGGGACGTCCCATTGCTGATCCCATTGACTTCCATTATAAATGTCACACATCAATAACATTACATAGGAGTGTCATAGAGACATGGGGGTGGGCTCATTTGACTCAGGCAACCAATCACCATCTCCATATGATAATGAAGCTCACAAGCCACGCCCCCAAACAGGTCCCATAGACTGCCATTATAATAGGCTTTGATGCATATCTTTGCATAACAGTGTCCTATTGACTTGGGGGTTGGCTCATTTGACTCAGACAACCAATGAGCATCTCAATATGATAATGAAGCTCACAAGCCACGCCCCCAAACTGATCCCATAGACTGCCATTATAACTGGCCTACATGCATATCTTTACATAGCAGTGTCCTATTGACTTGGGGGTTGGCTCATTGGACTCAGACAACCAATGAGCATCTCATTATGATAGTGTAGCTGTCAGGCCACGCCCCCAAACTGATCCCATAGACTGCCATTATAACTGGCCTACATGCATATCTTTGACTAGCAGTGTCCTATTGACTTGGGGGTTGGCTCATTTGACTCAGACAACCAATGAGCATCTCAATATGATAATGAAGCTCACAAGCCACGCCCCCAAACTGATCCCATAGACTGCCATTATAACTGGCCTACATGCATATCTTTGCATAGCTGTGTCCTATTGACTTGGGGGTTGGCTCAGGTGACTCAGACAACCAATGAGCATATCAATATGATAATGAAGCTCTCAGGCCACGCCCCCAAACTGATCCCATAGACTGCCATTATAACTGGCCTACATGCATATCTTTGCATAGCAGTGTCCTATTGACTTGGGGGTTGGCTCATTTGACTTAGGCAACCAACCACACCCAACTTCACTCTGTAACCACGCCCATGGCAACAAAACAGAGTACCCTAGCAACCATTTATCAACAGCTATATCTCAGCATCAGAACATCGTAGAGACATGGGGATTGGCTCGTTTGGCTCATGCTAGCAAACGGAACTTCCTGTATGCTACACATGCTAGCAGTGACTAGCTACATGCTAATATTGACTAGCCAAGTGCTGTAACTTGCTAGAAATGCTTACTAAGTATAAAAAAATGACCAAGCATGTATGTGAGGCTTGCCTAGTAACAACCTAGAGTACCCTAGCAACTGCCTAGCAACCACCCAAATTACCCTAGCAACCACCTAGCAACCACCTAGCAACCGCCTAGTAAGGCCTCAGTAAGTGCCTAGCGACCAATAAGGACACCCTAGCAACACCCTAGCAACGCCTTAGCAACCACTCAGAATACCCTAGCAACCACCTAGCAACACCTTAGCAACCACCTAGCAACCACTTAGGACACCCTAGCAACACCTTAGCAACCACCTAGCAACCACTTAGGACACCCTAGCAACCGCCTAGCAACACCTTAGCAACCGCCTAGCAACCACTCAGGACACCCTAGCAACCACCTAGCAACACCTTAGGAACCACTTAGGACACCCTAGCAACCGCCTAGCAACGCCTTAGCAACCGCCTAGCAACCACTTAGGACACCCTAGCAACCGCCTAGCAACACCTTAGCAACCACCTAGCAACCACTCAGAACACCCTAGCAACCGCCTAGCAACACCTTAGCAACCACCTAGCAACCACTTAGGACACCTTAGCAACCGCCTAGCAACACCTTAGCAACCACTTAGGACACCCTAGCAACCGCCTAGCAACACCTTAGCAACCACCTAGCAACCACTTAGGACACCCTAGCAACCGCCTAGGAACACCTTAGCAACCACTTAGAACACCCTAGCAACCGCCTAGCAACACCTTAGCAACCACTTAGGACACCCTAGCAACCGCCTAGCAACCACTCAGAACACCCTAGCAACACCTTAGTAACCACCTAGTAACCACTCAGGACACCCTAGCAACCGCCTAACAACGCCTTAGCAACCACCTAGCAACCACTCAAAGCACCCTAGCAACCACCTAACAACACCTTAGCAACCACCTAGCAACCACTCAGAACACCATACCAACCACCTAGCAACACCATAAACTTAACATTGGCACAAAAGGGCTGACATTGGCACAAAATGGCTGACATTCAAAAATCCCCATAGACTTAACATAGGCACAAAATGGCTGACATCGATATCTTGATTAGAGAGTCGTAGAAGCTTGGGGGTGGGCTCGTTTTACTCGGGCTATCAAGTCGGTGTTAAGTAGTGACAAAACAAATTTGTAGACACTCCCTAGCAACCACTTATAGCACCCTAACAACCATTTGACAATATAAACAAGCCCTATTTCAACACAGGTATATCATAAAAAGACAGGGTTTGGGTTATTTTGATGCAGGCTGATAAAATCGCTTTTGTTTTCGCTATTTAAAATGGCGTTGCCACAGCATAGCAACCATTTAGAATACCCTAGCAACTACATAAACACATGAATTTTGCCATTTCTCCCCAATAACTGCTATTGGCCAGTTCAGTGATTCATTTTACCCCATCGATTTGCCACGCAAACCCCACTCACATTTTCTTTAGGAAATGTACAATTCTAGTTCTTTTTCTTCTTCTTCTTCTTCTTCCGCTTCCGTAGAAAATTTCGGCGCGTAACTCGTCCCGCAGTTTTCGTCCCAGACCCTTGAAAGTGGGGTCAAATCGTCCGGTCTTATCGGGAATGGTGTGCTATGACTTTTATAAGGGGTGGGGAGTTTTTTGGCCCCGCAGTGGCCAAAAAATGACCCAAAAAATCCCATTGACTTAACATTGAGCCGAACTTTGACGAATCACAGCACTGACTGTGAATTTCGTAGAAATATGGGATTCACAACATCTGTAGGGGGTTGCAGCCTGAGTGAGAACATACCCCGCACGGGGGTATGAGTTGTACCCCTGGGGTGCTAGGACGTCCCAAAGTGGTCCCATTGACTTACATTGACCCCATTGACTCCCATTCATTTCCTAGTAGCCCGCCGGCATAGCACTAAGTACAAAAGACAACGCATTATATTGACATTTGTGAATTTCGTAGAAATATGGGATTCACCACATCTCGAAAGGGTTACAGCCCGGACAAGTACATACCCCGAAAGGGTGTAAATGTTGTACCCCTGGGGGGCTAGGGGGTCCCAAATCGTCCAAATCTCCCATTGACTTAACATGGAGCTGAATTTTGACGAATCACTGCGCCGAATGTGAATTTCATAGACATATGGGATTCACAACATCTGTAGGGGGTTGCAGCCTAAGTGGGAACATACCCCGAAAGGGGCTATAAGTTGTACCCCTGGGGTGCTAGGACGTCCCAAAGTGGTCCCATTGACTTAACATGGCCCTTTGACTCCCATTCATTACATTGACTCCCATTATAAATGTCACATGTCAATCACATTACATAGCAGTGTCATACAGACTTGGGGTTGGACTTATTTGACTCAGGCAACCAACCAGCATCTCAATATGATAATGAAGCTCTCAAGCCACGCCCCCAAACCTATTAAGGACCCTTAATAACTGCCTCATTGACTTAACATGGGCTGGGACGTCCCATTGCTGATCTCATTGACTTCCATTATAAATGTCCCACATCAATAACATTACATAGGAGTGTCATAGAGACATGGGGGTGGGCTCATTTGAGTCAGGCAACCAATCAGCATCTCAATATGATAATGAAGCTCACAAGCCACGCCCCCAAACTGATCCCATAGACTGCCATTTTAACTGGCCTTCATGCATATCTTTGCATAGAAGTGTCCTATTGACTTGGGGGTTGGCTCATTTGACTCGGGCAACCAATGAGCATCTCAATATGATAATGACGCTCACAAGCCACGCCCCCAAACTGATCCCATAGACTGCCATTATAACTGGCCTACATGCATATCTTTACATAGCAGTGTCCTATTGAGTTGGGGGTTGGCTCATTTGACTCAGACAACCAATCAGCATCTCAATATGATAATGAAGCTCACAAGCCACGCCCCCAAACTGATCCCATAGACTGCCATTATAACTGGTCTACATGCATATCTTTACATAGCAGTGTCCTATTGACTTAGGGGTTGGCTCATTTGACACAGACAACCAATGAGCATCTCAATATGATAATGAAGCTCACAAGCCACGCCCCCAAACTGATCTTATAGACTGCCATTATAACTGGCCTACATGCATATCTTTGCATAGCAGTGTCCTATTGACTTGGGGGTTGGCTCATTTGACTCAGGCAACCAATGAGCATCTCAATATGATAATGAAGCTCACAAGCCACGCCCCCAAACTGATCCCATAGACTGCCATTATAACTGGTCTACATGCATATCTTTACATAGCAGTGTCCTATTGACTTGGGGGTTGGCTCATTTGAGTCAGGCAACCAATCAGCATCTCAATATGATAATGAAGCTCACAAGCCACGCCCCCAAACTGATCCCATAGACTGCCATTATAACTGGCCTTCATGCATATCTTTGCATAGAAGTGTCCTATTGACTTGGGGGTTGGCTCATTTGACTCGGGCAACCAATGAGCATCTCAATATGATAATGACTCTCACAAGCCACGCCCCCAAACTGATCCCATAGACTGCCATTATAACTGGCCTACATGCATATCTTTACATAGCAGTGTCCTATTGAGTTGGGGGTTAGCTCATTTGACTCAGACAACCAATCAGCATCTCAATATGATAATGAAGCTCACAAGCCACGCCCCCAAACTGATCCCATAGACTGCCATTATAACTGGTCTACATGCATATCTTTACATAGCAGTGTCCTATTGACTTAGGGGTTGGCTCATTTGACACAGACAACCAATGAGCATCTCAATATGATAATGAAGCTCACAAGCCACGCCCCCAAACTGATCTTATAGACTGCCATTATAACTGGCCTACATGCATATCTTTGCATAGCAGTGTCCTATTGACTTGGGGGTTGGCTCATTTGACTCAGGCAACCAATGAGCATCTCAATATGATAATGAAGCTCACAAGCCACGCCCCCAAACTGATCCCATAGACTGCCATTATAACTGGTCTACATGCATATCTTTACATAGCAGTGTCCTATTGACTTAGGGGTTGGCTCATTTGACACAGACAACCAATGAGCATCTCAATATGATAATGAAGCTCACAAGCCACGCCCCCAAACTGATCTTATAGACTGCCATTATAACTGGCCTACATGCATATCTTTGCATAGCAGTGTCCTATTGACTTGGGGCTTGGCTCATTTGACTCAGGCAACCAATGAGCATCTCAATATGATAATGAAGCTCACAAGCCACGCCCCCAAACTGATCCCATAGACTGCCATTATAACTGGTCTACATGCATATCTTTACATAGCAGTGTCCTATTGACTTGGGGGTTGGCTCATTTGACTCAGGCAACCAATGAGCATCTCAATATGATAATGAAGCTCACAAGCCACGCCCCCAAACTGATTCCATAGACTTCCATTATAATAGGCTTTGATGCATATCTTTGCATAGCAGTGTCCTATTGACTTGGGGGTTGGCTCATTTGACTTAGGCAACCAACCACACCCAACTTCAGTCTGTAACCACGCCCATGGCAACAAAACAGAGTACCCTAGCAACCATTTATCAACAGCTATATCTCAGCATCAGAACATCGTAGAGACATGGGGATTGGCTCGTTTGGCTCATGCAAGCAAACGGAACTTCCTGTATGCTACACATGCTAGCAGTGACTAGCTACATGCTAATATTGACTAGCCAAGTGCTGTAACTTGCTAGAAATGCTTACTAAGTATAAACAAATGACCAAGCATGTTTGTGAGGCTTGCCTAGTAACAACCTAGGGTACCCTAGCAACTGCCTAGCAACCACCCAAATTACCCTAGCAACCGCCTAGCAACCACCTAGCAACGGCCTAGTAATGCCTCAGTAAGTGCCTAGCGACCACTCAGGACACCCTAGCAACAGCCTAGCAACGCCTTAGCAACCACTCAGAATACCCTAGCAACCGCCTAGGAACACCTTAGCAACCACCTAGCAACCACTTAGGACACCCTAGCAACCGCCTAGCAACACCTTAGCAACCGCCTAGCAACCACTTAGGACACCCTAGCAACCACCTAGCAACACCTTAGCAACCACCTAGCAACCACTTAGAACACCCTAGCAACCACCTAGCAACACCTTAGCAACCACCTAGCAACCACTTAGGACACCCTAGCAACCGCCTAGCAACACCTTAGCAACCACCTAGCAACCACTTAGGACACCCTAGCAACCGCCTAGCAACACCTTAGCAACCACCTAGCAACCACTTAGAACACCCTAGCAACCGCCTAGCAACACCTTAGCAACCACCTAGCAACCACTTAGGACACCATAGCAACCGCCTAGCAACACCTTAGCAACCACCTAGCAACCACTTAGAACACCCTAGCAACCGCCTAGCAACATCTTAGCAACCACCTTGCAACCACTTAGGACACCCTAGCAACCACCTAGCAACACCTTAGCAACCACCTAGCAACCACTTAGGACACCCTAGCAACCGCCTAGCAACGCCTTAGCAACCACCTAGCAACCATTCAGGACACCCTATCACCGCCCTAAACTGCCTAGTAACCACTCAGAACACCCTAGCAACCGATTAAAATGCATTGTACCCCATCGATTTGCCACGCAAACCCCATTCACATTTTCTTTAGGAAATGTACAATTCTAGTTGTTTATGTTGTTGTAGCTGCTGGGACTGACCATTTGCCTGTTATTTGACCATGACTCTGGATTCCCTGCATACATCTGTTTGCTCCTCTGTTGACTGTTGCTTGCCTGACCATCTCTGTGTAATAAACTTGCATTTGGATCCGCACTCCTTTGTCAGCGTCCCCTTCACATTACAGTTTCATTTAAGATTTGGAACTGAGTCATTCCATATAACTTAAACCTCAACATGTTTTACATAAATACTATTCAATAAAATGTAACCACTGTAATTTTAAAGTTGTGAGAATTTTAATCAGTTGTCTCTTGTATGTTGTTTTTTCTAGACTTTTTTGATCCAAAATAAAACCGTTAAATTACGACCTTGAGCATGTCTTGGCATTTTATTAAAGGTGTTTAATCGTAATGATTTAGGGAAAATTCTTTTAAATAACATTGTTTTCTCTTAAACTTTTAGTGCAGTCACTTTATTGATGGTGTTCGATCACAATAATCTATGAAAAGTTTGTAAAATAACAGTGTTTCTCTGTAAAACTCTTATTGTGTAACTTTATTAAATGGATTTAATAATAATAATCTAT